>BSBK01001254.1:245000-407500 GCA_027943335.1 Chamaecyparis obtusa | reverse complement strand
TAAATTATTTTATTATTTGTTTATTTAGGAGTAGTATATGACAGGTGCCTTAGCCACATGATAACAAAGTCTAACTATACAAATGATATATGTTACTTAAATGGTTGTAACTCTAGTTGTTTGGCATTTAATTATGTTTATGCATAATAGAAACATGCAAACAAATGTATCATAATGTCCTTCTTAATCGAAATTAATTTCTCAAACCAATAAAATCTATTCAACAGAATTTAGTTGCTACATGAGAAAACCTATTAAAAAGATCACAAAGAAAATATAAAATGCACCGAAAAATCAAATATACCCTTGATATACTAATTCATCTGCTAGAAAGAAAACATGAATTGGAGATGTCCAAGATGATATATTTTCATTAATTTCATCAAAATAATTGAAACACAATGTCATTGCAATTTCTCCTTTACTATATCTTGGCTTCTTACAACAATATGTCCTTGCCCCAAAACAAAATATAGAACCTCCTACATGGTCTCAATTTCCTTCTTACAAGAAGGAAGGAGAAAAAGCTTAAACTATTGGTATTTAACTTTACAAACAAGAACTATTGAACTGCCCACCCCGAATACAAAGAGACACAAAATATTAATCCACTTTATCATTACAAATTTAATTTTCAACATGTGAACACACTAAACGTTAAATGTTGACCCAAAAGCATGTGAATGCTGGAATATGAAATTTGAGAGAAGAAAAAAATTGATGGTTGGCTCTCTAAAAAAGCATTGAAACCTTGAAGATACAACTAGACATGCTCTTTTACTTTGAAGTCCACATAGATACCTGTGATCAAGGTGTAGTAAAGAAAGGTTGTATTCATTATTCAACACATCTCAATTGCATGCTTCACCTTATATTCTGAAAGTCAACTCAACTCTGACAATTTTTTTAAAAAAAAAATTAATTTAAATATTAATCTTAGGAGGATTCAACTACATTTGTTCCCATTGGTAAACTACATAATCATTAGGCCATTGATATTGTTGCAGTTACTCTACATTATTTACATGATCCTTCCATATGCTATCTAATATTGCTCGATTCTCTACCACAAATTTATTATAACACATTTCCAAGACCACCACCCTATCTAAAACATAGTTGAAATTTTAAACATCAATTTCTTCCTTTTCCTACATAAGAAAAATCACCTCAGGTATTATTTGATCAAATTTATTCTTCCATTATTCTAGACTTTTCATCTTCTTAGATCATTATCTAGTACCTCTAGAATGGACCAATGCATAAAGTATGGAAAAATTTAATTTTGGACTTCATATTAATTTTCTCTTGACTATCCACATAATTAAATTCACCAACTAAAATTCTCACCATCTTTTCAGTAGGTACCAATGTTGCCAGATCACTTGAAGATTTTTTGAATTTTTTTGCACAATGACACAAGAATATGATGCGTTATTTGTCATTTTTCATAGAGTGATTTAAAAATAGGAACATGCATATTAAACTAATTACTTTCCTTCATTAAGGAATCATAATACTTATGCACATCATCAACCTTACTAGCAATGAGTCTCACCCTATGACTTAGAATTCCTCCCCGTAGTGAAATAATTCTCTTTCACACTTTCTCCTTACTAATTTTGATAAGTTACTCTAATTATTCAATCCTCGCTACCCAAATCATCTTCATGGCACATCTAATTGATCCTTTGAATTCATTCTTTAGGAGGTTTCTAAGAAGTAGGAGGCTAATATAATAGTACCATATTAGTGTTTGGAGGTACTTGAGATTCTCCCAATGACATGATTTGCTTTAATTTTATATTTTCAAGATACAATCTATTTATTTCTTCACTCAATGTCACTTGAGTTTTTTGATACTCAAATACTTCCCATTCCAATTTCTTTACAACTTGTGTAAACATGGCTAAATGCATTTTCATTTTGGCCACTTCCATAGCTGAGGTATCCTTCAAAGTTCTAACCATAGTTGATCCCCTCATCTCCTAGACAACATATAGAAGCCTTGGATTCTATTTATTCTTATTCATTATCATTTAATTCCAATCTTTCAATCTTTGGATTGTATCCATAACTAGCCATACATTGATATGAATCAATTTTTACAATCAACAATGGGTCTTATTGGCTTATAACTTGATCTAGTAAAAAGGCCTTTTGCAAATCTATTGTGGGAATGAGAAACATATTACTTTGTTTAACCATTTTCCTAGCCTCATCAAGGTTCACATTAATTTCATCAATTTAGAGTTCCTTAAATATTTTAGTTGTCACTTCATCATGCTGAGACTCAAATGCTCCCATCTTGTTTATATGCATTTTTTCTTCAAACTCTTTCATTTTCAATTTAATCCAAAAATATTTACTCTTGGAACTTGATGAATTCATAGTCTTCAAAAAACCTAATAAAAGAAACCACCCTTTAATCATCACATTGTCCCTTTGCAAATTCATTATGCATATCAATCAAGTCTTCTATCACTTCAAGTGTATTATCTTCTCTATAATGTAACATGAGGACTTGATCAATTTTAGTGTCTTATCACATTTCCCTTAATACATTAGCAACCTCATCTATATCTCATGTCCCATCTAAAATTTCCTATATCACAATGGGAGGTTGAATATCCATATTTTGTTTCTTAAGTGGTGGGTGTCCTTTGTGTACTTGTGTACTTGAGGTGAAGATAATTGAATTTACATTACATTAGGAGGAGAATCTAATAACTCTCCCCCTAGGTCTCTTAACTTGAAACTTTATTGGTTTAGGAAATTTTTCCTCGTTCATTTTTCAAAATCATCAATCATCAAATCAATTCTTTTTATTGTTTTTGTTTCTTCTACACAAAAACTAGAGAAATCATGTTCCCATTACCTCCTAGCCTATTACTATTTCATCAAAATATGCCACCCATTTATCCTTTGTATGGTATTTGTGGTATCTTTACTATTTCTTATGACATCCTCATCATAGTAAACTTGGTGAGCAACACCTGCCTTTTTAAGCATATTTTTCTTCACAAAGTTGATATGTCCTTTAGGGTCAAAGACCATTTCCATTAAAAACTTCAAACAATACCAGTTCTTTAAATAATCTTGAACATATTCAAGTCTCCTAGATCCAATGGAGAAATATGAAAAATTTTTAAGATGAGGCTAGACTATGTCTTTCTTTAGCCTGTCTATCACATCCTTTTATATCCATAATATTTTCCACATGAACTCCAAAAATGCTAATCTTGGAAAGATAGTTCTATGTAAATAGTAACCTAGATCTTGTGGACACCTATAAACTCTTATGATAGTAGCATCAACAAAGAATAAAAAATCACCAAATTTATGAGAATGCCCTTGTTCTGGCTTCAAGGCCTTAGGCCTCAACAACTTTATCCTTGAGGGTAACTTGGTTGTAAAAATTGTAAAGTTTTCTATAATCTTCATCACAAAATATTTATTGAAAATGATGTAATTATTTATTTTCACCTAGTGGACACCCATACATAATTCCAAAAATGAATAGGAAATCTCCTTCCTTGACCATCCTCCTTCTTAAGATTTAGCTTAAGGCTCCATTGGTATTTATTTTGATACAATACCAAATGACATAAGATGGACTAACATTTGAATTCAACATGTGACAAATTCCTATTCATATTTATCAACCCTTCATGTAAATCATGTATTATCCTAGTTGAAAAATCAAAATCAATGTTAACATTGAGATGTTGAATCCTCATAGTCATCATCATCAAGTAAAATAGAATTTTTCTTCTTGCATATCTTCCCATAACTTGACACAAAGTATGATATGTCCCAACAAAATATATTTCAAATTCTACAACCTCAAATAGTTCTGAGTCTATTAACAAGATGTGTATCCTTCTATTTCACTAGCCCCTTTCTTTCTATATATTGGGAGCTCATCACTTCTAAAAGTTTTATTTAACCTCTTGTAATCAACTTCAAGTTTTTCAAAATCAATCTTAGCTGGGACTTGTTTGTTTATTATGAAACTGTAGACACCTAAATTTGATTACATAATTTAGTAATTGTATTTAGTCATCTTCTAGGACATCTTGTTAATTAAATATTAAATATTTAATTAATTTATGTCATCCCCTAGTTAATTAATTTAATTAATTAACTGTAGTCCAATTAATTATCTAAATGACAAACCCATAGTCTGATAATTAATTAAATTCCTATTCCTCTATTAATTTAAATGGATACATTTATCTAAATAAATTAATTCATAAATCCCCTTTTCCTCCCACTTGGAATTAAATAAAATATTTAATTCTAAAAATCCTAATTCTCCTCCATTAGCTAATAATCCATGCTTAGCTAATTTAATCCTCCACTCATTCTCTCTCCTCCCATCACATCTCCCTAATCCTCCACTTACCCTCTAATCCAAACCTAATCACCCCCTAAGCATGTGCACAATCATAATCGAAGATTAAGAAATGCTAACCCAACTCAAAGTCAACCCTTATGACAACACCTCCACATCCTCCAATGATAAATCATAAAGCCTCTTACACCTCTTACACACTTGTCCCCTCTCACACCTTCCAAAGTTGACATATCCCTCAAGCATTTGACCTCTCCTCTCATCCTCCCTCATTGTGACACTTGTCACAATGCTATGCATTTGAGAAAGCACAATCCATGTGCTCCCTCTTGGATGCATAGCCATCATTGCTCATTCCCTTTTTGCCTCTTAATCTTGACCATCCATTTCACCCCCCTTTCTATAAAAGAGAAGCTCTCCTCCTTCATTTTCATCCACCATTGAAGCAAAGTTATTATGCCCATTTCTCTCTTGAAGCTTGAGCATAGCATTTGAGCACACATCCAATCTTTGGAAAAATCCTCTACATCTTGGAGGTTTACTTGAAGGTTTATTATTGCTTTTGAGTTGTTTGCTTCCATTTTGTACGTCTTAGCATAAGTGTTATCTAGCTTTGTTTTGTTGAATGTTTAGCTTGCTCTTCATTCCTTAACACTACATTTTTAGGTATTACATTTTGGCACACCTAGTGGGACCCACTTCAAGGGTCATTTCTCTCTATCTTTCTTGTTTTTCTTTGCAAAAACTAACCCAAATACTAAGGTTTCTTGTTGTTTGAGTGTGTTGCAAGGGGTTTTTGGGTATTTTACAAGTTTAGGACAGAAGAAGACCTATTTTCGCAGACATTCCTACCGTCAGATTTTACACAGCATCAACTTCCAAAAAATCCACAGTTTTGAGGGAACGCTTGTATGGATTTGCGAGAACGCATTCCTGCAATGAAACTTCTATTTTTCCTTCTTTTTTTGCTCTCTATCCTGACTCTGCCAGTATTTGACTATACCCTTTTTGTGGGATCGCATTCCCGCATTGAGAATGCGTGTTGACTAGGCAGGATTGCCTATGTACAATTTGTAAGCCGTAAGGCATTCACTATTGTCTTTTATTTTTCTGCCCTCATTCCCGCAACGCAGGATTGACAGTTGACATGCGAGAATGCATTTTGACCTAGTGGGATTGATTGTTAAACATCTATAAGCCGTACAACCCTGTTAGTTTTCTGAGTTTTTTTCCTTCATTCCCACAACACGGGATTGGCAGTTGACCAGCGGGAACGCTGTTTGACTTGTGGGAACTCGACCGCAGGTATTAAGATTCTATCTTTATTTATTTTCTTTCATTTTGATTTCTCTAACAGTTTGTGGGAACACCTATACGACTCTTGCAGGAACACGGTTTTTCTATTGTAGGTTTGCAGGTCTTTGCAGGAACGTTGGTTAAACATTTTAAAATAGAATTAACTCATTTTGTTTTGGTGCATTAAAACGAACAATGTATGCTTACACAACACATCAAACTTCTTTTGGTGCTTAAAATAAATCAAAATCCAATCTCAAATGCCTAAGAAAAATAATCAAAAAAAAAAAATTGCATTTTTTTAAGATGTTTTAGTAAATTGCATTTTTGAAGGTCTTCGGAGCATTTTTGGGCTATGATTGCTTCCAACAATCTTGTACTATTTAAATTTTCCTCTAGATAATTGGATTATCTTTCCAATGATGTAAATGGTGCATCATTTTGACTTGTGAGCAGAAAGTTATGCCTTCTGCAAGGGGGCATAAATTTTGAAGTAACTTTTTTTCATCATTTAGTTGTTTGTTCTAATCAAATTGGGCTCTAAACAATCAAATCTTGAGTGCATAATAAGAATGAACAAAGAAATCAAACAATTTCATTTTGGATTCTAAAAGTAAGAAAACTCAATCTTGAATGCTAAAGGGAGTAAAACTTTTCTTGTTTTCGCAAAGCAAATTTCCATTTTCAAGCATTGTCATTTACTTTTCAAAGAACCTTACGTGTTAAGCAAATGAGTGTTTGATGTTTTAGGATAGAAAACACTTAGTCTAAACTAGGTTCATTTTGGAATGAATACTTCTTGGTGTGTTTGAAGGAGTGTTTTTCAACACTTCCTTAGAGCTTTTTTATTTTTTGCATAAACCTTGTTAAAGTAAGTGACATGGAAGTAATCCAATTATATCTGTATCCTCTCCCCTTGCCTTCACGGATCTTGGGTGAAGAGAAAAATCAAGTCTGATTGACAACACTTCTAGTGAGGCCTGTCTAGAGAGAAGAGATTCCTCTTTAGAGAATGACCTCAAATCGATAATTCCCCGGCTAATATATAAATAAGGTTTTGAGAAAACTCTCACCTTATCCCCTCAAGCTCAGGTGAGCCATGTTGATGGTAGCCCGAGGCAGGTGAATATCCCTACAATTTTGACATGGTCAACTAGGCTCTTAAGTGAGTCACGTGTGCACAAACTGATTGGGGGGATGCCACAGATCTTACTAGAAGCCATTAATTAGAAGCCCACCCAATCTACTCCTGAAAGTATCTTAATCTTTGTGCAAGGACCCACCCAAGTGGTTTCCTAGGTCACCTGAAGATTACTCATCATCTGTATTCCTCTTTTGGGATACCAAGTTTTGGGCAAAGGTTGTGATACTAGCCTGTCTTGTAGGTAGCAATTGCTTGTGCATGCTCTCAAAGTTACAAAACTAGTGAAAACATCTGTTGAACATACACAATCAAAAAGTTCTACAAACAAATCATTTTCCATGTCAGTCTACTCCCCTAGTCTAGAAGTCACCCAAGCCTCCAAAATCCTATCATCCTAGTCTCCTAATTGTGTTCTTCACGTCATCCCACATCCTTTCCATCCAGTATTGTCCTCCTTTCCTCCCCATATCCTAGGCTAGCAAGGTCATCTTGGTCATCCCTCATCCCCTTTCCATCCTCTTTAGAGTCAGTCTTTCCTCCTATCGTAAGCTTGATCCAAATCTCAATCTGAGCTTATTGACCATCCTAATCTAAGCTTTAGCTTTCCTTCCATCCTTATCCTTCATCCCCATCCAACTCATCTACAAATTGCCATGTCCCAATTCCTTTATGATGAGTTCGGTCATCCAACCTTTTCTCCCACTTTATCCTCTTCCAATGATGATGATAGTCTTGTTGATCATGATGAATACCTTGAAAACCTTATCAAGCTTGCTCCAAAAATCCCCCAGAATCCAATCATCCCTCCAAACTACCCCACCAATTCCCCATACATATACACTAGTACTCCTTATCATACCTTTGAAAAGGGAAATCCATTATCCACACCTTCTTCCTATATTGTACCCACTTATCCCCCATATCCTAATCCAAATCCTCCATCTCCTTATCCTCCAACCCATTTTCAAAATCAATTTCCTAGTCTTCCAATCCAACACCATAATCCCCATACTATTGCTAATCCACCATCTAATCTATCCTACCTTTCTCCTCCATCTCCTCCATCCTATCTCAATCTACCATCTTCTATTCCTACATACATTACCAAAAATCCCCTTCTATAAGAAATATGCATCCCTCAATCCACTTTATATCCCATGCCTCGATCCATCACCCCCGCCACACCAGTTAGTCAATCCAGTTCACAAGCTTCCTCCATGCCCACTTATGTGAACTATCTAGTCATGCCATCTTCCACCTCCTTTTCTGCACAATCATCCCCTCAACCAAGCTCACAATCCACTACCCCACCTGCATGTGTGGACTATCCTAGCTTTCCATCTTCTACACACTCCAATCCTTCAACCCAACCTCCATCATGAAAGTCTCCAAGGAGTTTCACAAGGAAGCCAGCAAAAAATCCATCTCCTAAAGCTTAAGAGTCATGTCATCCCAATCTTTCATATGAATCCATCATTGATGAGGCCCATCCACCTCTCCCATCAACTATCCTTCTTCCATATACCCCATTTATTGACCCTCTTCCATCTCCCAACATCACTAAGTCATTCCCATGCATTGACTCCAACCAATCCCCATCCACTTCTCCTCCTCCCAGCATTATCCAAGCCACGTCTAATGAGCCCCATGATTTCAACCCTCTTCCTACCATCAAAATTGTAGAATCTCCCACCCTTTCATCCATACCATCTGAAGAGTCCACCCTTCTTCCTACAATCACAATTTAATAATCTCCCATCAGAGTCCATCCATACATCCCCCATCACTCTACCTACACCCATCCAATCCAGTGAGGATCTTGTCCAAAAGCATGTAGAATCATCCATTGAACTAAGTCAAGATCCAATCCCTTCACTCCCTCTATTGTCTGTTCTGTTACTTCTATCACCCCCAATCCAAGATCGCATCATCCCAATTCTTCCAATCCAAGAGCTTATAATCCAATCTCCTCCATCTCAAGATCTATTACCATCCCCCAATCCCATTCAAGATCATATCATCCCATCCCTTCTACATCATGATCCTCTAACAGCTATCCCACCACCATCACTCTATCCCCTTGGTCCACTTATGTTTGTCAATGGCGGCCCACTTGAAGCAAAAGAAATAAGTTTCATACCTTCCACCACAACACCTAATACTGGAAGTTTATCTTATTCCCCAAGTCAGAAGTATCCTTGCTTGGATAAAATGATCAAGAAATGGAATTATCAAGGTAAAGGCCTAGGTGCTCAAGAACAAGGAAATCTAGAGCCCATACAGGACAAGAAACATCCAAAATCATGTGGTATTGGTCACATATCTGAAGAAACTTCCTCCAAAAATGTTGGTACAGCTAAAGCCAAATTCAAATGTACTTCCAAAAAAACTATTGCATATCCTCATCGTCCCTCCAAAGCATACAACGCCATTCCTCCTCCTCCTTCATTACATCCCAGAACAACCTATCATATTCCTCCTTTATCCTCCAACTCCATTTTGGGTCCCTATGTCCCAAAATCTACCAGCACATATCCTCTACATACCAAATCCATTTTGGGGCCTTACATCCCAAAATATCATCCCCCATCTTATCCTACTCAACACTTCATCCAAAATCCAAACATTCCTAGTCAGGATCAACAAAGGTACATTCCCATATCTCATATCTATCAATCTCCTTCCATCTCTCCATCCACATCTCATCCATCCCATCTACCTCTGTATATTCTTTCCAATGCTCCTCACAATTTGGATCCCAACTCAACAATGCATAAAGGCAACTACCCACAAAAATATAAGGATTGCCATGTCCACTCTAAACGACATGATCAAGTAAAGAAAAAACCAATCAAGAAATCCATAGCATCCCAATGGCCACAAAGGCCCATCAAAGAAAAAGTGAAATCCAATGCATCCCAATGGCCACAAAGGCCCACCAAAGCAAAAGCAAAGACTATGTGGATCCCAAAGAAAAAAAGATGCAATAAAAGAAATATCCACAATGGCATCCAAAGTTGCTAATCCATCAGCTACTTATTCCCCTCCTCCATCTCCTAAATCTATCGTGGGTCCTTATGTCCCAAGATCCCCTATCATAACTCCTCCATCATATCCACATATACCTTCTACACCCCATCCACTTCATCCACCCATCTCACAACATGTGCCAATGTTGGTCCCGACAACATCCTCCTATCCTAACCACTTTCCATCATTCCATCCAAACTCTTTCTACTACCATCTCTCTCATGCTATGCATATCCCCCATCTCACCAATCTCATCCATGCCTTTGCATAATCCACCAATCCCAATAAGGCTATACCAACATCTAGAAAAATCAGAAAAGTCAGCAAAAGTCAACAACAAAATCAGAAAATCCATAAAAATTGGAAAATAAAGAAAAATATCAAAAAAAAAAATTTTAAAATGAGAAAAGAAAGAGAAAATCATTCGTCCAATGGTGAAAACTTGGCAATTCAAGCACCCTGGACAAGTACCATGATGAAAACCTAGCAAATAGGCATCATGTGTAATCCCTCCACCTAGCTCCATCCATGACTGGGGGCAATCTTCCTTCCAACACATCATACCCAACATCTACTCCATCCCATTTGTCTCTCACCTCCTCCATCCTCCTTCAAATCTTGATATGGAAACAAAGACCACCAGGCATACACGCTTTTGGCACACCTATCCTATATCCATCCATCCCTCCTATCAACTTATCTTCCATCCATTTCCTTCCATCCATTCCCCTTATCCACCTACTATTCCTCAGCTTCCATCTACCTTCCTCATCCTCTTCTCACCTTATCCTCCATCCTATCATACCCCCTCCTAGTGCCTCTAGATACATGAACTATCCTAAGCAGGGGCATCTTATCCCTTGGTGACATATTCCTTGGAGACCTCCTTCCATCGATATCTTCCTATCGCTCCATTCCTATTTTCCTCCAATCCAGTCCTTCAGCAATTCCTCCATCCAAAATCTCCATATCCAAAGCATTCCTCCATCTGAATCTTCCAGCTTTTTCCCAAGCATTTCCCCCAAGCATACATTCCTCAACAATTCCTCTATCCACATCCCCACGCGATACCTCCATCCAATCCCCAAGCATTCCTCTATACAAATCCCTCAACAGTTCCTCCATCCCCATCCCTCAACATTTCCTCCATTTTTCCATCACCTAGTACTTCCATTGTCATTGGTATCTAGCTCTAGGCTACCCCCCATGCAATTCAAAGTCATCCATTCATATCCTAATGCTAGTAGCAATCGACCATCATATGAAAATCCTATCCAAATCCTCTAATCTATCCAAACCCAAGCATCAATCAACCCATCCAATCACATCCTTTTTTCTTTTTGCAAGCCTTGATCTCAATCAAATCATCATCATTGGGATGCATCCTTCCCAATCAATCATTAACCCTACCCACCATCAGTCCATCTTGGATTTCTAGTCCATCTGGGGCATCATCTCGCATATCTCTACAACATTAGCTTCATCTCTAGATCACTTGTACATCCTATTCTGGTGTCTTGTACCATAGCATCAATCATGTCCCTACCTAGGCCCATTTGTACATGTGTCTTTAGGTATCATCCTTCATCTCGATCAGTCCTTCTGTCATCATGACCTATGTCCCTATCTAGCTAGTGCTTCAACAATCATCCCCAGGCCCCTTTGAGGTTCAAGTGTCTTCCATTTCTCTTGTCATCAGAATCCTAGTCTATCAATCCATCATCAATCTTTGTAGGATGTATCCTTCCTCATATCAGACCAATCAAATCAGTCATCATCCATCATCCTCCCTATGGCAAAAGATTTTGTGAGATACTTTTTATTTCTCTAGTACCTTTTGATCTTTGTTTATCTTTTATCTTGGGCTTCCTTAGTCCACCACCTCATGGTCACTGCAATCCTTTATATCATGGTGAACTGTGAATGGTGGAACTTGGGGCAAGGTCTTGATCTTTTTTGGCTGAGAGTCAATCAGACATGACCCTTGCACATTTCACTTGTGATATTTTGGGTTACTTGGTGCACTTGAGAAATGTTGTTTGTTTGTGGGTTCCCTCGCATTGTTTCCACCATGCATCCTTCGGGGTGCATATGTGATGCTGGGGCCACTCTTGCATGTCCTTTTCACATCAGTCCTATGGAATGCTAGTGACATGGCCTCACATTCTTGGTAACTTTGGCTCGTCCCTTCTATTTCTATATCAAAATAAGTGCTCAAACTACATGGTGGTATTCGCCTTTGGAATACCCCATGCTCAAGCTTCACTAAATATCCCCCTATCCAATCCCAACAATCATCCTAAGCAAAATCCCCCAAAATCACCTTCCTCATGGCCTTTTTCACCTTTCTTTCCCTCATTCATCCACCTCCTTAGCCTGCAACACCCTTCCTATCTTTCACCCCTTTTTCCTTTCGAGCCACCATCCTCTCAAGGGGGCATCATCCAGTCACACATCTTGACCCATAACTGGGGCAACTCTACTACCTAGTCCATTCTTCGTGTTGTCTCTTTATTGTTAAAAACATCTTCGAAGTAGTGTTATTTTAACACTACGTCGAAGAGGGGCAAAATGTAGACACCTAAATTTGATTACATAATTTAGTAATCATATTTAGTCTTCTCCTAGGACATCTTGTTAATTAAATATTAATTATTTAATTAATTTATGTCATCCCCTAGTTAATTAATTTAATTAATTAACTATAGTCCAATTAATTATCTAAATGACAAACCCATAGTCTAATAATTAATTAAATCCCTATTCCTCTATTAATTTAAATGGATACATTTATCTAAATAAATTAGTTCATAAATCCCCTTTTCCTCCCACTTGGAATTAAATAAAATATTTAATTCTAAAATCCTAATTCTCCTCCATTAGCTAATAATCCATGCTTAGCTAATTTAATCCTCCACTCATTCTCTTTCCTCCCATCACATCTCCCTAATCCTCCTCTTACCCTCTAATCCAAACCTAATCACCCCTTGAGCATGTGCACAATCATAATCTAAGATTAAGAAATGCTAACCCAACTCAAAGTCAACCCTTATGACAACACCTCCACATCCTCCAATGATAAATCATAAAGCCTCTTACACCTCTTACACACTTGTCCCCTCTCACACCTTCCAAAGTTGACATATCCCTCAAGCATTTGACCTCTCCTCTCATCCTCCCTCATTGTGACACTTGTCACAATGCTATGCATTTGAGAAAGCACAATCCATGTGCTCCCTCTTGGATGCATCTCCACCATTGCTCATTCCCTTTTTGCCTCTTAATCTTGACCATCCATTTCACCCTCCTTTTTATAAAAGAGAAGCTCTCCTCCTTCATTTTCATCCACCATTGAAGAAAAGTTATTATGCCCATTTCTCTCTTGAAGCTTGAGCATAGCATTTGAGCACACATCCAATCTTTGGAAAAATCCTCTACATCTTGGAGGTTTGGTTGAAGGTTTATTATTGATTTTGAGTTGTTTGCTTCCATTTTGTACGTCTTAGCATAAGTGTTATCTAGCTTTGTTTTGTTGAATGTTTAGCTTGCTCTTCATTCCTTAACACTACATTTTTAGGTATTACAAAAACATTCTACAATAGTAGAATTTTATAGGACCACTAATGGTGAATCATCAAGCTTTCTTAATATCCTTGAAACATGATGATATTTATGTTCCAAAAACCTAATCAAGTCCAATTATATAAATACACTCATCAAATCACTTTGGGTAAATTTAGTCTCCATTGATTAGATTCATGGACTTTTTCATGTCTTCTCTTGTAAAAATATTGAAACATTTATCCCATCCAACCCAAGAATATTTTCATCCCTATAACTTTCACATGAGTCTCTGAACATCATTTTATATCCTCTATCAATTGAGTTGGGTAATATATCTAGAATTGATTATTGCAATGACCTATTTTTCTCATTTGGGGTAGATTATTCCTCCTTTTGATTCATACACTTAGTTTTTTGAGGACTAGGGCTTAAAAATATCTTCATAGAGCTACTTGAAATGAAAGAGTAGATAGTGCAATTAAATTTTTCTATAACATAGGATTGAATACTTACTGGTTTTTCTTGCGATCAAGGACCTTAACTTGAGACTAAATTTTTTCCTCATATGTGTAAAGCTCCACTATAGAACTTCTTCATCTGTAATGTGATTAGAATGACATAAACATTTAAATTTATTTAATCTTGAAATCCATCACTTCACCATTAGTATTTTCTTGTGCAAAGAAGGCAAGGTCGACCACTTCCTCTAAATTTAAATATTTGCTATTAATTCAATGAAATGAATAGTCCATATGTATTATCAAGTATATGCACTCAACTCATTTATTAATCTCCTGATACTCCTAAGATTTTATTTTGTTCTCATTAGTTATGATGAAATTATAATGTTTGTCAAAGTCATTTGGCAATGAAGAAAAGACTAGTCATTAAGGTAGAGAAAGTCATTCGGTAAAGGAATAAGAAGACATAGAATTTTGGTAAAGAGAAAGCAAGCACAAGCATCGAGCCAAGTAGAACTGAGCATTGAGAACCAAGTTCTACTTAGCACTAAGCCTAAAAGAGAAGACAATTACCGAGTTAAGGAAAAAATGTTACCGAGCAATACACAATGACATTAGAAGAATCTTTAAGTACATTGAACCTAGACACCAAAAAAAAAATGGTTTACTAATATCAAAAAGATTGTATAACAGAACATTGGAGATTACAACATGATGATTACACATGATTAGAAGGTGAGATTAGCCAATAAGAATTAAGGATGAAATATGCAGTAGAAGTGTGCCAATGCTAGCACTGCTTGAAGAGAAGAATCTAGAACATCTAGCACCACTTCAAAATTGTATATAAGAAGATCAGAGTATGAAGATCAATATGGTGGTTGTGGTTTATATGAAAGTAATTGGAGATTTCATGTATGAAGAAAATTACTGAGAAGGTGAATGAGCAGCGAAGCCACCAAGTAAAAGAGCAGTGAATAATATATTAAGATATATTAGATCTATCGAGTAATGAATTATTAGTGTGAAGGATACATAGTATGAGGTAATGAATTATTGAACACATAGAGTCTGAATAGCATATGTTGATGAAAGTTTGATAGATATTTTTAGTGTTTTTGATTAAAAGTTAATCATAATTGTAAAGTATCTTAATCAAGAAGATCCTAGCAGATCTTAATTGTAAATCCTTTAACCAGGTGCAATTCTTAGTTTAGAATTGTAAAATCTCTTAACATAGTAGATTTAAGAGTCTTTAGACTCTTAATGAGGTTAATACTCTTGACAGGGTAAGCTATCAGAAATAACTAATCATTGTATCTCTAATCAATAAAACTTTATTCAGTAGTAGTGAATTCTTGTGGGTGTCATCTCCATCGCAGTTTTTATCCTCCAACAAGGATTTCTGCGATATCAAAATATTTGTGTTATGTGTTGATTATTACATGTTTTATATATTTCATGTGATGTATATAAATGTTAAGGAATTAGTAAATGATTGTGAAGAAAGTTCAAATAAGTTTAAAAGTGTTTTACAGTACTGATTCACCCCTCCCCTTTCAGTACTTACCTTTCCACACCTAGTCCAACAATTGGCATTAGATTTGAGTCTCTTATTGAGAAGTTTAATCACTTGAGAGGAAAGATATAGAAAGATGGAAAGCTACAACTATGAAAGGGTGCTTGAGAATATAGAAATGGAACTCAAAATGGCTAACAAGTATATTGAAGAATTAATCAAGAAATTGAAACATTTTCTCAACAAAGGAAGGAGTTGGCACAAGAATTGAAAGATACTCAAGATCAAGTAGAGGAACTTGAAGGACTATCAGAGGGAAGAATGTATGATGAATCTAATGTTATCATATTATAACTTTCTAAAAAGAACAAGAACCTTGTTGATCAAGTGAAAACACTAAAGAGAGAACAAGAAGCATAGTCGGTAAAGATGTGTGAAATCATGGAACAAAAAGGAAAATTTGAGGATGACAAAAGAATTGCTAAAGAAGAGAGAAGACAAATGAATACAAGACTTCATGAGAAGGATAGAGAAATAATGAGGTTGACACAAACTCACTACAACTTGACAGACCAACTTTTTGTTGCAAATTGGGATGTTGCAAGGAAAGTGGAGAGATTGATGATCCAAAATCTGAGAATGAACGCTTGAAGAATGATCTGAAATCTAAGAGAGATGCTAGTGAAGTCCTGAAAAGAAATGAAGAAGCTTTGAAGATTTTGGATGAACAACTGAGAAATCAAAGGAAACCAAATGACACTTATGGAATCGGTTACAATGAAAATAACTCTACCAAGAAGGGTGAGTCCTCTAAAAAAGAAAGAAACCAAGACAAGACTACTACTCCACCGAAGTCAAAGAAGCCTACATGTTATCACTACGGGAAACTAGGACACATAAAAAATGTCTATAGAAGCAAGAGAGGTAATTCATTGAATACTCCTAAGTTTAAAGGTCATTGCTACAATTATAATAAGTATATATGTAAGGAATTTGAATGTAGATCAAGAGTTATTAACAATCCAAGGAAGCCAAGATTTGATGGATACTATAACAACTAAAAGAGATATGGTCACAAATTTGGATAATACAGATCACAAAGAAGAAATGAAAAATGGGTCCCTAACGAAAAAAATACTGACAACAACTGACAAGGTCCTACTATACTATGGGATTATAATACAAGGATTACTTGTACTACATACATAAGATTTGGTCACATTGCTGCAAACTACTTTAGGATGTATGGAATGGACAATAAAAAGTCATGGAGAAACACTGGAATGGATTGTTTCCATTTTCATAGAGTCATACACCTAGCCAAGGACTATATGTATTGAAATAAGGATTCAACCGAGGAAAAAATGAGTGAAAAGACTCAAATTAAAATTGATGAGATTAGAGAGAAAGCATGAATAAGAATTGGAGAAGGAAGTCTCAAGATGATGGAACATAATTGAGAACATCTAATGGAACTACATCCTCTAGATCAGGTGCACCTATATTCACTTAATCGGTCAAAGGTATGTATAGGAGATGATGACCTAAAGATTATCTTAAATCGGTTCCTAGATTTAGTGTAAAGATCCATATCTTCATACTAAGATGCATTTGGATATAAGTTGCGAAGTTATGTTGATTGGTAAAGTATTTGAGCTATCTTGTTGCATTCAGTGAAGCAAAGTGTATTTCGGTTAATGATAAAATAAAGTTAGGTAAGAAGCATTAAATGCATATTATAGTCATTGGAAGCCCTAACCTAAAAGAAAAACTATAAATAGAGGGTTTTTCACTTCATTTTTACCTTACAATTTTGCAAGAACCTTTGAGAATTGATAGAGATGAGATATTTTAGAGATTCCAAGAATTTAGTTGAGCATTTCGAGCATTCACAAAGACCACTTGAGGTATTTCTAGTGTTCATTGAGCTAGATTTATAGATTCTATTGAATTGGAAAACTAGTATCTGTTGAAGTATTTTAGATATCACAATGGAACCCAAGTTGCAAAAACCAATCATAGTAGAGAAGAATGATCCAGTAAATCTGAAGTATAAGCTTCCTATCACCAATGCTATGGAAATTGACAAAACTAGAGCCCTATCCTTGAATATGTCGCCAAAAGTCATTTTGATTAAAGACATTTGTGCCTTTATTCATTGTAAGATCGAAGATATATGTCAAGGAGAGATTGATACATCTTACAGAAACTTATGTGTAACTGGAATTTTGAAGAGTAACCACACACATTTAAAAACTAAGGGTTTGGTCCATGCAATGCATGTATTGACAATTTTTAAGAATGGATGGATGAGAATTGTCTTAACAGTTCATGATTGGTTTATGTGTCTTGATGGGCCAGTGAAAATAACAAGAAATCATTTTGCATATAGTAACTGGACTTCTAGTCGGTGATAGACCAAGGCTAAGTGGGACAAAAGAGGACTGAAGCTATCTATAGTTGAAGACCCCGAATTGAAGTTTGCATCAAAAATTATATCCTACATAATTTTCCAATCATCTTAGGTAGACAGTGTACCCTATAGAGTTGTAGATATTGCATATAAAATTGTTAAAAAGGATACGAATATTGATTTGTGCGAGATACCGTTGAAAGAAATAGATGAAAAAATGAACACCATTCGGAAAGAAAAGACAAATACATTGAAGTTTGTACCACTCTTGGTATGTATATTCTTTTACTTCCAAAACTCATTTCCTATAGTCGGTGAAGTTAAATGGAAAGTAGATAAACCCATTGTTTTTCAAATTAGTGAATTTATTCAAGGCATGGGTGATAATTTTAATGTGATTATGGATTATTATTTTAGCAAGTTTCAATCTAGAATGCACAAGAGGTACAAAATTCCACCTTAGTTAGTGGAGGAATATAAGGATGAACTTTGTTTTGAAGTTGACACTGATGTTTGTATCATAAGGGTTGTAGAACCTAGAACTGAGTGGTTACCACCGATAGGTTATGAAATAAATATAGATGCAACCACTATTCAAATAAAAGGATTATTGGAGAAACCAGTTGATAGAAGTTCAACTCGGTATGGAACTTATGAAGAGGTTAAGGATAAAATAGGAGTAGGTATATTGATACCGAAAGAAACCAGGAAAATAGGTAAAATGATAAGTGCATTATCAAAGAGTCTAGGAATTGTTGATGTTGAAGATGAACAAGTTGCTGAGCCTTTATAGATCAAAGGGAAAAAGATAAAAGTTAAGAAAGAAACCTCTATTCCATCCAATGTAAGACCATCTACAAGGTCTACCTCTACATTGAGAGGGAAGAAGAAATTAGAACTTGAGCTAGTGAAGACAAAGAACTATGTTAGAGAAGGAAAAGCCACTAGTAGGCCAAGAAGAAAATTGAAATTGCAACGAGTGATACTGAGTTAGATGTCTAGGCTTACCACCATGATGAAATGAATTGCATGATTAATTAAATATGTTGGATATTGCTAATGCATTTGGGAAATGGTTAATACATTTAATATGTTTAATCACTACATTGAGTGATGCTAGAGCTGCTATTGTTGTCCTTAGTGTTTTGTCATTGATGTCAATATATGTTTCTGTGAAGAGTACAGGTTGGTTACTGCAGTGTACAAACACTGTACAGATGTTTCAGGATGTGTGAAGACAAATGAGAGTATAGGAGGATGTTGTGATCTTATATCCAAGATCACATCATGTAATGTTTCATATTGGATGAGTAACAAATGTTTTGGTGAAGACTAGTTACTCGACTGTGATAGTGGAAGTTGACAGAGTGAGTCTCTATGTTTTAGGTATATCTTACATAAGGTATGGATTCAATGTATGGGAGCTTAAGAGATGAAAGATAGGGTAATGGAGAATGTTGGATGGTCAGTGAAAGGTACAGAAAGCAAGATGATGTTAGTTGTGGTGTATGATCTGGAGAAGAATTATTTGGGAGCCGACTTTAAAGATGAAGCATGCATTTTGTTTAATGAATTTGAATTAAGGATGTCGATCCTTAATTATTGTAATGAAATCATTGTATACTTATTTTTTATACTGTGTGTATCTTAGCAAGGGTTTATGTAATTGTTTGTATATTAGGAAACCCTAATCGACCGACTTGTTCATGTACAATGTAATAGGGTATATATGTAAGATCTTTTCTTTGGAAAAGATAATGATGAGAATGTATGTGATGTAAAGGAGATTGTGAAAGTTGTGAGCTTGTGTCTGTTAGATGTAGAGAAGAGGATTACTGGTGTACTTCATTGGAACTGATCAAGAAAAGATAGTTGTTGTTGGATAGTTCAAAATATTATTTATTTCTTCATATACACTTGTGTTGCGAACAGTGAGTTCTTAAGGTGGATTTAACCTTCTTTGGGTAGTGAGCCCACCCTTCTTTCTTGACTCATAATAGGGTCTATCCTCTAACAAGAATTGTGTAATGTAATGTTTCAATAAGCTCCTAACAAGGCTAGATCTTCTAACAAGGATATTATACTCTAAGTACATCATTTGTGGGTGCTAATTCCCACCAGGGTTTTTACCTTTATCAGGGTTTCCCCGAGACCAAAATATTGTGTTGTTATTTTGGCATTCATTGGATTTGATATTACTACTATTCAAAGTTTAAATTTTAATATTCTATCATACAACTAATTCACCCCCCTCTCATTTGTACTGTGGACTGTTATTCCTAACAATTGGTATCAGAGCTACTGGTCCTTAGAGAGAAATCTTAACAGCTTGAGGTGATCTTAGAGATGGCATTCTATAGGAAGGATAGTCCAAAATTTGATCTTGAAAACTTTTACAGTTGGAAGAACAAGATGCAAACTCATTTTCTATGTTTGGGCATCGACTACTGGTTGATTACAAAGAATAAGGTAACTATGAAGACTGAGAATGACTTGCCCTCAGCTACTGATGATGAAAAGAAGGTATTCTCATACAACATGGTCACAAGGGAAGAACTAATTAGCACACTCTTTGAAGGAGAATTTATTGAAGTTAAAGACTTGGATTCGACACACCAGATTTGGCAAAGATTGGAAGCACTATATGAAGGAGACAAGTATACCAAGAAAGAAAAGTTATAGAACTGGAAAAAAAAGATGGAGAAGCTATAAATGAATGTTGATGAAAGCATTACGGCTTATGTTCAAAAGGTTACAGAAGTTGTGGTTGGAATTAGAAATTATGGAGGCACTTATGATGAAGAAGAAGTTGTTGTGAAGATCCTTAGATCATTGACACCTTCTTACATGTTTAAGGCTATATCTATTCAAGAGACTATACCTTTGACTCCAAACTTTAGCAGAGATATTTTGATTGCAAAGCTAACTACCTTTGAAGCTGCCAAAATGGGAGATTTTGTATCTAAAGTTGAATCTGCATTCAAAGAATCTACACACAAGAGAATAATGTCAACACTTCTAAGCACCAACAGTGAGAACCTAAAAGAAGATCTTGGTGAATACGCTGAGGAATGGGAATAGATACAAGTAGAGGAAAGAAAGATGGATGAACTTGTTGCACTAATTGCTAGAAGAGAAAAGAGAGTTAAGGGTAAATTTGAAGGCAAATTACCTCTGAAATGTTTTCCACGCAATAAGGTAGGTCATTTTGCATCTAGATATCCTACAAGAGTTCCTAAGTACAAGCCTTAGTTTTTCAAGTCTAAGTATTCAAAGGATAAGGAATGTTATTATGCTAGTGAAGGTATTTCTGATGATGATGATTTAGATTATGAGGAGATTGCATTTTTTTATATTAAAGATGAACTAGTACATGAGGAAAAGGCTTTAGTATCACATGTTGATAAGAAATATGAATTTATAATAGATAGTGGTTGTTCACATCATATGACTGGAGAAAAAAACAAGTTTGTTAAATTAGTAAAGTATGATGGCGCTATTGTAAGATTCGGAAACAATCTTCCTAAACCTATCATAGGAGTAGGATCTATTACTCTAGATGGAAAAACTAATACTGATAATGTACTACTTGTTGATGGACATAAGAATAACTTGTTGAGTGTTGGACAATTGATGGACAAAGATTTTTAGTTACAATTCAATGATGGTAAATGTTTTATCAGAAGTAAGGCAGGAAAGTTGATTGCAATGGTACTAAATCTAGAGGTAATGTATTTGAATTAAATACATTTGGAGCCTCTTGTTTTTTGCGAAGGTAGATGACAGTTGGTGATGGCACTAAAGGTTTTGTCATGTTAACTTTGACAATATTGTGAAGGAAAGTTTAACTAATGTAGTAAGAGATCTATCGAAGATTGTGAAACTATCTAACACTGTATGCAGAGAATGTGTTATGGGAAAACAAACTAGAAGTAGTTACAAAAGAAAAACATATACATCAAAAGGAAAGTTGGATCTAGTACATACAGACCTATGTAGACCTACAAGGAAAAAATCATACTATGGTGAAAGGTATTTCATACTTTTTGTTGATGACTTTTCTAGAATGATGTGGGTTACTTACTTAAAAGAAAAATTAGAAGCATTTGATAAATTCAAGATATTCAAGGAAAAAGTAGAGAATGAATTAGGTCTAAAGATAAAATATTTGAGGTCAGACAGAGGTGGAGAGTTTACTTTAGACTTGTTCAATTCATACTGCGAAGAGCATGGAATACAGAGACAAACATTTTCTCCTAGGACTCCACAACAAAATGGGATAGCAGAACGAAGAAATAGGACTATACTTGATGCTGCTAGGACAATGTTGCTTGAAGGAAATGTATCTCATACACATTGGAGAGAGGTTGTTGGAACAACAGTGTACACATTAAATAGAGTTCAAATCAGAGAAGGTGCAAGTATGAATCATTATGAATTATGGTTTAATCATACTTCTACTATCAAATATTTCAAAATATTTGGTAGTAAATGCTATATCAAGAGAGATGATGAGATAGATAAGTTTGATGCTAGAAGTGATAAAGGAATTTTCCTTAGTTATTCTACTAAGAGAAAGGCTTACAAATGTTTCAATATGAGATTAAGGAAGATAATTGAAAGTAACAACATGAAGATAGATGAAAGGTTTCAGATACAAGAGAGAATGTATGGCTATAATTAGGTTACAAAGATCAAAGAGGTTGCTGCTATAGAAGAAGAAGAAGAAATTGTTGAGGTTGAATGCAAAAATTGTTAGGAATAGTCCCAAGAGATAACTAAGAGTGGGGGGGGTGGGGGTGAATCAGTTATCTACTAGTTCCAATTAAGTATACTTAAACATAAAGTATACAAATAATGAAAGAACACTTGAACAAAACACCAATATTTTGGTTACAGGGAAATCGAAATAGGTAAAAACCCCGGTGGGAATTGACACCCACTAATATTTTACACTAGTGTATTATGATCCTTGTTAGAAGATCCTTAACCCTGTTAGGAGTTTCTTTACAATATATTTAGTATAGTAGAACTGGTAAAGGGTCAGACCATGTTAGGAGTCTTTTACAATAGTCCATGTTAGGGGAGAGGATGCACTATTGAGAGCACACTTCTCAAAGGGGCAAAGGCTACAACCTTCTAAATAATAGATACACACTATATCTGGATCTTGGTGAATTGCGCTTAGACCTGTTGTCTGGATAAGTTCCAATGTATAGCAAAAACACTTTACTTGGTCACATAGACCTTCTTCTGATGGCTCAACACTTCGCACACTCTACTCTGCTATTCACAATCAATTATGAACCACACTCTAGCAATCACAAATGACTGCCTATAAATATATTTCCTCTAGATGATATAATCAAGTCAGCCTATTAGAACTAACTTGAAATCATAATAGAAAAATTATAACAAACTCCAATAATAATTTAGTTGGCTCTACTAAGCATGCAACACATTCTGAGACCTATCTAATAAGACAATTATAGATGCACGCTACACACTGTTAGCTCTACCAAAATAATTGTATCTTTCTCCTCAAGCTGAATTACTTCATGCTCTCTTAAAAAAAAATCACTAACTCTTCTCCAAGCTTAAATCCAAGGGTGCATACTAAAATGATAGGCGCAACTCTAGAACCAATATAATCTATGTCGACTCTTCTAAACAAACACAGGAAACTACTACAGGTGAATAGTGATTGCATAACTTCACTTCTACTGATAATCAAACTCTGCATCCATGAATGTAACATCACTAACATGTATTCATCATATATCCAAGTGCGCAAGGCTCCATGATAACTATATGGAAAACCATACATAGAACACTGCCTGTTACTCTGTCAGGAACACTACTGACACAAGTTGCTATATAACTGTCTATACTAATAGTTAACCTCCATGCCCATGATATCATGCTGATAACATGTCCATGCTACATATACTGAAATATTTTTTCATAAGTCTTCCATGCATGCTACTTACCATATGTTGTCATCAATGACATAAAATACAGTCAGTACTAGATTGCTGGCAAATCTGCAACAATCTCCCCCTTTGGTATTGATGACAACATATGGAATGAAAAACTCCACCAATCCAAATGAATAATTTTTATAACATTCTCCATTTCCTCTTCAAGACTACCCCAAAGATGAGTCCTCCATCTACTACAATATTCTTCAACATTCTCCATTTCCTCAACTGAACTGATGTCATAACTGAATACTACTCCCCCTTAGTATATTACTCCTCCTTTTACTTTTTTTTTTCATGACTATATATTACTCCCCCTTTGACATTAATGGAAAAGGGTGCCAAATAGTTTAAGCACCTATACTACTCTAGAAGTAGAGTAGTCAACCATCCATTAGTCCCTGAGGACTGATGCTTTTCCTTCTTTCTTCTACGCAGAATCAGGGAAGGGAATTACTCCCAACTTCTCCCTGAGATAATCAAAAGTATCCTTAGGCAAGGGCTTTGTGAATATGTCTACTAAGTTCTAATCTTTATTACTTACATAGTCCACCTTGAATTTGTTGTCTACCACTTTCTCTCTTAGGAAGTGATACTTGATCTCAATGTGCTTTCTCTTTGCATGCATCACAGGGTTCTTTGACATGTTGATAGCGGTAGTGTTATCACCATGAATAACAATAGGATAATCAATTTGAATTCCAAAATCCTTTATCATCTACTTGATCCAAACAATTGTAGAACAATTCAAGGCTACTACAACATACTCCACTTCTGCTATTGATTGAGAAATATAATTATGTTTCTTGCTTGTCCAAGTGACAAGTCTATCACCAAGAAACACTGCTCCACCTGATGTACTCTTTCTATCATCAATGCATCCTACCCAATCTGCATCAATGTACACATGAAGCTCAACATTTTCTGAATTAGGATACCGTAGACCATAGTCTATAGTGCCTTAAAAATATCTAAATATCCTTTTTACTGCCATGAGGTGACTTTGTTTAGGCTTTGTTACAAATCTTCCAACTATGCTAACTGCATTGGAAATATCTAGTCTAGTCTAAGTAAGATAAATAAGTTTTCCAATAGTAGACTTGTACAATGTTATATCTACTTCTAGTGAGTCATCTTCTTTTATAAGCTTGCATCTAGTTATCATAGGTGTCCCTATTGGCTTACAATAATCCATATTGAATTTATTCAATATCTCTTTCACATGCTTTGACTGATTAATGAAAATTCCTTTCTCTTTCTCTTGTACATTCAATCCCAAAACATATTTTATAGGTCCAATCATGCTCATCTCAAATTCACTCTACATCTCTTTAGCAAATTCAGCACTGAGTTTGTCATTACCTCCAAAGATAATATCATCAACAAATATAGCTACAAGTAGTAGTCCTTCAAATTTCTCTCTTATGAATAGGTTACAATCTGCTGCTCCTTTCTTGAATCCAATCTTTGTTAGATATCCATCAAGTATCTCATACCAAGCTCTAGGGGCTTGCTTAAGTCCATAGAGGGCTTTCTTCAATCTGCATACCATATCAGGTCTGTCTGATAGAGTAAATCCTTCTGGCTGCTCAATATATACTTCTTCTTTTAATTCACCATTTAGGAATGCTGACTTAACATCCATTTGATAAACTTTGAATTTTTTGAATGTTTCATAAGATAGAAACAACTTAATAGCTTCTAATCTTCTTACTACTATACCATCTTCATTCATCTTGTTTCTGAATATCCACTTCATTCCAATCACATTCTTATCACTAGGTCTTGGGACTAGTTCCCAAGTGTCATTCTTAATAATCTGATCAAGTTCTTCTTTCATAACATCATGCCAATCTGAATCATTACATGCATCTTCAACACTTAAGGGTTCAATCTGAGATAGTAAGCATACCACCTCATTGCTAGTTGAGTTCTTTGCTTGTGATCTTTTTAAGACTTTTCCACTCTGGTCTCCAATGATGTCTTTCTTGGAATAGTTTCTAGATGTAAACTTTGGAACTTAAGGTGATACTATCTCATCTTTCTTAGGAGTTTCTTCTACACTTGTCTCAGGGTCCCTGCATAACACATCAATACTGCCAAACATTTCTTCAATATCTGTCTCACTAGTGGAGGGTATGGGTTCTTCTTCAATCATGGGTGAGTAATCATGATATCTTTCTTGAATCATAAACTTTTCATCAATCTCAACATGAGCACTTTCAATGATCTTTTTGAATCTTAAATTGAAACATCTATAAGCTTTACTTTAGTAGAGTAACCAAGGAAAATACCTTCATCACTTCTTGCATCAAACTTGCCTACTACTTCATCTCTCTTGATGTAGCACTTGCTTCCAAAGATTTTGAAGTATTTTACTGTGGAACATTACCAAACCATAGCTCATATGGTGTTTTGTCTGTGCCATGCCCCAATTAAATTCTATTGATGGTATAGACTATTGTATTGACTACATCTCTCCAATAGGTGTGTGAAAAATTTCCTTCAATCATGATGGTATGCATTGTATCAAGGATGATCCTAGTCCTTCTCTCTGCAATTCCATTCTGCTGAGGGGTTCTAGGTGCACTCAACTACCTCTTGATGCCATGTTCTTCACCAATACTCATAGAATCTGTCAGAGGTGAATTCTCCTCCTTTATCTGATCTCAAACATTTTATCTTTAGTCCAAATTCATTCTCAACCTTAGCTTTGAATATTTTGAACTTTTCAAATGCTTTTGACTTGTCTTTTAAGAATGCAACCCACATCATTCTAGTATGGTCATCAATAAAAAAAATGAAATATGTTTCACCATAGTATGATCTTGTTTGAGTTGGTCCACTTAGGTCTGTATGAATCAGATCTAGCTTGTTCTCTACTGAATTGAGCTTGCTCTTGAATGAGTTTCTCACATGCTTTCCCATCACACATTCCCTGCATATAGTATCAACTGGCTTTGCTATTCTAGGTAGATCTCTTATTGCCTTTACATTTCTTATCTTTACTATGTTATCAAAATTGATATGACATAGTCTTTTATGTCACAACCAACTGTCATCTACTTAAGCAAACAAACAACTTTCTTTTGGATTAAGCTGAAAAACATTACCTTTAGTCTTTGATCCTAATGCAATTATTTCTCCTTCTTTGTTGTTAATGATGCACTTGTTTCCAATTCAAATCTGTAACCTTTTTCAACTAACTGCCCAACACTTAGTAGGTTATGTTTCAAACCATCAACATAAAGAACATCATCAGTACTATTCTTTCCATCCAAGGTGATGGCTCCTCTACCAACAATGGGTTTAGGAGTGTTATCTCCAAATCTAACCATTCCACCATTGTATTTGTCCAAATGAACAAATCTATCTTTTTCACCTATCATGTGATGTGAACAACCACTATCTATAATGCCGTCTATCCTTATATCAGCTTGTGAAATCAATGCTAGCTCTTGTTTCTCTTTCTCATCTTCACGATCTGTCTTGTTGTTCATTTTCTCTATGATAGCAATAAATCCAATTTCTTCTTCAGATGAATCATCATCTGAAACTCCATCTCTAGCATAGTAACATTCCTTAGAGTATTTAGGCTTGTAGTCATTTTTGAACTTTGTAGCTCTTTAAGGACATTTAGATGCAAAGTGGCCAATCTTATTACATGAAAAGCATTTAAATGGAAATTGACCTTCATATTTTCCTTTTCCTTTCTTTTCTCCTTTGGAAATCATAGCAATGAAATCATCTAGTGTTTTCTCTTCATTACCATCAGAATTACCAGAAGTGTTTGTAGATTTCTTACCATGGACTGTTGCTTTGAAGGCCATCTCACTTTTAGGTTCTGTCTTCAATCTTGAAATCTCAAAAGCTGAGATTTTGCTGATCAAAGTCTCTCTCTTGAAATTTGATGTAAGCTGCATGGTCTCATCAAGGATTTTGATCTTGTTTTCATATTCTGGAGTGAGGGTAGTCATCAATTCGTCTATGATATCTTCCTCTAGGATATCTCAACCATTATTCCCAATTCCATCAACTACTTCATTGACCCTTTGATTGTAAGCTCTGATGTTTTCTTCAGGAAGCATCTCTAATGTATTGTATCTTTTCTTCCATGTTTTTCTGCATGCATCCTTTGCTTGTTTTTCTCCTTCAAATATGTCTTCTAGGTACTTCCATATTTTTTGGGATGTATCTACTTTCTTTATTTCTAAAAATTAACTATCAGATAGGGCACTGATAAGGGCTTCTTTGGCTATTGCATTCTGATGAAATAATTCCTTTTGCTTCTCAGTAGCATCATCCTTTTCAAAGTCTTCTAAAGTAGGGATCTTGACTACTTTGATAGTTACTACTAAAACTTCAAAATCAATGCATTGCAATTGAGTCGCCATCTTGTTCTTCTAATCAAGATAATTCTCTCCATAAAACTTAGGACTTTCTTTTCTTAAGAATGCCATCTGAGCAACCTCAAGTTGTTTAACTTTCTCTCCGAGGCACTTGTCTCTGATACCAATTGTTAGGAATAGTCCCAAGAGATAATTGAGAGGGGGGGGGGATGAATAAGTTATCTACTAGTTCCAATTAAGTATACTTAAACATAAATCATAAACACAATGAAAGAACACTTGAAGATAACACCAATATTTTGGTTATGGGGAAACCCAAATAGGTAAAAACCCCGATGGGAATTTACACCCACTAATATTCTGCACTATTGTATTATGATCCCTGTTAGATGATCCTTAACCCTGTTAGGAGTTTCTCTACAATATATTTAGTATAGTAGACCTGGTCAAGGGTCAGACCATGTTAGGATTCCTTTACATAGTCCCTGTTAGGGGAGAGTATGAGCTATTTGAGAGCACACTGCTTAAAGGGTTGAAGGCTAAAACCTTCTGAATAATAGATACACACTATATCTGGATCTTGGTGAACTACGCTTAGACCTGCTATTTGGATTGGTTCTAATGTATAGCATAAACACTTTACTTGGTCACATAGACCTTCTTTTGATGGCTCAACACTTCACACACTCTACTCTTCTCTTCACAACCAACTATGAACCACACTCTAGCAATCACAAATGACTGCCTATAAATATATTTCCTCTAAATGATATAATCAAGTTAGCCTATTAGAACCACCTTGAAATCATAATAGAGAAACCATAAAAAACTCTAATAATAATTCATTTGTCTCTACTAAGCACGCAACACATTCTGGGACCTATCCAATAAGATAATTGTAGATGCAGGCTACACACTGTCGGCTCTACCAAAATAAATATATCTTTCTCCTCAAGCTGAATTACTTCATGCACTCTTAACTAAACATCACTAACTCTTCTCCAAGCTTAAATACAAGGGTGCATACCTGAATGATAGGCATAACTCTAGAACCAATATAATCTTTGTCGGCTCTTCTGAACAAACACAATAAATTGCAACAGGTGAATAGCGACTACATAAATTCACTTCTACTGATCATCAGACTCTTTGTCCATGAATGTAACATCACTAACATGTCTCCATCACATATCCAAGTGCACAAGGCTCCATGATAACTGTACAGACAACCATACATAGAACATTACTCGTTACTCTGTCAAGACCACTGCTGACACAAGTTGCTATATCACTGTATGTACTAATAGTTAACCTCTGCACCCATGGTATCATGATGATAACATGTCCATGCTGCATATACAAAAATATTACTACATAAGTCTTCCATGCATGCTACTTACCATATGTTTTCATCAATGACATAAAATACAATCAGTATTGGCTTGCTGGCAAATCTCCAACAATCTCCCCCTTTGGCATTGATGGAAACATATGGAATGAAAATCTCCACTAATCCAAATGAATAATTTTCATAACATTCTCCATTTCCTCTTCAAGACTCCCCCAAAGTTGAGTCCTCCATCTCTTGCAATATTCTTCAACATTCTCCATTTTCTCAATTGAACTGTTGTCATAACTGAATACTACTCCCCCTTAGTATATTACTCCTCTGTTTACTTCTATTTTTCATGACTATATATTACTCCCCCTTTGACATCAATGGAAAAGGGCACCAAAAAGTTTAAGCAATGGTACTACTCCAGAAGTAGAGTAGTAAACCATCCATTAGTCCTTGAGGACTGATGCTTTTCCTTCTTTCTTCTAAGCAGAATCAGGGAAGGGAATTATTCCCAACTTCTCCCTGAGATACTTAAAAGTATCCTTAGGAAAGGGCTTTGTGAATATGTCTGCTAACTGATCTTTAGTACTTACATAGTCCACCTTAACTTCTTTCTCTACCACTTTCTCTCTTAGGAAGTGATACTTGATCTCAACGTGCTTTGTCTTTGCATGCATCACATGGTTCTTTGACATGTTGATAGTGCTAGTGTTATCACAGGGAATAACAATAGTATAATCAATCTTAATTCCAAAATCCTTTATCATCTGCTTGATCCAAACAATTGTAGAACAATTCAAGGCTTCTGCAACATACTCCACTTCTATTTTTGACTAAGAAATACAATTCTATTTCTTGCTTGTCCAAGTGACAAGTATATCACCAAGAAACACTGCTCCACCTGATGTACTCTTTCTATCATCAACGCATCCTACCCAATCTACATTAGTGTACACATGAAGTTCAACATTTTTTGAATTAGGATACCATAGACCATAGTCTATAGTGCCTTGCAAATATCTAAATATCCTTTTTAATGCTATGAGGTGACTTTGTTTAGGCTCTGCCGCAAATCTTCCAACTATGCCAACTGCATTGAAAATATCTGGTCTGGTCTGAGTAAGATAAATAAGTTTTCCAATCATAGACTTGTACAATGTTATATCTACTATTGGTGAGTCATCTTCATTTGTAAGCTTGCATCTAGTTATCATAGGTGTCCCTGTAATACCTAAAAATTTAGTGTTAATAAATGAAGAGCAAGCTAAACATTAAACAAAACAAAGCTAGATAACACTTATGCTAAGACCTACAAAATGGAAGCAAACAACTCGAAAGCAATAATAAACCTTCAAGAAAACCTCCAAGATGTAGAGGATTTGTCCAAAGATTGGATGTGTGCTCAAATGCTATGCTCAAGCTTCAAGAGATAAATGGGCATAATAACTTTGCTTCAATGGTGGATGAAAATGAAAGAGGAGAGCTTCTCTTTTATAGAAAGGAGGGTGAAATGGATGGTCAAGATTAAGAGGCAAAAGGGGAATGAGAAATGATGGATATGCATCCAAGAGGGAGCACATGGATTGTGCTTTCTCAAATGCATAGCATTGTGGCAAGTGTCACAATGAGGGAGGATGAGAGGAGAGGTCAAATGCTTGAGGGATGTGTCAACTTTGGAAGGTGTGAGAGGGGACAAGTGTGTAAGAGGTGTAAGAGGCTTTATGATTTATCATTGGAGGATGTGGAGGTGTTGTCATAAGGGTTGACTTTGAGTTGGGTTAGCATTTCTTAATCTTGGATTATGATTGTGCACATGTAATTAGGGGGTGATTAGGTTTGGATTAGAGGGTAAGTGGAGGATTAGGGAGATATGATGGGAGGAGAGAGAATGAGTGGAGGATTAAATTAGCTAAGCATGGATTATTAGCTAATGGAGGAGAATCAAGATTTTTAGAATTAAATATTTTATTTAATTCCAAGTGGGAGGAAAAGGGGATTTATGAATTAATTTATTTAGATAAATGTATCCATTTAAATTAATAGAGGAATAGGGATTTAATTAATTATCAGACTATGGGTTTGTCATTTAGATAATTAATTGGAATATAGTTAATTAATTAAATTAATTAACTAGGGGATGACATAAATTAATTAAATAATTAATATTTAATTAACAAGATGTCCTAGGAGAAGACTAAATATGACTACTAAATTATGTAATCAAATTTAGGTGTCTACAATCCCTACTGGCTTACAATCAGCCATGTTGAATTTCTTCAATATCTCTTTCACATACTTTGACTAATTAATGAAAATTCCTTTTTCTATCTGTTGTACATTTAATCCCAAAAAGTATTTGATAGGTCCAATCATTCTCATCTCAAATTCACTCTACATCTCTTCAACAAATTCAGCACTGAGTTTGTCATTACATCCAAAGATAATGTCATCAACAGATATAGCTACAAGTAGTAGTCCTTCAAATGTCTCTCTTATGAATAGGTTACAATCTACTACTACTTTATTGAATCCAATCTTTGTTAGATATCCATCAAGTATCTCATATCAAGCTCTAGGGGCTTGCTTAAGTCCATAGAGGGCTTTCTTCAATCTGCATACCATATTAGGTATACATCTGATAGAGTAAATCCTTCTAGCTGCTCAATATATACTTCTTCTTTTAATTCACCATTCAAGAATGCTGACTTAACATCCATCTAATAAAATTTAAAGTTTTTGAATGTTGCATAAGCTAGAAACAACTTAATAGATTCTAATCTACTCACTGGTGCAAATGTGTCTGAATAATCAATGCCTTCTCTTTGCGCATATCCCTTACATACTAATCTTGCTTTATTTTTTACTACTGTACCATCTTCATTCATCTTGTTTCTAAATATCCACTTCATTCCAATCACATTCTTATTACTAGGTCTTGGGACTAGTTCCCAAGTATCATTCTTAATAATCTGATCAAGTTCTTCTTTCATAGCATCATGTCAATCTGAATCATTAAATGGATCTTCAACACTTAAGGGTTCAATATGAGATAGTAAGCATACCGCCTCATTGCTAGTTGAGTTCTTTGCTTGTGATCTTGTTACGACTTTGCCACTCTAATCTCCAATGATTTCTTTCTTGGAATGTTTTGTAGATGTAAACTTTGGAAATTTAGGTGATACTGTCTCATCTTTCTTAGGAGTTTCTTCTTCACTTGTCTCAAGGTCATTGAATAACACATCAATACTATCAAACATTTCTTCAATAACTGTCTCACTAATGGAGGGTTTGGATTCTTCTTCAATCATGGGTGAGTAATCATGATATATTTCTTGAATCATAAACTTTTCATCAATCTTAACATGAGCACTTTCATTGATCTTTTTCAATCTTAAATTGAAACATCTATAAGCTTTAATTTTAGTAGAGTAACCAAGGAAAATAACTTCATCGCTTCTTGCATCAAACTTTCCTACTACTTCATCTCTCTTGATGTAGCACTTGCTTCGAAAGATTCTAAAGTATTTTATTGTGGGAACATTACTAAACCATAGCTCATATGGTATTTTGTCTGCGCCAAGCCTCAATTGAATTTTTTTGATGGTATAGACTATTGTATTTTCTACATCTCTCTAATAGGAGTGTGAAACTTTTCCTTCAATCATGATGGTGCGCTTTGCATCAAGGATGATCCTATTCCTTCTCTCTACAATTCCATTCTGCTGAGGGGTTCTAGGTGCACTCAACTGCCTCTTGATGCCATGTTCTTTGCAGTACTCATAGAATCTATCAAAGGTGAATTCTCCTCCTCTATCCAATCTCAAACATTTTATCTTTAGTCCATATTCATTCTCAACCTTAGCTTTGAATATTTTGAACTTTTCAAATGCTTCTGACTTTTATTTTAAGAATGCAACCCACATCATTCTAGTATGGTCATCAACAAACAAAATGAAATACCTTTCACTATATTATGATCTTGTTTGAGTTGGTCCACATAGGTCTGTATGAATCAGATCCAACTTGTTCTCTACTGAATTAAGCTTGCTCTTGAATGAGTTTCTCACATGCTTTCCCATCATGCATTCCCTGCATATAGTATCAACTAGATTTTCTATGCTAGGTAAATCTCTTACTACCTTTACATTGCTTATCTTTACTATGTTATCAAAATTGATATGACATAGTCTTTTATGCCACAACCAAATGTCATCTTCTTTAGTGAAAAAACAACTTGCTTCTGGATTAAGCTGAAAAACATTACCTTTAGTCTTTGATCTTGATGCAATTATTTCACCTTCTTTGTTGTTAATGATGCACTTGTTTCCATTGAATTCAAATCTATAACCTTTGTCAAGTAACTACCCAACACATAGTAGGTTATGTTTCAAACCATCGACATAAAGAACATCATCAGTACTATTCTTTCCATCCAAGGTGATGGCTCCTCTACCAATGATGGGTTTAGGAGTGTTATCTCCAAATCTAACCATTCCACCATTGTATTTGTCTAGATGAACAAATCTATCTTTATCACCTGTCATGTGATGTGAACAACCACTATCTATAATCCAGTATGTCCTTATATCAGCTTGTGAAATCAATGCTAGCTCTTGTTTCTCTTTCTCATCTTCATAATCTATCTTGTTGTTCATTTTCTCTATGATGACGATAAATCCAATTTCTTCTTCAGCGGAATCATCATCTGAAACTCCATCTCTAGCATAGTAACGTTCCTTAGAGTATTTAGGCTTATAGTCATTTTTGAACTTTGTAGCTCTTAAGGGACATTTAGATACAAAGTGACCAATCTTATTACATGAAAAGCATTTAAATGGCAATTGACCTTCATATTTTCCTTTTCCTTTCTTTTATCTTTTGGCAATCATAGCAATAAAATCATCTAGTGTTTTCTCTTCATCATCATCAGAATTACCAGAAGTGTTTGCAGATTTCTTACCATGAACTATTGCTTTGAAGGCTGTCTCACTTTTAGGTTATGTCTTCAATCTTGAAATCTCAAAAGCTGAGATTTTGCTGATCAAAGTCTCACTCTTGAAATTTTATGTAAGTTGTATGGTCTCATCAAGAATGTTGATCTTGTTTTCATATTCTAGAGTGAGGGTAGTCATTAATTTTTCCATGATATCTTCCTCTGAGATCTCTCCACCATTGTTTCTGATTCCAACAACTGCTTCATTTATCCTTTGATTTTAATCTCTGATGTTGTCTTTAGGTAGTATCTCTAATGTATTGTATCTTTTCTTCCATGTTTTTCTACACGCATCCTTTGCTTGTTTTTCTCCTTCAAATATGTCTTCTAGGTACTTCCATATTTTGTGGGTTGTATCTACTTTCTTTATTTCTAAAAATTCACTATTAGATAGGGTGCTGATAAGGGTTTCTTTGGCTATTGCATTGAGATGAAATAATTCCTTTTGCTTATCAGTAGCATCATCCTTTGCAAGGTCTTCTAAAGTAGGGATCTTGACTGCTTTGATAGTTACATCTAAAACTTTGAAAGTAATGCATTGCAAATGAGTCACCATCTTGTTCTTCCAATCAAGATAATTCTCTCCATCAAACTTAGGAATTTATTTTCTAAGAATGCCATCTGATCAACCTCAAGCTATTAAAATTTCTCTCCGAGGCACTTGGCTCTAATACCAATTGTTAGGAATACTCCCAAGAGATAATTGAGAGGGGGGGGGGGGGGGGGGGGGCGGGGTGAATAAGTTATCTACTAGTTCCAATTAAGTATACTTAAACATAAAGCATAAACACAATGAAAGAACACTTGAATACAACACCAATATTTTGGTTATGGGGAAACCCAAATAGGTAAAAAATCCGATGGGAATTGACACCCACTAATATTTTGCACTAGTGTATTATGATCCTTGTTAGAAGATCCTTAACCCTGTTAGGAGTTTCTTTACAATATATTTAGTACAGTAGACCTAGTCAAAGGTCAGACCATGTTAGGAGTCTTTTACAATAGTCCTTGTTAGGGGAGAGGACACACTATCTGAGAGCACACTGCTCAAAGGGGCAAAGGCTATAACCTTCTGAATAATAGATACACACTATATCTGGATCTTGGTGAACTGCGCCTAGACCTGCTGTCTAGATTAGTTCTAATGTATAGCACAAACACTTTACTTGGACACATATACCTTCTTCTGATGGCTCAACACTTTGCACACTCTACTCTGCTCTTCACAATCAACTATGAACCACACTCTAGCAATCACAAATGACTACCTATAAATATCTTTCCTCTAAATGATATAATCAAGTCAGCCTGTTAGAAACACCTTGAAATCATAATAGAGAAACCATAACAAACTCCAATAATAACTCAATCGTATCTACTAAGCACACAACACATTCTAGGACTTGTTCAATAAGATAATTGTAGACGCACGCTACACACTATCGGCTCTACCAAAATAACTATATCTTTCTCCTCAAGCTGAATTACTTCATGCAATCTTAACTGAACATCACTAACTCTTGTCCAAGCTTAAATCCAAGGGCACATATCGAAATGATAGGTGCAACTCCAAAACCAATATAATCTTTGTTGGCTTTGCTGAATAAACACAGGAAACTTCTATAGGTGAATAGTGATTGCATAACTTCACTTCTACTGATCATCAAACTTTGGGTCCATGAATGTAACATCACTACATGTCTTCATCATATATCCAAGTGTGCAAGGCTCCATGATAATTGTATGGACAAGCATACATAGAACAATGCCTGTTACTTTATCGGGAACATTGCTAACATAAGCTGCTATATAACTGTATGTACTAATAGTTAACCTCTATGCCCATGATATCATGTTGATAACATGTCCATGCTACATATACTGAAAGCTTACTGCATAAGTCTTCCATTCATGCTACTTGCCATATGTTGTCATCAATGACAAACATATAGTCAAAATTGGCCTGCTGGAAAATCTCCAACAAAAATGAGACTTGTGATGATGACACAAATGAGGCTTCTGAGGTTCCTAAGACTCTGAGGTATGTAAAGAAAAATAATCCTGAAAATCAAATTATTAGTAACTCTAATCAAGGAGTAATGACCAGATGAAAGGCTAGAGAAGAAATTTGTTTGATTTCTCAAGTTGAACCAAAGACTACAAATGAAGCTTGTAGAGATGAATCTTGGATAAATGCTATGAAGGAAGAGTTAGACTAGATAAAGAAAAACAACACTTGGGAATTGGTTCCTAGACCTAAAGACAAAAATGTAATAGGAACTAAATGGGTTTTCAGAAATAAAATGAATGAAGAAGGAGTTGTAGTAATAAACAAAGAAAGATTGGTATGTAAAGGCTATTCACAACAAGAAGGCATAGATTTTGAAGAGACATTTTCTCCTGTTGCTAGAATAGAAGCTGTGAGATTATTCTTGGCTTATGCTGCACATAAGAACTTCAAGGTATATCAGATGGATGTGAAATTTGCATTCTTGAATGGGGATCTTGAAGAATAAGTGTATATAGAACAACTTGATGGATTTCCTTTATGTGAAGATGGAGACATGGTGTGCAAGTTGAAGAAGGAACTGTATGGTTTGAAGCAAGCTCGAAGGGCTTGGTATGAAAGGTTAGACAAATAATTACTTTGTCTTGGATTCAGAAAAGGTAATGCTGACAGTAGTTTGTATTTAAGAACTAGTGAAGATGGAGTTTTGATAATATAAGTGTTTGTTGATGATATTATCTTTGGAGGCAATGATGATCTATGCTAGAAATTTTCTAAAGAGATGGAAAATAAATTTGAGATGTCCATGATAGGCGAAATAAAATTATTTCTTGGATTGCAAATAAATCAGAGTAAAAATGATATTTTTATTTCTCAAACTAAATATCTTAAAGAAATATTGAATTTTTTTGGAATGGAAGACTGTAAACCATTTGGTACACCCATGGTGACTGGTAATAAGCTGACAATTGATGATGAATCAAAGTGTGTTTTTTAGACCAAGTATAGATCAATGGTTGGAGGATTACAATATTTGACTCACACCAAACTAGATATTGCTAATGCTGTTGGGATTGTGGCTAGATATCAGGAAAAATTGAAAGAGACACACCTAGCTGCCGTAAAAAGGATATTGAGATATCTGAAAGGAAATATAGACTATGGCTTATGGTATGATAGAAATGATAGATTTGAAATTCATGCTTATACTGATGTTGATTGGGAAGGAAATAGTGATGAAAGGAAGAGTACTAGTGGTGGTGAATTTTTCCTTGGTAAAAAGTTGGTTTCATGGCTTAGTAAGAAGCAAGATTGTATAGCTCAATCTACTATTGAATTAGAGTATGTTGTTGCTGCTATTAATTGCACTCAAATTATTTGGATGAAACAAATGCTGAAGGATATTGGAATAACTTTTGATGAGCATATGGTTATCCACTGTGATAACACCAGTACAGTGAATATGTCAAAGAATTTGGTCATGCATTCTAAAACTAAACATATTTCTATCAAGTATCACTTCTTGAGAGACAAGGTGGAAAAGAAGGAAATAAAGTTGGAGTATAACAGTACAAAGGAACAGATTGCAAACATCTTTACAAAGCCATTGCCAAAAGATACCTTTGAATATCTCAGAGCTATGCTTGGGGTTCAGGCCCCTCCTAGTCCAAATTAAATGATGCAGGGATGCATCACTCCAGAGGTTTTTAGAGCCTTATCATATTTTGGACTTGATGTAGGGATCTACTCCTTGGGGAGAGTGATCATTGAAGAAAGTTGAGAAGAATAGTTGATGACTCATGGCACCCTTTTCCATTGTTGTCAAAGGGTGAGTGTTGCTATGAGAAAATCCCTACTATATGGGGAGATTGTATGGAGGTGTACTATGAGAGTATTGTTTGGTTACAGAACTTAGGATTGATAAAACTTTGGGTTAATGGATTTTCCCATATGTTGACATCAATGCCAAAGGGGGAGATTGTTGGATATTGCTAATGCATTTAGGAAATGGTTGATATATTCAATATGTTTAATCACCACATTGAGTGATGTTGGAGTTTTTGCTATTGTCATTAGTGTTTTGTCACTAATGTCAACATATGTTTCTGTGAAGAGTACAGGCTAGTTACTGCAGTGTACAAAAATTTTACGAATATTTTAGGACGTGTGAAGATAGATGAGAGTACAAGAGGATGTTGTGATCTTATATCCAAGATTGTATCATGTAATGTTTCATATTGGATGAGTTACATATGTTTTGGTAAAGACTGGTTACTAGATTGTGACAGTGGAAGTTGACATACTGAGTCTCTGTGTTTTTGGTATATCTTACAAAAGGTATGGATTCGGTGTATGCAAGCTTAAGAGATGAAAGACAAGGTATTGGAGAATGTTGGATGGTTAGCACAAGGTACAAAAAGAAAGATAAAGCCAGCTGTGGTGTGTGATCTGGGGAAGACTTATTTGGGAGCCAACTTCAGAGATGAAGCATACATTTTGTTTAGAGAATGTGAATTAAGGATGTCGGTCCTTAATTGTTGTAATGTAATCATTGTATGCTTTTTTTTGATACTGTGTGTATCTTAGCAAGGGTTTATGTAATTGTTTGTATATTAGGAAAGCCTAATCGACTAACCTATTCATGTAGAATGTAATAGGGTATATATGTAAGATCTTTTCTTTGGAAAAGGTAATCGTGAAAATGTATGTGATGTAAAGGAGATTGTGAAAGCTGCGAGCTTGTGTCTACTGGATGTAGAGTAGAGGATTATTGGTGTACTTCATTGGAATTGATCAAGAAAAGATAGTTGTTGTCAGACAGTTCAAAAGATTGTGTATTTCTTCATATACACTTGTGTTGTAAACACTAAGTTCTGAAGGTGGAATTAACATTCTTTGGGCAGTGAGCCTAGACAGTGAGCGCACCCTTCTTTCTTGACTCCTAACAAGGTATGTCCTCGAACAAGGACTGTGTATTGTAATGTTTCAATAAGCTTCTAACAGGGCTAGATCTTCTACCAAGGATACTATACTCTTAGTACATCATTTCTGGGTGCTAATTCCCACAGAGGTTTTTACCTTTATCGCGGTTTCCCCGAGACCAAAATATTATGTTGTTGTGTTGGAATTTAATGGATTTGATATTGCTACTATTCAAAGTTTAAAGTTTAATATTCTATCATACAACTGATTCACCCCCCTCTTAGTTGTATTGTGGACTATTATTCCTAACAAAATATGATTAATTTCTCATGTATTGATAGAATTTGATATATTGGGGTGATATAAAATGCTTGTGGATGGATCCCAAAATAAGGGAGGTAGCCTTGTATTTATACCTCACCTATCCATTTCGAGGCACAAAACTCAAAGGAGGCCGATAAGGAATTGACATCCTTCTTAAAATAAAAATATCTCTCTTTAAATTAAATTTGTTCCCAATCTATAATATTAGGACCACCTCCCTATAGAGGGGTGAATTGGGTCGACCCTTACATCCCAAGCTACCCATTACAAGCCAATCAAGGCCCTCAAATTTGAATTAGGGGTCAATATGGACATGGTGATACTAAAATATGTGTAGAATCAAGGTGTGATAAATGGAAACATACAAAAGACAACCAATAGTGTTGTAACCTTCAAATTTTAAAGAATTTGAAGTTTTTTTAATGGGAAAGTTCATTATGACACTTCGATATACCCTTACAAAAACATTTTTTGAGTAGCCTTGTTTTAAGATTGATAACTTGATTCTTGGTGATTTTAATGAGAAATAGTTTTGAGGTCATCTTAAACTACTTTCAATAAGTGCATTTGTCCATTTTCAACCTCCCATGATCAATTTTGATATGTTTTTCAAGCACTTAGTTTGAGGGTTCAACAAAGGTCTAAATCCTGCCCATTTTCAAAATTATCAGATTAGCCTACTTTGGAGACTTACATTTCATTACCATTTGATTGTTAAGATGAACAGACTATTCCCCTATATTTAAAATATATCATTTGGCCCCCATATCCATTTTGAGAGTCCAATGACCTAATTTTCTATTTTTACCAAGCTCAAACAAAATGTAGTTTGTTTTGTTTATCAGTTTGCACAGTGATAGGTCCTCTAGAAGGTTGATGTTGAGTGTTAATATTTTGAAGCAAGATGACTATCATGATGAACGGGTTGATTCCTTGGACTATCTACATGTAAGTGTACCTCTGTAATTAGTTGCAAAGCTTTAGGATATGATTTGTTATTTTTTCAAGGCCAAATCCAAATGCAATTTACTGTGTTTTAACATCTACATTTCCAGAAGGTTTCAACATGGCCAAATTTGGTCATTAGTATTTTATACACAGATTGGAATTAGGTAAAACCTCTTTGCACATGTTTTCATTGTACTTAAATGTACTTTCATACTGAGTGGTGGTATCCCAGTAAGGGTTTTAGGTATTTTTCAGAGCACTTCATTTGTAGGGTTGAGATGAATGTTGGCATGTCCAGTTGCAGAAAACATGGAATGACCAAACTTGAGTATTAATATTTCTTAATTCTAAAAGCATCAAGAGAATTCACGTGGTAATCATACTCCACTATCATTAGTGAACAAATTTGTGCATTTTCATGTGTCCCAAAGGTCTTTTGATTAGTTTTCAGAGGTAATTTTGAAGGCTACTTGGTATACTCTAGGTTAGAATGCATACAAGTCATAAGTCAATTTTGAGGGCTATCCATTTAGAGCTTTTTGTTCCTAATCTATTCAGTCTTGTATTCAAGCCATTTTGAGGTGGAAGTGTTTTAGTTTGAAAATATTTTAGGTCGAGCCCGTGAGGGGGCTTGACATTCATCTAGAGGAGGAAAGGGAACTTTTATTTTGGTTTTAAAGTCTAATTATAATTTTAATCATTTTTTATCTAAATGTTTTAATGTTTCTTCCCATCTCCATGCGTTTCTCAATTGCAATGTCACAAGAAAAACATGAAATATTGGAGGAATTTTGTGACGATATGATCAATGATTAAATGCAACCAAAAATATTAGGAATTGTAGGGTTTCTTTGTTCCTAAAATCTAAATTCTTTTCTCACATCTGGCTTAATAATACGAAGAGTGACTATATCAAGGAAAATGAGGAGAGCATGAAATAGATTTGATATGTTGATATTTGAATAAAAATCATGGCATTGACTATTTTGTGGGGTTGCAAACCATTTTTTCTTTGTCTTCAACACAACATAAATCATTATTGGGTCTAAATATAAAAGGCAATTTACTAAAAAATGATGAGTCAAATTATGAGTTTAAACACTTGCTCAATTTTAATACAACTATCACTTGCACCTTTGAGGGGTGCAAGAGTTACACCAATAGTAAAATATACTCAATGCAAGGTCAACTTATTCAGACATTTAAGTTATACATTATAATTATAGAAATATAATTCACACTTTGATAAGTAACAAGTCCAATGATTTTTGAAATGTACCACTTGAACTTATTTTTTAAAGCTAAGTTGTTATTTCAGCCAATGTCATCACTATTATTCCAAGTAAATTTGTACATGGTAGTGCATTATATGCTCAGTGGATGCATTTTTTTTCTAGTGCCAATTGGTTCAAGTAAGATTCTTCTATTTTTTGTTTAATTATATATAGATTATTTTGTATTCTAGCGTAACTATCATAGGTGAAAGCGGGATGGATACATATACTATCTAGAGATTTAACTCTTGATATAATTGCAAATGTCATTCCTTGTCTTTCTATTTTACCAATGTCAATTATTGCTTTTCGTAGTGTGAGCCCTTGTGATTTGTGTATAGAAATATCCCATGACATGGTAAGTGGGATATGGCTTCAAATGCCTAATGTAACAACTACAATTGGTACGGTCTTCAAATCTTATTTGTTCCATGATGGACCACAATAATTATCAAAACATATGACAACATATATAGGCACACTTGTTGGCTTTTAGCCTGGACCATAAACAATGTCAAGCACCTCACCAAGACCTCCATTAACAAGTCTTTCCTCTATCCATATATTTGTTGTAAGCATAATATGTTGTCCCCTACAAAGGAGTATATATTTTTCTAACTGTTCATCACCCACTATATTATTGTTTCTGTTTGTAGAATTCATTATTGTGCTTATTGTGATCGGACAATTTAATGATTTCAACATTTTCCTATTGTGTAGCTCTACTGAATCATTTGTACCGAATGTATGTGTAACACTGTCAAATGCTTTATTTTCAAATGGTGTAAGGTATATGTCTATACGAGTCGTTAGTAGCTTCAAATCATCTTCTATTGGGGTTGTGTCTCAGATATTCTATAATATTTTGTGGAATTATGCTTGTGTCACTAGTACATTTGAGTCCTTTTTATGACGTATATGTGTCTCAATTCCAACACTACCCCGTCGATCAAGTGACACTAACCTCTATTGTAGTTCTAGTGTTAGAATCACCAATGGCTAGGATGTACGTTATAATTATGATGGATCTGACCATCGCAATATGCATAGGAAGAGGGCCTGCCAACATGGTCAGAGATGGTCAACATGTCATCGGGACTATTTATTGTTTTCAAAATTATGATGGAGATGCTGCATAAGTGACAGATATGATGTACATGGGATGTCAACCTGTCGGATATTTCTGACAGATAGTCATCATGTGTAGTGCTTTGTTGTTGATCCTTCTCTGATGACCGTCGTAATTGCGACAACATGCTGTATTTTTTTAAAAATATATATATTTGTTGTGCATGGAGTGATACCTTAAAATATTGAGCTTCTCTTTGTTTCGAGAATAGTTTAACATTCTCTACTTAACAGGGCCAACCACGTGAAGGTGGAAGCTCATCGGGCCCCTCCTAGGAGCCTCTTATAACCCTTTACAACACTTTAAGACTTCTAATATATATTCTTAGCGATCGTAAAGGGTCATAAGGGGTTATAGGCTTTTAATAGTATGTGTGTAGGAGAAGTGAAAGAACAGGGTTATCACCATGCTTATAGTAGTGAAAAATCATTGAAATGTGTGGGTACAATATAGCAGTGAGAGATTGGATTGAGAAATAGTGCTATTTTATGATTTAAGGAGTCTTAGGGTGTTGAAGATAAGTTGAATCAATCACCAATTGAACCTATAAGTGTTGGGAAGGTTTGGATTTAGAAAGCCCTAGAAACAAGGGTTTGGGGACACCAATTTGGGGCTTATGGTGTTGCAGGGACATTGGGTCTAATTCCTTTTGGAATTAAGCATTTGGAGTCATTATAAGACACTATTTAAGGTTTGGGGTCTTGGGAGTGAAAGAAAGACAAGGTTTCTTTGTTAATGTACCCATTTTCATGCATTTTTGGAGCCATAGGGGGTGAGTAGTAGCCCATGCTCCAAAAAAACCATATCAACCCTTTTGATATGACAATATAATAATAAAAGGGTGTCCAAAATACTAATTAGTTTGATCATTCCTTTGGAAATTTGTAGAGATAAGTGGCATTTTCCTTCATTGTAGGGCTACTAGATATGGAAATTAGGCCTCTGGCCAATTTGGGGAAGATTGAAGAATTGGGTACTTTAGGTATTGCCTAAAAGTCTAAAATCCATCAAATAATCTTAGATAAAAGCCCTAGATATCATTTATATCATTTTGAATCCTTGGGAGAGGTCTTGACAAGGTTGAGCTCTTTGGAAGCATTTGAGTCTTTGGGGGATTGTTGCTTTGTTAAAGAAAAATTTGTAAACTAAAAGTACATGTTAGAGAAAAGAAAGATCTACATTTGAAGAATTATATGTATATATGTTGAATCATAGCTCTTGGAACATAAAAGCTTGTATGTACTATATAGAGAAAGGAATTAAATTGAATCATCTGGGCTCACACAAGCCGTGAGCATAGCCAACTCCTAGAAAGATATGGATGAATATAAACATTCTTAAATAAATGAACATAAGAAACATAGTACCAGACATTGCCTGAAGAGATGATGGAATGTTGACCTGGGTATGAATCTTGTGTGCTCCTGTTTAATCCAAAACTTGCAAAGAAGAAAGACATGGGATTAGATCCATTTGATGTTGTTGTGGCACCATTTCCAAATGGACCATCCACAATAATGACTCAAATCATGTCATAAAACCATGGCCCCAAATGATCAAATAAGGAAATCATTATCAAGCATCTATGAAGTTGCAGTAATAGATAAGTTACATCAAGCAATGGAGGATACATCAACATGAAATCAAAATAGGAGATATCAACATGAAATCAAATGATAAAATAAGGCAGTCATTATCAAGCATCTATAAAGTTGCAGTAATAGGCAAGCTACATCAAGCAATGGAGGATACATCAACATGCAACAACAAAATCATCACTAAGAAAAGCATATCATACAATAGATTTGTTTCCTTATAAATTCATTCTAAGCTACAATGGAAAAAAAGGGTCAATAATTTCCAATCTACTGAAGCAAAGCAAAACAGAGAAATTAATTATCTGCCACCAAAGGTAAGCGAAGGTAAGATGGCAAAACAAAAGAGAGAAATTAATTCTCTGCCACGAATGGTAAGAGAAGGTAAGTGTACTATGAGAAATCCACTAAGAAGATACATGGAATTGATCCAATCAGGAAGAGATAGATAAGTTCTGCAATTTACTATGTTTTTGTAGAAACCTGGACAAATGTGTCAAGCTTGTAATCTCTTGTTACATTCTCAAACGCTTTGTTAACCCTGCCATAAGTAACACATTTTGGAGGCATTCTCATATGTAAAGAATGTCACAAAGAAGACAGAAGTAACATGAGACTATATAGTCACCTCACTACACAACCATTTCTATTTTTGGATATCTAAAGGAAATAGATCATTAAATCAAGTTTCTTACCTCAGCACCCAACAAATGTGTTTGGACTGCAGAATGTCCAAAGGTATCAATCTGCCATCCAATTCATGGAGTTATGTTAAATTGTTTCTTGATAAAATGGTGTCCAAGGGTTGTCTGATCAATCATGTCAATATAATGTACTGTTTCTTCATCATGCATACACCAACCGCCATTTTTGTAAGTACAAATGCTAGACTATGTCAGTAAATTTAAAAATTGAAAATAAATTGATAATGATGAAGAAGAAGAAGTAAATTCTAAAGAGCATATGAATATCTAACAAAACATAATTCAACAACCGTAGCTCCTCTCAAATTCCAATAGAAAGTCATGACTTACTTATGCAGGAGCTGAGTGGACCTGAACAAAATGAAGAGAATGATGATGATGAGATCTCAATGCTATCAATAGATACTTCCAAATTTTTCATCCTAGTGAAATACAACAAACTTGAGATATACCAACAGCAAATTTAATTGAATTTTTGTACTTTGGATTGAACCTTAGGAAAAGATAATGTAATGTCCTTTTGTGCACTCTTGTAGGGTTCATTTTAAATTCTTATAATTCCAATTTTAGGAGACTTCTTTCTAACTATAATGTGTACACATTTTTTTATTCTTCTACAAATGAGAGTATTGAATGTGATTCGCAAATGTATATATATTATCAATCCCCTCATTCCATGAATAAGAAGACACGAGTGTGATAATTGATGGTATTCATTCTTGAATAGCATTTGGACTCTGTGTCTTAATTAGGTTTTTTTGGTAGGAGATGATGGAGACTCTGTTTAGTGTAGGTAAAATTTGTGGGATCAACTAATTGGGTTTGAAACCTAGGGGATGGCTTTGAGCTTCAGCTTGGTTACAGGGCTCGTGATCTAGCTTTACAAGTTGCAAGGCAAAGATGAGGGTGGAAATTTTGTTAGTGATCATGGTTTTACTTAGTTTGAGTATAAGTGTATATAGCTTTATTTCAAGGGAAGTTGAGCCTTAAATGTGGGTTTTTTTGGATGTTTAGGAATTCCAATTCAAGAGGCAAAGTAAAATTTGGCTCCATGATTATGCAAGTTTATCTCTGTTAGCGTTCAAAAATTCCATATTCGATAATCTAAGCTCTACACTGTTGAACCCTTCTTGATCGAAACCTTGCAGATATTGAATTATTCACTATATATAATTTCATTCATTCATTTATAGCAGAGATTGAATTATTTACTATATATATAATTTATAATATATTTTATAGTATGATTTGGTTGAAGATTTTTTTTTCCAAAAAGTAAAAAAATATTACCGAGCTGCTAATTTGACCTACTAGAAATTAAGTTTTTTTGAATGTAAAATAGTCTCAACACTTTAAGTAGATACCCCACAACCTTCCATTAGTGCTAAGAATATCATACAGGAAGAAAATTCTTTTGCCAATGATATCAAATCTTCTAGACAAAAGTGAAAACTATAGATTAAATCTTGTAGTACTCAGAAATGAAGGGATGGGGTATTGGTTAAAAATCATTTAATATCAAATAGCGCAAGGCAATTGGTTTAACTTTTTAAATTATTGGGAATATAAACATGGGTATATTTTTGTAGATCTAATGTATTTGGATCAAGAATCATGGAAGGTACTATTTTTATTCTCGATTAAAACATTTTGTTTTCATTCAAAGTTTTTATGAACAATAGGAAAATAATGAATTATAACTACATAAAAATGAAAGTATGTACCAAAAAAATAATTTAAAATAATTGACAGTTGGGTCACTATGAAAACTATTTACAATGTACTAGTAAGTTTGTAATAGTTATAGTGGGTTCAATTTTGGCATGCTTAGAAACTAGAAAGTGCCTCAGCACATTCATGTTGATCATGTTAAACAGAAAACACTTCTCAATTAAATGTTGAACCTACAAAAATACACACCAGATATTGAATTATTCACTATATATAATTTCTCACCCCGCTAGATCACCAAAGAACTAATCAATTAGAATATTTGAGCCATGGAATGATAATCCTTCAATCTCAAATCTCTAGAAGATGGATTTTATATTCGGTGTTTTTATCAATTACTTTGATGAGACACATGGTTACAACATGAATATTTTGATGCTCACAAGTATTGACACTTATGTGGTCTTGTGTTTGAATCCTACCACTGCCATTGTTCCATGTCTTTTTCACGTTGATGTCATTTTCATGCAGAGGGAGGAATCCACGGGAAAGTATTTTTTTTATTTGGTGAGCATTTTCTAGAAACATGCCCAACTAGAGTATAGAAACTCATTTGTCTCTCAACAAGATAGGACTTCTTGTATGAGCCATGTTACTTGGAATGAACTTGGAACATATTTGCATAAATTGCATGGAAACCACTTTTTCTCTTGCCATACAATAAAAGAATTATAACATTTTGTTGTTTCATAGCAAATTGAGTGGAGCAAATGAATGAAATTATGTGTGTATGATCTGGTGTTTGAGCTATAAGTAACCCAAATGAATTACTTTGAAATATACATACGGGCAGTAATATCTTTTTCACTGAATAATTTAATTATCTTTGGAGGTCTGTAGTTGCTCACATGGAGAAGGGCATGTATGTGTTTCTCATATTTTTATTGCTCACAAGTTCTGGTAATATATATTCTTCCTCTCTTCAAAATTAGTTGCTTTTATTTGCTGATTTGAATGAATTTATTTACTTTGTTGCTGAAAATGTTAACAAAGATTATGACCTAATTATTCATATGTAATATGATTAGTGTCCATGGCTACTGATTGTAGTAACCTCAGTAGTGGTTTTCATGGAGTGTGCCTCCAATTTAGGGATACCGAATGCGACTATCTATGTAAACTTGTAGATCATCAAGATCAGGGAGCATGCGGCGAGAATGGAACATTGTTTTTCCCATTAATGAAATAAAATAGACTCATTATTTCATCTATTGGTAAATATCCTCAAAATATAGTACTTTATATGTGTGTGTAGAGTAACAATAATACCAACCTCAAGAAGTCGATTGTATCCTTCTCGATGATAATGGGGGGCCTTGCCTCTTATTATCGACAATAATTTAAAATAATTGACAGTTGGGTCATTATGAAAACTATTTACAATGTACTAGTAAGTTTGTAACAGTTATAATGGGTTCAATTTTGGCATGCTTGGAAACTAGAAAGTGCCTCAGCACATTCATGTTGATCATGTTAAATAGAAAACACTTCTCAATTAAATGTTGAACCTGCAAAAATACAGACTAGATATTGAATTATTCACTATATATAATTTCTCACCCGACTAGATCACCAAAGAACTAATCAATTAGAATATTTGAGCCATGGAATGATAATCCTTCAATCTCAAATCTCCAGAAGGTGGAAAATATATTCAGTGTTGTTATCGACTACTTTGATGAGACATGTGGTTACAACATGAATATTTTGACGCCCACAAGTATTGACACTTATGTGGGCTTGTGTTTGAATCCTACCACTTCCATTGTTCCATGTCTTTTTCATGTTGATGTCATTTTCATGCAGAGGGAGGAATCCACAGGAAAGTATTTTTTTTATTTGGTGAGCATTTTCCAGAAACATGCCCAACTAGAGTATAGAAACTCATTTGTCTCTCAACAAGATAGGACTTCTTGTATGAGCCATGTTACTTGGAATGAACTTGGAACATATTCGCATAAATTGCGTGGAAACCACTTTTTCTCTTGCCATACAATAAACAAATTATAATATTTTGTCATTTCATAGCAAATTGAGAGGAGCAAATGAATGAAATTATGCGTGTATGATCTGGTGTTTGAGCTATAATTACCCAAATGAATTACTCTGAAATAAAAGTGCAGGCAGTAATATCATTTTCATTGAATAATTTAATTATCTTTGGAGGTCTGTAGTTGCTCACATGGCGAAGGGAATGTATGTGCTTCTCATATTTTTATTGCTCATAGGTTCTAGTAATATATATTCTTCCTCTCTTCAAAATTAGTTGCTTTTATTTGCCGATTTAAATGAATTTATTTATTTTATTGTTAAAAATGTTAACAAAAAATATGACCTAATTATTCATATGTAATATGATCAGCACCCATGGTTGCTGATTGTAGTAACCTCAGCAATGGTTTTCATGTAGTGTGCCTCCAATTTAGGGATACCAAATGCGACTATCTATGTAAACTTGTAGATCATCAAGATCAGGGAGCATGTGGCAAGAATGGGACATTGTTTTTCTCATTAATGAAATAAAATAGACTCATGATTTCAACTATTGGTAAATATCCTCAAAATATAGTACTTTATATTTGTGTGTAGAGTAACAATAATACCAACCTCAACAAATTGATTGTATCCTTCCCGATGATAATAGAGGGCCTTGCCTTTGATTATCGACAATAATTTAAAATAATTTAAAATAATTGACAGTTGGGTCATTATGAAAACTATTTACAATGTACAAGTAAGTTTGTAACAGTTATACTGGGTTCAATTTTGACATGCTTGGAAACTAGAAAGTGCCTCAGCACATTCATGTTGATCATGTTAAACAGAAAACACTTCTCAATTAAATGTTGAACCTACAAAAATATGCACCAGATATTGAATTATTCACTATATATAATTTCTCACCCCACTAGATTACCAAAGAACTAATCAATTAGAATATTTGAGCCATGGAATGATAATCCTTCAATCTCAAATCTCCAGAAGGTGGAAAATATATTTAGTGTTGTTATTGACTACTTTGATGAGACACGTTGTTACAACATGAGTATTTTGATGCCCATAAGTATTGACACTTATGTGGTCTTGTGTTTAAATCCTACAACTGCCACTGTTCCATGTCTTTGTCATGTTGATGTCATTTTCATGCAGAGGGAGGAATCCACAGGAAAGTCTTTTTGTTATTTGGTGAGCATTTTCCAGAAAAATGCCCAACTAGAGTATAGAAACTCATTTGTCTCTCAACAAGATAGGACTTCTTGTATGAGCCATGTTACTTGGAATGAACTTGGAACATATTTGCATAAATTTCATAGAAACTACTTTTTCTCTTGCCATACAATAAACAAATTATAACATTTTTTCATTTCATAGAAAATTGAGCGAAGCAACCAAATAAAATTATGTGTGTATGATCTGGTGTTTGAGCTCTAAGTAACCCAAATGAATTACTCTGAAATATACGTACGAGCAGTAATATCTTTTTCACCAAATAATTTAATTATCTTTGGAGGTCTGTAGTTGCTCACATGGTGAAGGGCATGTATGTGTTTCTCATATTTTTATTTCTCACAGCTTCTGGTAATATATATTCTTCCTCTCTTCAAAATTAGTTGCTTTTATTTTCTGATTTGAATGAATTTATTTACTTTGTTGTTGAAAATGTTAACAAAGAATATGACCTAATTATTCATATGTAATATGATCAGTGTCCATGGCTGCTGATTGTAGTAACCTCAGTAGTGGTTTTCATGGAGTGTGCCTCCAATTTAGAGATACCGAATGTGACTATCTATGTAAACTTGTAGATCATCAAGATCGAGGAGCATGCAATGAGAATGGGACATCATTTTTCTCATTAATGAAATAAAATAGACTCATGATTTCATCTATTGGTAAATATCCTCAAAATATAGTACTTTATATGTATGTGTAGAGTAACAATAATACCAACCTCAACAAGTTGATTGTATCCTTCCCAGTGATAATGGAGGGCCTTGCCTCTGATTATCGACAATAATTTAAAATAATTGACAATTGGGTCATTATGAAAACTATTTACAATGTACAAGTAAGTTTGTAACAGTTATAGTGGGTTCAATTTTGGCATGCTTGGAAACTAGAAAGTGCCTCAGCACATTCATGTTGATCATGTTAAATAGAAAACACTTCTCAATTAAATGTTGAACCTGCAAAAATACACACCAGATATTGAATTATTCACTATATATAATTTCTCACCTCGCCAAATCACCAAAGAACTAATCAATTAGAATATTTGAGCCATGGAATGATAATCCTTCAATCTCAAATCTCTAGAAGATAGAAAATATATTCAGTGTTGTTATCGACTACTTTGATGAGACACATGGTGACAACATGAATATTTTGACGCCCACAAGTATTGACACTTATGTGGTCTTGTGTTTGAATCCTACAACGGCCACTATTCCATGTCTTTGTCATGTTGATGTCATTTTCATGTAGAGGGAGGAATCCACAGAAAAGTCTTTTTTTTAATTTGGTGAGCATTTTCCAGAAACATGCCCAACTAGAGTATAGAAACTCATTTGTCTCTCAACAAGATAGGACTTCTTGTATGAGCCATGTTACTTGGAATGAACTTGGAACATATTCACATAAATTGTGTGGAAACCACTTTTTCTCTTGCCATACAATAAACAAATTATAACATTTTGTCATTTCATAGCAAATTGAGTGGAGCAAATGAATGAAATTATGTGTGTACGATCTAGTGTTTGAGCTATAAGTAACCCAAACAAATTACTCTGAAATAAACATACAAGCAATAATATCATTTTCACTGAATAATTTAATTATCGTTGGAGGTCTATAGTTGCTCACATGGTGAAGGGCATGTATGTGTTTCTCATATTTTTATTTCTCATAGCTTCTGGTAATATATATTCTTCCTCTCTTCAAAATTAGTTACTTTTATTTGCTGATTTGAATGGATTTATTTACTTTGTTGTTGAAAATATTAACAAAGAATATGACCTAATTATTCATATGTAATATGATTAGTGTCCATGGCTATTGATTGTAGTAACCTCAGCAGTGGTTTTCATGGAGTGTGCCTCCAATTTAGGGATACCAAATGCGACTATCTATGTAAACTTGTAGATCATCAAGATCAGGGAGCATGCGACGAGAATGGGACATCATTTTTCCCATTAATGAAATAAAATAGATTCATGATTTCATCTATTGGTAAATATCCTCAAAATATAGTACTTTATATTTGTGTGTAGAGTAACAATAATACCAACCTCAAGAAGTCGATTGTATCCTTCTCGATGATAATGGAGGGCCTTGCCTCTGATGAATGAAACTGGCAGTGATAACGTGAAGAGCCAAATTGCTTCTCCTATCCAAAGATGTGGTTCTTTCTCTAAACCTTGATTTGATCCCCTAGCTGTCTCCCGTACTTGTATTATTCCACCTCTTCGCATGTGCAGTTAGGGCTCGATGGTTTTAGTAGATGAGCGATTTGGGAAAAATTAGAAATGATCCATTCTTTTTCTTTTCTTTTTGTTTATAATCATGTGGGTGTCGAAATTACTACAGCACCATCAGTATTATGACATAGTCTAGTGCACTTGCAAAAAAAATCACAAAAATCACACACAAATGGTAGTGCTATTGCAAATTGGCATTAGAATTCGACCCCAAATGTTTTAGTGTGTGCTACTCTTACCGTCTTGTTGTAACATCATTTGCAAAGTAACAATCAGTGTAAATTGGTTCCACAACAACTATGCATTACAGTGTGATGTATAGATTTGTTTATCTATAACAAATGACAATTGTGCTAATTCACTTAATATTATCATCGATATTCCACCAAAAAACATATGTTTTTGGTGGGAAAAGGCCTCACGAAGCTGACTATCAATTTGGAGAAGTATCTTTCATCTGATGAAGCTCATCTCATCTATAAAGAGAAACTCCTATACTCGCAATTCCCTAAATGATCATGTGTAGTGGTTTATTAGAGAAGGCCTTACTATTATTTTCAGTTATTTTGAGTGTGATTTTTTTCTCTAGTGATAATGTATAAAGATCATGCTTTGTTATAGGTGTTTGATAAGCTACTATGAATTCACATGTATGCAAATATTATATATATGGTAGGTCGTCGTAAATATGTATGTCTAAACTATGTTGAATGGAGCAACTCATATTGGGGCCAATATCAATAACTGACTTTTTTGTTGGGGTGTCCTATTGTTCAGTACTTCTCTGATATAAGAAATTAAGTAAGATTCCCTGTACTCGTAGTTCCCTGAACGATCATGTGTAGTGGTTTATTAGAGAAGGCCTTACTATGATTTTCAATTATTTCGAGTGTGACTTTTTGTTCTTGTGATAACGTATAAAGATCATGTTTTTTATAGGTGTATGATAAGCTACTATGAATTCATAGGTATTCAAATATTATATGTATGGTAGGCCATCATTTATATGTATGGTAGGCCATCATAAATATGTATGTCTAATAGTATTTTATTGATATCAAACATGATACAATAGGTATATTCAAAGAACCCAAAATTTGTACATTCTTCGACACATCCCTAGCAACATCTGATCTAGTAATAGGTATATGTATCAATGTAAACTAATGCATTTCCTTGCTTTTGCATTTTAAACAATATTATTTACATTGCATATGTATTAAAACAAAACACAAATTCGTACATTCCCCCACACATTCCGAGAAACATATAATACAATGATGGATATATGTATCAATATGAATTGATGCATTTCCTTTGTTTTCCATTTTCCATTTTAACCACAAAGCATTCTTTTAAAACCAATCATTAAAAAAAAATTTAAATGTCTATCTCTAGCATGTTTATTTTCTATCTTTCAAAAAAGAATACTAGGATAATCTCGAGCATTTAATATTCTTCCCAATTAAAAATATATTTAAATGTCTATGATAATAAAATTAAAATACCAACCTCTAGCACGTTTATTTTCTATCTTTCAAAAAAGAATGCTAGGATAATCTTGACAATTTAATATTCTTCCCATTACATTTGACAATATGGGGAGAGAGGTGAAATTATTTTTCAAAAAAGGAAGACAAAAAAAAAAATTTCAAATATGAAATGATTTTCAAACGAGAGACAAAAGACATTGATGTTTTCCATGATGTTCATGTTCTTTCCCATTCTTCTATTTTTATAAATCTTGTTAGGTTTTAATTAATTTTAGTTGTTTTATATAAATTAAAGATTAACATTTATTTTCATTTCATAATTATCATTATTTAGATGTCTTTTCTATTAATATCATGATTTCTTAAGAAATAGAGTATTACTAGTAAATTAAGTTGGCATATATTATCATGTTTTCTAATTTTTAAATTATAAAAAATATGAAAGATAAATTGATCTCATGATATCATCTAATCGATTAGATTTCTATGGCAATGTTAAAAATAATGCAATTTATCTTTCATACTTTTTAAAATTAAAAATTACAAAACTTATCTTTCATACTTCTTAAAATTAAAAATTACAAAACATGACAATATATGCAAATTAAAAATTACAAAACATGACAATATATGCAAATTACAAATTTGAGATGGAACTAATTCATAAATATATGAGAAGATAGAATGAATTCAGTTTTATAAGAAGCGTACAAACTAATCATTTCTTCTTAACTCCCAAATTCCTAGCTTACTAAGAAGATAGATTACTAATGACTCTACACTTTATGCTTCCTTTTGCCAATTTTCTGTACACCAGTCGTTGTTACTCATACTTTGCTAGCCACTATTCTCATTCTACTATTTTTCATTTAGAAACTTTACACATGCTTCCTCACCTGGAAAAATATCTGAATTGATCTTTCCACTTACCAATTATTTATATATGAAAGATCTAAAATAAATAAATTTACAAACCCCTTTTGCACATATTCTGCTATGTGTTTATATCTCTTATAGCATTGTTCACACTACCTTATGATTGTTGGATTATGGCATCCCCACACCTACAATCCTTCTTATTATATGTTGAACGCCCTTTCCATCAATAGAAATAGAGAATACCATTAAATATGCAACGCGTCTCTCAAAGTTATTGTTTATATATGACCTATGCTAAATTTTCGGTGTTAATTGTATAGCACATGTAAAACAGGGAACTACGTAAATAGGTTCAAAAGGTTGATATGTTAAATATGTACATTTTAATTACTAGTCTGTTTGATATGTTCAAAAGGTTGTTCTATTACCCTTGAATTGTTGCAATCCTTTTAAATATTGGCTTTGAAATAAGTGCAATTTCTAAGATAAGCATTAAGTAGCCTCACGAAATGTAGTCCCTATCTTCCGCAATCAAAGGATATTGTAGACCATGAAAAATTCTTCAGGGGCTCCATTCTCAGCAATACAAATATTTAGAAACCCTAAATCCCAGATAAACCGTGGTATAATATAATTCATTTGATTAATTCAAGCACTTAGGAGTGATTATGCCATGAGTTTGTGACATTTTTTGAAGGGGGAGTCTGGTAAGACTGTATTATACCACATGCCTATCGACTTAAATATGCTACATAGAGATTCATTAAAATATTTTGAATTCTTTGTTGGCTGAAGGCAATTTTTGTTCCCATTCAAAAGGAATAGAGCATGACGTTGATTTTATGTGTATTGATTAGTGAATAAAATTTACAAAGGAATGGATAGAATGTCTATAGGGGAATTTTTAAATATTACAAAGTTCTAATTATTGATTATTATTTGTAGTTTAAATCAATAGTGTGAGGAAATTTTTCCAACTGAATATTTCCTATTTTCATTCAGGGGAATTTTTTTGGAAAAGTGTGAAACTCATTAGGATGTTTTTTTCGAGAGAGAAATAATTTCATATGAGCACAAATATGTAGAAGATGAGGTGAGTATTTTAACATAAATAAAGGGAAAATGGTGTAAATCACAATTAAGCTTAATGGAAAGAGAATTGACAAGATAATTCTTAGGGTTTTTAATCTATGAGTTAATCATTTTCCCCAAGGATCAAAGGGTAGAGGGTTACAAGATAAAGTGTTTTCACCTAGGTAGAGGTTGTACCATCCTAAAAGTTAGCACCTATACGTAGATCCTCTAGGACTTATTAGACACTATTTTGGTTATTTTGAGGTCTGAATGCCTATTATGCTTGAACACAACAACCTGCATTTTATCCCCTCACTTCTTTTCACCTTCCCTCATATCCCCATAAAATTTGGTCTTATTTTACCTAGGACAAGTTGAAATTAAACTCAAGTCCCTTGGGTTTTGAGCTCAAATTTGGCCTTGGGCCCAATGGTGGAGTTTTCCTCCAAGATTTAGATTTGTGACCAGCCTTGATGAAATTTGAATCGCAAAATGGAGTATAAAAGGACATCCTCTCCCCTCATTTTGGCATAACATAATTTATCAATCAAGTGCAAGCTATTCATCAAGCATTCAAGAAATCAAGTTGTGCAATTGAGGATTTGGGTTCAAGATTTGAAGGAAAGCATATAATTCAAAATCTCCAAGTCTCCATTTCTTCAAGATCCATCCAAGAAAAGACAATATTCTCAAATTGATGCAAGTTTCTCTCCCATGATGACCAAATAGAGGAATTATCAATCAAGAGAGAAGATCCGCACATCCACTCTTCTCTCTTTCTCCTTCTTCTTGAGGTTATCAAGCATACATACATTCAAGATCTAGGAGTGTAAATCATAGATTCGTAGATTTTTGAAGGTTTCCTTGATTATACATCTCATTCCAAGGTCAACTCTTTGGATTCCAAGCACATTTAAAGAATCTTCATGGATTTGAGTGATTACTACATCCATTCATGAGGGTTTCATACAAGGTGAATCATAAATTTACCTTTTTACATTACTTTTCTTTATGAAATTTCAATTTAAAGGTTGATTCCTAAATAGGGGTTTGACAAGGGTGAACCCCTTTCACAATTGTTTCCCCTTTTTTCTGTGTGCAAGAATAGGTTTTGGAGTTGCAATTCTGAGTATGAGTAGTACATGTGTAGCCATAGAGTTTTAGAAAGTTTCATAAGTTTTTTCTAGGAACAAGTTGACTTGTTCCCAAAAAGTTAACTTGTCCTTGCCATTTTTTAGTGAATTTTTTTGGACAAATAGATATAGATCCTTGCCTTCTAGATCTAAAGTTATATCAAGATTTAACATTCCAGTGACAATCAAATTTAGACTCAAGATCCTACCTTTTCCATCTTGTTTCCAGGTGCATTTATTGTTCCCTCTTTCCCTTTGCACTTACTTTACTAGATTAGATATGTCATTTATAATTTATCATATCACATTTCATACCCTTTTAGGAATCCAAAACCCCCTTTGCATAGATCTTGCATTAGCACCCTTCTTCCTTTGGTTGTGCTAATCATTTTTTTTAAGGGTGGGTTTGTATTCTAATGTATATTCGAAGACCCTGGTGAGTGATTTACCTTTTAGCCTTGATCATCATTTTCTTCTATACATTTTGGTGAACCTGACTCATAATATTTCTACTTTTGATTTGGTAGTTAGGTCCTCTTTGTATGATCTCCTTCATATTGTATGCATAGATCTATAGGTCTAAATCTTTATATCTAGCTTTACACTATATTATTTTTATTTTCATAGTTGTATCTACTTACATATTATTTAATTTGATAGTTAAATGTTCTTTTCATAAAATAAAATAAAATTTGGATTGTGTATTTATTTTAAATACTATAATTTGTATTGCATTTATCTTTCCTCTCATTCCCTTATGCATGAGTGTTATCACTTTGAGTCCTACTTATGGCATGTTGGTTAGAAGAAGTTGTAGACTTGTGGGTTCCTTTGATTCCAAGTCCTCTCTTTTTTGTAGAAATCTTGATGAGATCAACATGAATACTAGTGACATCAATCCTACCATGGAGAATAAATCTTCCCATTCTTCTTATGTTGAAGATCAGTCTTTAATATTCCCTCCTATACAAGTCCAAAAACTTTCTAATTAATTTGAGAAATTTGAACAATGGTTAGGACAAGGAAACTCTAATCCTGAGGTCATTTTCATTGTAGAAGGTTTAAGGAAGCTAATTCATAATGGTGAACATGGTGTTAACATCTTGCATAGTATCTATCATCTCATTGATACCAATGCCAAGCTTATTAGGGATTGTTCTCAATATTTGGGAATCATTCCACCTACTACTAGTGTTTGGGCCTCTATTCCTATTTCTACTTACATTCATAGTATCTCCACTTATGCTTCACTATCATAACAACTTCAATTCAAAATATCAATCTTGTACACATGTGACCATTCCTAACCCTATTCCTCCTTCCATTCCTTCAAGTGTTCCATGTGTTTCATTACTTTCATCCATGCCCACTTACAATAGTGTACCCTTCTCATATTCAACCATTCCTTCAATATTTAACAATGTTCCAAATATTTCCAACATCTCTCTTCCTACCATCCTTCCTACTGATTCTACCATTAATAACTTGACTCAAACCATGTCTTCCTTGCAAAAAAAAATTGCTTCAATGACTCAATCCAAGTTTAACATTACTACTTGTGATATTGCTAGTCATTTGTCTTTGGATATCAATCATGTCGTTATCCTGCAATATATGGATATTCCTCATCTTGAGACTTATAATGGTAAGGGTGATTCTTTGACTCCTGCATTAAAACTTTTCAAACATTGTGTAGTGATTTCTCTCATGATCATAGGTTCATGGCTAAAATATTTACTAGAACCTTTTGAGATAAGGCCTTGCAATGGTATTATCTTTGCCTCCTTATCTTGCTAATTCTTTCAATCAATAATTTTAAAACAATATTGGTCCTAAGATTTCTTTGATTGATTTAATGCATTGTAAACAAGGTGTTAGACAAAAGGTTTAGTAAAACTGCAAACCCGTGTCACACTTTTATAAAGGAAAAGGGTAACATCACCAAAACTAATCAACTTCAATGGCATAATAGTGACATTTCTATTTGGATTTTGAAGATAATGTAAATTGATGAAATGTGTAAAAATGGATGAAGTTTATGTCCATTATTTTTAAATTTTTTTAAAAAAATTTGAACCATAATTAATCTATTTATTTTATTTTTAATGTCTATTTTTCAATTGTTGAAAAATACTACAAATCGAGGGGTCTACCTCCCACCAAAAAATTATATGTAAATAAAAATTTTATTCACTGATTTCAAAGTATGTTTTAGGTGACACATATACCCAGTGAATAAAAAAATAAAATTTGGTTTTCCATGTATATTTTCTTAGTTATAACAATTCAAAGTCTGACTTATCCAAAATTGACAAATTTCATCTCCCACCTAATTTTCCCTATCCAATCCATACTAATAAAAAAATTTATACATTCTCGAAGAGTACTCTCTCCTCTAGTGAACCATATAATTTTTAAATTTTTTTGATATGGTTTATATTTTTTTTTTTTTGAATTAGTGTCTTCTTGAATGTTAAAATACCTACTTTTAGTATTTTGTAATTATAATATATTATATCTAATCAAGACACTATAAATTTTATATGAGGATATTATTGATTGTGAGCTCTACAAAAGGGTATTTTTATCTTTTTTAGAAAGTTGATTTTTTATGGAGAAATTAGTTGCAAAAGTCAAAAGTTTTGTAATTTTAATTTTTTTTTATTTGGCTGCCACATAGGATGCCACACAAGTAGTTTTGGATGAACTAGGTTCAACCAAACTACGTTTGATAGAAACCCCTTGTATAAATTCATACAAATTATTCATTGATCTAATGTATTTGGCTTATATTTACTCATGGAGTTTTAGCTAGACAAGGTTCAATCAAACTAGTTTCGGTCAAACCTTTTTAGCCACGTCAACATTGTGTGGTGCCACTTGGCCTCCACAAGTGTTTGACATGAACTATTTTGGCTGAACCATGTTTGGTCGAAATATGTCATTTAGCCTTTAGAATGACACAATTTGTGCTTTCACTCATGATTGATTTTATTGGTAGATTTAAGCATTTTCATGCTCAAATTTCTTATCTTGTGCTTGATATTGATGTTCAATGCATTTTCATTGATAATTTACAAAAAGATATTAAAGATAATATTCTACTTTTTGAATTCTCTTATTTCACTCAATTATATGCATTGCTTCATAATTATCAGATTCAAGTGAGTCAGTTTGATAGCACCACTCCAATGGATCCAGTCGATAAGAGTGATACCACATCCAATAATTTCAACAAATTTTAGAAACCAAAAGCCTTCATCAAAATCAACATCTCATCCAAGAATGTTGATGAATAAGTGGCAAAAAAATCCAAAGGTGTGGCTTCTTTGTCATCTATCTGTAGACCTTCTCATAATTTTACTCAGCTTTCTAAATCTGTGAATAATGTGATGTTGAATTTAATTAATGATAATATGTTAGCACTTCCTCCTATCAAACTAATTGAAACATCCAAACCTTTGCCCAAATTTTATCATAAATATTTCTTTCAATACCATCGTCAACTTGGCCATGACATTGAAAAATGTTTCCATATGGAAACTGTTATTCAAGACCCTATTGATTCTAATACTATATCTCTTGAAGGTGTCAACAGTCATGGAAAGAAATTTGTAGCTCCTCCTAATCAAAACTTGCAAATCTATACCAACGCTTTTCCATCTCATTCAACTAATGCCATCGAGTCTAGGTCCAACCTTCCTCTTCCTCTTCCTCTCAGCTTATTGACTATAATAATGAAGTTTACAAAGACAATCATGTTGTCAACCTTCTTGATCAAGTCAAACCCAATACCAAAATTGAGTCTTGCATTACCTTTCACCCTACTAAGATAATTAAAGTTCCTAATGGTCCCCTCTATATTGTCGCAAAGGTTAATGGAATTAATTCTCGTGGTGTCCTTATTGATCCTAAATTTTGCATGGTGAATGTGATAATTGAAGAACATCTTTTTAGTAGAAAATTGCAACATGATTTTTATGATAAATTTGATGTTATGATCCAAACTTTCCATGGTTTTCTTTATCCTTCCCATGGTTCTTTGTCATTTCTTGTTGATGTTGGTGGTAAAGTTGAAGATGTTACCTTCACTGTGATCCCAACTTATGATCAATTTCAAGTAAAAAATGGTCTTCCTTTTCTTACCTCCATGAAATTCATGGCCTCTCCTATCCATAAATGTCTTCAATTTCCTCATAATGGAGAAATCATGACTGTTAATTTATTAGAAAGTAAAGTCCACCAAGATAACTAAGGGGGGGGAGGTGAATTAGGTATCTAATAAAAACAAATTTTATTAACCTTATTAAATCTAAAACATGTAATCAACATAAACAACAACAACAAAAAGATAATCATACACAACGACACCAGATATGTTAACTAGGGAACCACTTGATCAGAGAGTAAACCCCGGTGGTGATGGTACCCACAAAAAATGTACTAGTATGAAAATTCCTTGTGAGAGGATGGACTCTGTTAGGAGCCTTATGAAATACATTCAGTACATATCAGTCCCTATTAGGAGACTTTGAATCCCTATGAGAAGATTCTAACCATGTTAGGAGTTAAGGAAGGCAGAAGGACCCACTGTCTAAACAAATTCAAGGGAAAGATCACTGATCACAGTATCCAACTGATCTCTATATTATCCGAATAGAATAATACCAAAATTACTAATCTCAATAACTTCTCTTCTCTCCTCTGACTATGCCAAAACCGTACCAAATGCTTCACTAGATCTCACTACCATGTCTTCTCACTTTGCATCATACATCAATCACTAATTCCCAATATTTCATCTTTGCATCATATACTTCTCATATCATTCACAAATAGTTAAGGAAAACAATCATTCCTTTATACCATGCATAATATTTCATAATTGAGTCAGCCAATCAAGATTAACCAATTACAAAATATAAAACATTACACATTACATAATATTTCCATAATCACATAAAAATGTCAACTTACAAACTTAATAAATCTTCACATGTGTGAACTCTAACTATGCTGACTCATCCAAGTCACCTATGCAATGTCTTCAACTTTTGTATAACTTGGCTTGGCCAGATTCTATCCCTATTAGGAGATATACTCCGATTATTACAAACTACTTCTTGAGAACACTGACAGAATATAGTTTCCACTAAGTTATGCATAATTGACACAAATACCTTAATTTCCATACGTGCTCTTAACCATGATATCATGACATCATGTAATACATGTACTCAACTCTCCATAACCTTATCTGTAATATTCCATGTGCGCTAATCCAAATGTTGTCTGCTACTATGCTAATCTTCAGTAAAATCAGTATGTTGAGATCGATGACAAACACAGTCATGAATGCAACATGTGATTACTCCAGAATTGCTAGAATACTCCCCATAAGACATATTGAACATTCATGCTAAAAATCTCCCCCATTGGCATTGATGGCAACATATATGAAAAACCATCCAAGTTCCATGAATACCAAAGTGCAACTCAGTTGTTGTGCTTTAACTTTTCAAATCCTCTTCATCAATTATCAGATGTTTTTCATGTATCCTTCTCCCCCATTGACATCAATGACAAAGTAAGCATCACTATGTCTATCCAATACAAGTTAGAAAGTCCAAAGACATTGTTTGAAGATACATTTTTACCAAAGAGTCCTTCACGAATCAGCTCAAAAACATAAATACTCCTCCATAGAGGAAGCATCAATATACAATCCAGAAAGATAGAGCTTTATGCCACTGGACTGATGCAACTTTCTGTATCGCTACTCAAAAGTAGGTTGGGACATAACCCCAAGCATACCTCTCAAATACTCAAATGTATCTTTAGGTAAAGGCTTTGTAAATATATTTGAAATCTATTCATTTATGCTTATATACTCAAGTATGACTTCTTTCTTTGCAACTTTTTCTCTTACAACATGATACTTGATCTCTATATGCTTTGTTTTAGAATGTAACATAGGATTCTTCGACATACTTACTGTACTTGTGTTATCACAGTGTTTGATAATAGGCTCGTTGAACTTGATTCCAATATCCTTCAACATTTTTTTCATCCATATTATCTGATTACAATTATTTGTTTCTGCTACATATTTTGCTTCTATTGTACTCTATGAGATGTAATTATGTTTCTTTCTTAGCCAAGAAACCAATCTTCCTCCAAGAAAAAATGATCCACCACTTGTACTCTTTTTTTCATCCATGCTACCTCCCCAATCCATGCACATAGGGTAAATTCATTTGATTTATCATACCACAACCCATAATCAGTTGTACCTTTCAAATATCTAAATATCCTTTTTACTGCTAGATAATGTGATTCTTTAGGATCCTCCCTAAATCTTGCAACAAGTCCAACTGTATGTGCTATATTTGGTCTTGTGAGGGTTAGATATTGCAAACCTCCAATCATAGATTTGTACTTCCTTTCTTCAACTGTAGGAGTCTCATCTCATCTATAATAGATAACTTATGGCTAGTTACCATAGGTGTACCAATAGGTTTACAATTTTACAAACCAAATCCCTACAATGGGTCTTTCAGATACTTAGTCTAAGATAAGAAAATACCATCATTATTCTACACAATCTTTAATCCTAAGAAAAATTTCATTTCTCCAATCATGCTAATCTCAAATTTTATCTTCATTTCATCAGAAAATTTATCACTCGCTTCATCTTCACCTCCAAAGATTATATCATCAACAAAATAACTACAATCAATAAACCATTCTCTATTTCTTTTAGATAAAAATTACTGTCTGCAATTCCTTTAACATGATTAGGTTCAAAGGTAAGAAGGAAGACTATGATTTGGATATTGATGAGTCACCTAAGATTATTGTTAGGATTATTGGTTCTTCTTACACATGATCACAATATTATGACTCTGAAAATGACTATACACAAACACAAAAGCCTATGATTATCCTCAAGGGAGTCAAATCCCCAACACATACATATACTAATAATTTGAATGTTGTGACTCAAAGTCAACCAAAAATCATGGTTAATAGTCCTAAATTTTCCAAGTAGTCATCACGTTGACAATCAAGGACCTCATCTTTTAAGAACACATCCACATAAACTAAGTCAAACTATAGTCTATTAGATCAATTGCAACGTACTCTTGCTAAGATATCTATATTTGGGTTGTTATAACTTTCTCGCACTCATAGGGAGATCATCAAGAAGACATTACTCATTGCAAATGTTCCTAAGGACATTGACACTGATCGATTCAAGACCATGATTAATCATCTAGTTGCACCTTATTACCTCTCCTTTTTTTAGGAGGATGACAAGTCACTCAACCATCTACACAATCTAGCTTTACACATTGAGGTTAAAATCAATAAAATTCATGTCAAGTGCATGTTGATAGATGGAGGTGCAGGGTTAAAAATTTGTATATACAATTTTATGCAACAATTGGGTTTCTCTTAACACACTATTGATCCTAGAAGAAAGATCACAATTAAAGCTTATGATGAAGAAGAAAGATCTTCTAAGGTCATTTTTGTACTTCCTATTCGAATAGGTCTAGTTGAAAATGATGTTATCTTCCGAGTTTGAGATTTACCTCTTGTGTACAACATCTTTCTAGGAAGACCTTAGATACATGACGTGTAAGAAGTGACGTCTACATATCACCAATGTATCAAGTTTCCTTATAATGGCACTGAGGTTTCTATTCCAAGGCATAACACTATGTCAATCAATGCTCTCATTGTTGAAACCTTTGTACCACATAACAATACGCTAGTTGAATGTGAAAGGAAAAAGAAACTACTGAATAATGGGATGAGAGAATATCAGCTGGAATTTATTGCATCACTTCTCATTTCTCCATGGTCTTATGGTAAACCTTCTAATAATATGAAACTGTCTTCCTCCTCTATGACTATCTATAGAACTTTTGTTCAATCCTCAGTTCCTATGGAAGATGAAAATGAAGAAAGGTTTGTTATGGAATGGATATAGCATGGATAAGACACTAAGATCTCTACATCTACTACTAAAATTATCCCTGAGAAATATGGCAAGGGATATGAGTTTCTACATAAAATGAGATATTTGGATCATGGTCCTTTGAGTAATTAGAAACATTCTCTTGTTGAACCATTAAGTGCTACTAAGGGACATAAATCTAGAGAAAAAAATGGTTTGGGATTTTCTACTACTAATAATGGACCCTCTATGGATGAAGAATCAAATGTAATAGAAGAGTCTGAAAAGGAAACTGAACCTATTAAAACTATTTCTCAAGAGGAATAATATTTTTTCCCTTCCACTTATCTTCTTTGGAAAGAAGTTGAACAACATATTAATCATACCATTGAAGCTTTTACTTCTCACCAGAATTGTGCTTCAAATGTTGAAGATCCTAAGGTAGAGCGCATACATGATATTATTTTCTAGAGTTGAAAGCACTGACTCTGGGGAATATTAGTGGGATTCTCTCTTGACTATGTGTATGGAGGTAGGATTTGATTTCATTCACCACAACTCTAATCAACTTGAGGTAGAAGATGAGTCACCCGTAGGGTTTGATGAGTCAAATTTTCATATTGCTCTTGTTGACCAAGTTGACAATGCTAGGAATCCTATCAATTTAGATATCTCTAAAGGGGACCTTATAGACTCTAAATTAATTGTCATTGGAGATGATTCCCATCACATAAAAACTTTGGAACCTTTTGCATCCCTTTTTCTTATGCATTCCAACATTATTGATTGGTGGCGACAAAACCAACAACATGAGCTCTTGAATTTCCAAAATAACTATGAGATTGTTTGCTACCTAAATTCTATTGAGCCCATAGTCTCTTCCACCAGTGAACTAGAAACAAGTATGACTAAGTCAAACATCAAGTATCTTAGTCAAAGGACAAAATGAAAAATAAAAAATAATAGGTGCTCTAATGGAGAAAACCACTTTGTGGCAGTGTGAGAACCAAAGATAGTAAAAGAAAAGATATATCCAAGGGTGAAAACCTCTCTGACGCACCTATCGATGAGATACTTGGTAGTCTAAAAAACTACTTTAAAGATATATTATCATTTTTTATATAACCTACTTAGCCAATCAACATTGGGATAGATGAAGTACCTCACATCATACACTTAGCTTAGTCTTTGTTAGAGGGAGAGAAGAGGCAATTCAAAGATTTCTGCTTGGAAAAGAAGATAATTTTTTCTTGAATTTATTTAGACATGCCAAGGCTTGACACTAATCTCATCATGCATCACTTATCCATAGCTCCTGATGTTAAACATGTGAAACAAAATCTATGACAAATGCATCCACATTTAGCTCTCCTTGTCAAAGCTAAACTAGAAAATCTCCTTCAAGATGGATTTATAAGGGCTATTGATTATGATGAATTGATATCAAACATTGTACCTATATCTAAACATGATAAATCCATTCAAGTTTGCACTGATTTCCAAGATCTAAACAAAGAATTCCCTAAGGATGATTTTCCACTCCGTAATGTTGACATGATAGTGGACATGATGGCAGGCTATGAGATGTATTATTTAATGGATGGATTCTTAGGATATAACAAAATCAAAATTGCTCCAGAAGTTAAAGAGAAAACAACTTTCACTTGTGCATGGGGAACCTTTTGTTGGAATGTTATTACATTTGGACTTAAAAATGCTAGAGCTACATATCAATGAGCTATAAGCATAATATTTCATGACAAGATGCATAAAACTATGGAAGATTATGTGTATGACACCCTGGCTAAGTCTAAAAAGAGAAAAATAAATCTTAAAGATTTGGGATTAATCTTAGATTGTATGGAACAGTTCAAGCTAAGAATAAATCCTAAAAAGTGTGCATTTAGGGTTACCTCTGGGAAACTACTTGGTTATATTATATCAACTAAAGGAGTTGAGGTTGACCCTAAAAAATTTCAAGCTATCATGGATATTCCACCTCCTAGAAACATCAGTTGAATGAGAAGTATACAAGGATGCCTACAATATATTAGGAGGTTCATCTCTCAACTTGCTTACAGAGCACAACCATTTAACAAGAGCTTTCATAAAGGAGTTAAGTGTGTATGGAATTAAGAATGTGAGAAAATATTGAATCAGATTAAGGAATATTTAGCTAATCCACCTATCTTGATGCCTCCTATTCCTAGAAAGCATCTTATTCTATACATTTTGGCTATAGCCACATCCTTGGGGTAATTATTAGCACAACAAGAGGAGACATGAAAAGAAAGAGTTATCTACTACATCAGTGGAACAATATTATCTTATGTGATCAATTATAAAAACAATGAAAAATATTCCCTTGTAGTGGTGTTTGCATCCCAAAAACTTAGACATTATATGATGGCACATACTACACATCTTGTATAAAAAATTGATCCATTGAAATGCCTCCTAAGTAAATCTACCCTTACTAGTCAACTAGCTAAATGGATTATGATTATTTCTGAATTTGACATTGAGTATGTTGATCATAAGGCCATAAAAGGAAAAGCAATTGTTGATCATTTAGTTGACTTCCCTTTACAAGATAATGCACCTATGCAGATTGATTTTCCTAATTCATCGATCATGTACATGAGTGAGTACACTTGGAAAATGTTCTTTGATGGATCCTACACACAAAATGGTTCAGGTGTTGGATTTCTCTTTGTCACACCTCAAGGATACACCGTCCCTAAATCATACAAGTTATTATTCCCTTGCACAAATAATATTGTTGAATATGAGTCTTTGACAAATGGGATCAAATTGGCTATTGAGTGGAGGATTACTAAATTACATTTGCTCATCTTATCATCAATTGGGAAATAATGAATATCAAACCAAGGATTAGAAACTGATGCCCTATAAGAAAATGGTTGATGATCTTAAGAACTAATTTTTTTTGTGACCTTCCAATAGATTCCTAGAGCTGAAAATAAAGTTGGTGATGCTATGGCTACACTTGCTTCCATTCTATATTTGCAAGAACATGAATCTAGTTATGAAATCTTGGTAGAAGAGATATGATTCCCTACATATGTCTCTCCTGATAACCGTGTTATTTGTACCATTTTTGGTCACAACTCTTCCCTCTATGATAAAATCTATTCTTTCCTACATGATCAAATTATATCTAATAACCTTACTCATAATGAAAAATGTCAACTTATTCATAATGCCTCCTGCTATACCATCATTTATGCTGACTTATTTAGGAGGGGTCTACACAGAATACTTCTTAGATGTTTAGAGATAGAAAAATCCAAATGTGTGTTAGCTGAAGTCCATGAGGACATGTGTGGGTCTCACTCTAATGGCCTTGTGCTAGCTCAGAAGCTACTTAGGGTTGGTTATTACTATCCTACTATGCAAATTGATTCCATCAGATATGTTAAATCCTATAAGAAGTGTCAAATGCATGGAAATCTAGTGCATGCTCTAGTAATGGACTTATTCCATCTATCACACATTGGCCTTTTTAGTAGTAGGCCTTTTACTTAGTAGGTCAGATAAATCTAAACTCATCAAGAGGACATAAATTCATCATCATTGCTACTAATTATTTCACTAAGTGGGTTGAAGTTGTACCACTTTCTTCTACTATAGTAAAATAGGTGTCCATGTTTATCCTGAACTACATAATTTGTCTCTATAGTGTGTCATCCTCTATAGTTATTGATAATGGAGGATAATTCAAGAACAAAGACCTTAAAAAATTGTGAAAGAGATTTAAGATCAAACAACATTGGTCATCCATCTATTATCCTCAAGGAAATGGACAAGTTGAAGCATCAAATAAGACTATTCTAAAAATGTTGCATAGAACTGTTAGTAAGTCTGGTAGGGATTGGCATCTTCAAATCAATCCTACTTTATGGGCTTATAGAACAATCATACGCACACCAATAGGAGCTACTCCTTTTTTCCTCATCTATGGGGTTGAAGTTGTCTTTCTTGTTGAGGTAGAAATACCTTCACTTAGAGTCTCCCTAAAAGGGCTTGTAATGGATAAAGACTATCTCATATCACACATCCAAGAACAAGAACTATTGGATGAATGTAGACAAGTCACATTCGATCACATGAGAGTATGTTATAAAAGAATGTCAAAAATATACAACAAGAAATTACACCATAGATATTTTGAGGTTGTTGGTCTGGTTTTAAGAGAGAATTCAAAGAATCAATAGAATCAAAAACATAAAGGAAAGTTTGAACCTAACTGGCTAGGTTCTTATGTAATTATAGTTGCCTTTGGATCCAATTCTTATAATCTCTCAACACCAGAGGGAGAACATCTAACTAAACCTATCAATACTCTCCACCTGAAGAATTTCTATGCACAACATTCTCTACATCCAAAGTTCTTGTACATAACATATGATCCTGAAAAAAAATTCAAAAAATTGATATATTGTCCTGAAAAAATAATAAAAATCATAAAAAAAGTCCTTAAAAAAATGATCATCTTAGTGAAAACTTGGCAAATAGGCACTTTGATGTATCTTCAAAAAAAAATTGGAAAAAATAAAAAAAGAGCAAAAAAAATTTGAAAAACAAGAAAAAAGTGCCTTGGCAAAAACCAAGAAATAGGTGTTGTGGTAAAAAAAATAGTCCTTCCAAGTGGTGAAAACCTAGAAATAGGTTATATGTACCTTTGTGATCCATCGATTAGTTTCTAGCTTTGGCCATGAGCCAGTTGACTTTCACAACACTTATCTCTATGGTCTGGAACCGGTCTCCATCGAAGTCTCACTAGGGGGCAATTCCATGCCATTGTTGTCTCTAGGACACACTAGTGTTTCTCAACACTACCCCATCTAGACATCGAGTGTTTCTCAACACTTTTTGGATAGCTCTTTTAAACCAGCACCTTGTTAGCAGTCCAAGTCGTATATTTCTATCACACTTGTAGACATAGGTCTTAGAAATATCAGTGACAATCTTTCCACCCTGCTTAAATTGAAATGATTGAGTAATTCTTAATGATATTTTATTTGTATGTTGTCTTTTATTGATAATTTTCAATTATGTTACTTCCTTAGTCCCTCCAAGATGTCAGTTCACTAGAGCACTGGTGGCATGGGGCATATTTTCTTTGTCTTTTTCTTGTGGGTGTGGTTTTGATAATCCTATATGTTTGATGTGCCAGGTGTCTATGATAGGTGCCTCCATCATGATTGTAATGTTTTGTATACCTTGACCTAACTCATTTGAACACTTAGGTGATTCTAAACTATATCCTTAACTGTACGCATTGTGTTTGTTTTATGCAAGACCATACTCATGGTTATTGAACAACCCCATAATAGGTAATAACAATCATACCATCGCTTCTCCTAGGACTAGTATATTCGAACTAAGTATCATTTTCCCTATCATGAAGTGCATTTAAATTGTCAACCCAAGGACATATACTTGAAATGGGATAGCATAGTTTGTGCACTAAGTCTCTCATGGAGTAATTTTCTTAAGCTACAGGAAGGAAAATACATGAAAGAAACTTACACTATTGTTGCAGGAAATTAAACACACACATCATAAATGGAAAGTGGTGCTAACAATTATAACTTCAATCCTAGTCTATTTTGTCAACCCAAAGCATCCACAATGATCATTTCTGCAACTGTTGCAGGAACATACACAGTGTATAGTGCTATAATAAATAACAGTGAACTCCACTTGAATTTTTGTAAATGCTCAAACAACTTATTCTAATCCACCTTCCAAGTGGGACCCCTTGGTCAGCTTCTTCTATCTACCAACACAAATTGAACTCAAAATCACTTCTTCATTATATTTCCATAAAACTAATTACATTATCATGATACAACACATAGAACTGGAAACGTAATTTTTCTTCAACTTATATCAATAATACAACCATCTGACTAACTTTCTATCTAACCATCATCTCCCTTTATATAGAGGATCGATGCTTATTTGAACACAAAAGATAACATCTAACTAACTCTCGCCATAAAGAAAGGAAAGTACAATAGTCCATGATAGAATAACATAAAGGTTTCATAACTGCTTAACAAAACATTCATCATAGAGAAGATATAGTGTAAACACGTTCCTATATCTCCTAGAATGGTTCTTCCTTCCAATTGTCAGGCATGTCTTGTGACACCATAATGACTTTTCATCATCATGACTGAGTCTTTCTTTCTTTTCATCAATGCTCGTTGATCCATTCTTCAATCGTTCCTCTTTTCTTGGCAAGTTAGTAGCATATACATATCTTCAAGCATTTAACCATTCAACTAATCCAAATATTAGAATACACATGCAAACAACTATATAAAATACTGTAATATGTGTATAATATTTGGAAAAAAGGTATTTAGAGTATATCAACTATTGTCTACCCATGGATTTTGATGGTTTGACTATAGTTATAGCATATTCAAAAGCTCAAATACTAAAAGGTATAATGAGTGTCTTATAAATGATTGAAACAGAGCATAAAAGTATCATAAAACAAGGACAAATTATAGACCCATCATTTTCCCCCTACGATCATAATGTGTGTCTTCAAGCATTAAAATTCTTATCTATTCCTCTGAATTCTCCTACTTTAGTCTTTCCTCTTCTCTTGCTCTTGAAGGTATAATAAAATCCTTTGGTCTTCTCCCAGTAATCCACCCTGTAATCCTCTTGAAGCTGATCTATTTTCATAGCATTGACATCATATAGGGGTCACATGAGCATTGGTGGCTGAAATGTTAGAGGACACCAGAGTTTGTGCCCTATCTTCCTCCCTAATTACATGTACTTGGGAACCCTGTTTATGGTTGCTTCAAGGTTAAGGGGGTTGTGTGTCTCTTATTTCTTGAAGGCTTCTGGTAATTTTCTCCACCTATTTCTAGCACTTTCTAAAGCTCATAGGAAAGTGAAATAGGGCATTCCCTAACATTCTTTGTAAACCTTTTCTCTAACAACAAAAAGTTTCTCACTGGTTTCTACTTTTATTTTTCCATAAGTAAGGTTTAACTAGTCCCTTAATAAAATATAAGGCTTACTACTTTTAGCCCTTAAGGGTCATTTTTATGAACTCTCCTAATCTCTATAATAATAACTATCTATCATAGTTATTCTCATTATGCATCCATGACATTAGAGCTCTCATTTGTATATCTCCATTATAGAGTAGAGGATTCCAGTCAGTTTCATCAAGGATAATAAAATTGTGGAGATAAATTTCACAAAGAAAATTTTTCTACCAAGAAGGAAGGGATTGGTACAGTCCATAGAATTCTTTAGCTATTTTAAATTTTGACTCCTTATCCTTAATGGTCATCATTAATTGAAACATAATAAATTATTCTTTTAGACATATAGCATAAACCTTGGGAGGAGGCCTACATGCAATAATCTGATCAGCCAGCTTTAAATCATGGTTCTTTTTTTCTTCCTTTGCAATTTCTCTTTTAAACCCTCTATTTCTTCCCTTTGTTCATCAATTTATTTTTGCATTTTCTTTGTTTCTTCTTTCCAAAGAGTTCTTTTAAATACAAACTAGTTATACAAATGAAAAAGAATATACTAAAGAGTAGGTGAGCCAAATTCTATGAGTTGAGGCTTCCTCTTCTCCCTACAAGTATGCTCTAGATAATCAGTTAACCAAGTTTGTTTGAAGGGCACAATAGCATTCCTTGGAAAAGAGTGAGTTGAAGCTTGAGCCATTTGAGGTTCTTCTTGCATGTCTTCTTGGACTTTTTGATGCATTTCCTCAAGGTTACTTTGTTGCTGAAGTGACTCTTGATGAGTACTTTCAGGCTTATTACTGAGTGAATCATTCAAATTTTGGGAATTATCTCAAACAATTGTTTGTACTAGAGAATTATCATAAATATGATCCATATGAGGTTCAGGGGCAAGTTGATCTAATGAGATAGATAGGCCATCTGGAGGAATATTTATCACTTTCCGTCTCATTTGGGAGCTCCTCTATAATGGACTCTTTGTAACCTATACTATTTTATTTCTAACAATTTTCTTTGGTCTCCCTACTGCAGGAATGGTTGTTGCAGGAACTGACTTCTTTTTCTTATTTCTAGAAACTATAGGGATTTGGGTTTGGTCTTCAACCTCAGGAATTGAAGTTCCTTCATCAATTTTTCTTTTCCCTTTTCTTTGGGTAGAGGTAGATGTATTTTCCAGTGGATTAGGGTGAGGTTTAGTTTCCCTAATATGTCCATGCTCTTCTCCTTGGCTAGCTATCTTGGTAGTTGGTTCAGAAGCAATATCACTCACATGGATAGACTATTCAACAAGGTCATTCCAGGGTTTCAAAGTCTTGATTTGAAAAAAATCATTCCAATTTAAGGGAGATACATCCCTAAGTGACCTCTCAACATCAAATTTAATCAAAGCATGGTGAGTGATAGAGTTGTTTTTTCCTTTTTTAGGTTTCTTCTGCACCAATACTCAACATATTGTAGAGAAAATTTGGGACATTGACTGGAGAGTTATGCCTAACATAACTAAGCAACTTAAAATTATGTGTATGTAAATGAGAAAACCATCCTTCACAAGTGAGGTACCTAATAATGTTTATTGCTAATTTATTAAATGGGGAAGGAAGGGAGACACGCTTCTAGCCTTGCTTAATTACCTCCAATGGAGGTTTTGTGGGTAGGGTAAACTGGGCCTGAGCTAACCTAGCATCATGCTCATTTGGATAATTATCACCAATTGAAGACAACCCAGTTACTTTTTTTATTCTTTCCTCTATCACCGAAACTGTAAGACCCCACATATTTTCTTCTCCTTCATCAAAGGTATTCATAAATTGGGTAGCTACCTCCTCATCAAATTCAATCAATTTTAGAAAATATCTGAGCCACCCACAAGCATGAAATCTCCTAACTGCTTCTACATTTGTAAGCAAGATGGTGTGAGCCACTAGTTCATAGCACATTAATTGTCCACCCATTGTTCCAATTCTTCCTCAATTCACTATGCAATTTGTCAATTATAATTTTCTCCGTCCCTTCTCGAATTCCCAAATTCCTCTAATCATCTTTGTAATACCCTAAAATTTAGCTCCGTAAAACTCCTAACAACACTTTTAAATATGAATTCCCTTGTAATCTCTATGTTACATTTTGAAAATGATAATAATGGTGCTTAAGGAAAGGGAATTATAGTTTTTAATGCAATTAATTTCAACTCAACTTGATTACGACACTTGTGTGAAACATAAAGGAGTTAAATAAATAGAATATAAGTACATATTTGAAAAGACAGGGAAATCTCTTAAGGAATTATGAGTACGACAATAGTAGCCTAAAAAATTAATACACTTCCCTATCCCCTACGTAATTAAGACAAGTGTCCATACTTTTCATACTAGGCATGAGGTAGGAAACTAGTGTAATGCCACATTATAAAGAAATGTAGTATAAAATATAATAGTCAAACTATATGAACTAAAAGGGGAAGAGATCTAATTTTTGTACCTACTAATATGATTCGACATGTACAAGGGGGTGATGAAAATTGAAAACTTTATCAAAAGAACTAGTGGCACAGATGACCACATCAGCTGACATGGGAATTATTGAAAGAAAATAAAATAGAAATGTTATGATGTGGATAATGGGTGGATGGAAGGTAGAGAAATGGAGTGGAATGGAAAGAAGAATGTAGAAAATGAATGGAGAAATAAACTTCATAAAAAATGACGTGTTTATTATGATCATACCCGACGAAATTTAGGGTGAAGCTACATGAAGAAGGTTGGCACCTTCTGCTGTAGGAAGTACTACATTTTGTGAGTCTGAAGTATTATCATGGAGTTACTACAGGAAATGATCTTTTGTCTGTGGGTGATGGTATAGAAAAAGTCTATGACCATTTACTAGTAACTTGAAATGAACAGGATCAATGGAGGATAATTGGACTACTCCATTGTCGAAGATATGATCAATTTCATAGGGTCCTAGCAACTGTGTTTGTAACTTGTCAGGTATTTCTTGGAAACATGAATTAAATAACAATGCCCAATAACCTACTGAGAAGCATTTGTTTTTTATGTGTGAATCATCTCACTTCTTTCTTTGTTTTTGGACTAAATCTATTCTCTCCAAAGTGTATTTTCTCATCTCATCCTATTGGTTCTTCAAAAGATTTTACACTCCATGAGACACCAATATGCTTATGACTAATGTTAAGGAGTGGTTAATTCCAAATGTGGGAAATCTATAAGCAACTAGACCAACTATAGGGACAAGACTGCCCTCTTCACTTATGGCTCTACAAAACCAAGGCAGGTACACCTGATCCAATAAATTCAACTCTATTCCTTACTCAATAATGGATCTTACAATAGATGACAGTGAGAAAGTACTAAATAACAACCTAGTATTCATTGACTCTCCATCACTGGGTAAAACAACTTATATAAAGTAAATAAAAATGTAAAAGACTGGTATTGATTATATGTTTTAGGATTACAAGATTTTGATCATTCCCCACAAAGCAAAGATAGGAAAATATAGGCCAGTGCCCTATCCATTGGGAAAAATATGAGAAGACAGAATGAATACAAAGATGTTTTGAAAACAACTGGTCTTTAACATAAATAGAAACACCCCAACTCTTTCCGGCTTATAGAAAATCTTTAAATAAATTTAGTAAACATGTATCCCACCCTAAGCAATATTTAATCCAACCCTAGATCAAAACTCAAAGCCAAATACATACATATAAATCTCAAAAATATTTAAGATTCACAGAATAAACTCAAAGGAGAGACAAAGATTTGAGATTTGAGATTTGTATTAAGTATAACCTTGATCATTTGTATACATCATTTTCTCAACAGTAAGCTTGCAAAATAGCAGCAGCAACCTGTACTTCTTCTCTATTTCTTTGATAAAGTGATATAAAATGTTACAATCCTTGACTGAGGGCTAGGGTTTCAGAATTTCTATCTTTTCAACACCTAAACTCTCAATGCCTAGAATGATCATGGATAATCCTTTATATACAAGGAAATGCAATAAGCTATCGATCATTCTAGGGTTTACAAAATTCCTAACCTAAAAACTTTACAACAACCCTATTGGGTTTACAATTAATACACTAATCAAAACTGGTGAGATATTTGTAGATGAGCCAACTTGATTTATGTCTTCAATTCTATCCTCAGCTTCTTCCAACAAATTTGATTGCAATATCTCCGCTATCAATCTTGCAATAAAAACCTTTCTGCATCTCACCAACCTTGATGGCTCAAAAAGTAACTATTTTTACTTGTTTCAAGAGGTTGGTGGAGTATTTACTTTTTCTACATGAGGTATGTACTGATACCTCCACCTATTGTACACCTCTTCACTTGGGAACTCAAAATTTGCAAATTCTGCATTCTTGCAAGACAACTGTTCCCACCTGTCCTCCAATTGACTAATCTCTTGCTGGATAAAATCAAACTTAGACTTAGTAGAAATTAAAGTCTCAATAGTATGTATAAAGAGTATTCTCTAGAGTCAAAATGCTAGTCATTCTAGCAGAGAAGTCATCATCTATTTGTGCCCTCCACTTGATCAGTTCTTTAAGTTCACCATTTTTCTTAAATACTCCCGGGATCAAGTCATAGCTAGGGAGTGTCAATTCCTTCATCAAATTTCATTTTCTCTCAAAATCACCTAAAAGTATGTCATGCTCCACAAGTTTCTTCACATTCTAGTGTAATGGCTTGATCAGTGGATCAGGATCATTTTGAGACTTGGACAACAATCTGAACAATCTCACATTTGGAGATCTCTCAATCCATTTCTTAAAAATTGGTTCAAATTCACTCTTATATTTATTCAATGAAGTGAGTAGTGTCCTTAGCCTCCTAGCATGGTCAAAAAAGACTGTGGGATTCAAGTTTGTAGCAAACTACATCACATCTTATGTTACCTTGTCTTCATATTCCTGCTTCAACAAGCTCTTATCTTTCAAATATTCTTCCCTTAACCTAGCCAATTCTTTCCTTTTCCTTTTGAAGTGATTGGTTTCCTCAAGTAACTGCTACTTCTCCCAGCTGAGTCTTGCATCAAAGTGTTTCTTTGGGTAGGGTGATGGTGGAAATTCTATGATAGGGCTAGATGATGAAGCCATTGCAGGTTTGTCAGCTATCATTAGTTGTGGTGACCTGTGATCATGTGGTCCTAACAATTCAGCAATTAACTTGTCCTTTTTTATCAGCTCTATCTTAAGCTCATTATATGACTTGAGGACAGTTTCAAACTTGAGCATCAGTTCTTCTTTTTCTTGTGCATCTCTCTCTGCCACCTTGACATTAAATTTGGTAGTCTACAAAATTAGGTTTGAAGCTTCCACACCAGAAGTCTCACCTACTCTTTGTACCAATAGATTTCTTGCATATTCTAAAGATAGAGCCTCTCTTTTACCTTTGTCTTCCTCCCTCTTAAGGGACCACATTACCAAGGTAGCATGATCATCTAAGAAATCAATTCCCCTAGCAGCCTATTGTGCCTGTTCTGTAGTAGCAAGAGTCTTTATCTTTCTCTTTCTGACTTGATCAAAGACTATTACATCAACAATATCCCATTCTGGTAGAATCAACACCCCTACAGTATGGACCATAGCCCTTCCCTCCTCAGGAGTAATCTTTTCAAACTACTTCATCATTTCTGCCTTGGTTTCAATTTATATCTTTGTTATGTCCCTATCAGGGAACTCTTCTTTCTTCTTCTCATAGATCTCTTTAAATTGATTTATTTTCATTCTCCACAAAAATTGGAAGAATGCCCTAGTCTTTACAAATTTATCATTAGCAACAAAGGAATCACTAGCTTGTTTCAAAATAGGGTCAATTTTCTTACCCTCAAATTCAGCAACTGTAAGATCCATTGCAACCTCCTTAGGTGCCTTTGGCATTCCTTCTTGCAACTCATCATTGGAAACAAAAATGTTCCCCTCATTCCTCATTTGTACCAATTTTTTTGCTACCCCACATTCATCTAAATGTAAGGGGGACTGAGAAGGAGAGTAGACATTTTGTTCTGACCCTGACCCCTCTTGTCTTTGCCTTTTTGGAGAAGGTCCTTGCATTATTGGGTCATCCATAGGCCTCTTTCCTCTTGAAGTAGAAGGAAGATCCTCACCTCTCTACTATGTTGGTAAGAGAACAGTGTACCCACTTCTCTTTTGCATAGAATAAACTCCCCTTGGGGTTAATTTTACAGATCCTGGCTGGCTCAAAATCTGCCTAGCTTTCTCAGGGTCTATCTTGCTCATAGTAGCCCTTTTCTCATTCACTGCATGCATGATGCCTTCAAAATGCTCCATAAGAGCCTCTACCTTTCTTGCCCATGGCTCAAAACCCTTTAATGGATCATAAGTTCTATCAAATTTTTTGATGAAATCTACAGTCTTCTTGTAGATCACCCACTTCTCCTTCTTAATTTCTTGAGTTTGGAGGTCAAACTCATTCCTTATTATATCCTCAGGAAAAATGAATTGGTGCTCCATAAGAGCACACCTAATCTTATCTCTAAACATTCCTGATAAGAAACCCTCATTATCTACACATCTTGCTACAATTGTAGGCATTCTGTAGGGTTGCAAGACCTGGTTCAAATATACCCATCCTCCCTTAGTGATAACATACTGATGGGCAATTATAATATTAGGGAAGAATGTCCCTCTTCCTTTACCAGTAAGGGCAATTTCCTGTAGGTCACCAATCTGCCTTAATATTTCAACATATCCTACCTTCAATGGAACTTGGTAGGGCAAGATGTATGGTGCCTTCTTGTAGCCATATACTCTAAAAATTGTAGAAATAGGATAAAATATGATATCACCAAAATTATGGACTATAGTAATGTCCTGAAAATATTCCTTTGGTCTAATTAATCTTAGTAACTCCCTTGGGATTCTAGGATTGTCGAAAAACAACAATGTCCTAAGTCTTGAAGCAAAATCCCTATCAAAAGCAATAAAACTGGCATCAACTCTATCCCATGACAAAGCTGTGGTCCACAACTAAACTGGAAGGGTTTCTCCATTTCTCTCCTTAACAATGTTCACTATTGAGCTGAAAAATTGCTCACCTTTGTACAAGAACATATGCATTAGCATAGAATACCACCCAAAGGACCTACTAACCTTCATATTCTTTATTCCCATTAATCCCTCATGGATTAAGTCAGCCAAGTGAGAGGCGAAGTCAAAGATTAGTGCCAATTGGGGATGTAGAGATTGCACCATCATGAACATATATGGAACAGGCATATGAGTGGCCTCATCATGCCCTAGGATTAAAGTCAAAGACTTATAAAAACTCTGTGCTCTTTTACTAAACAAATCCATACTAAAAGGCTCTGGTGTACTTGGACTGATAACACACATGGATCCAATCTGTTCTAGAAAATCCCTCAAGGGCCCTATCCTCAAATAATCCTTTTGAGCTTCATATACCTCTGTGAATTTAGTAAAATCTATTTTTTCCAACCCAACAGAAGTGTCATTCAATGAGAAAACCTCCCCGCTCTCATCTTCTATGATACTAATTAGGTTATTTCCATTTACATCATTGAAAAACTTTGTCATAGGATCATAACACTTAGCAATTTGGATTAACAATTTTGCATCCATAAACACTCCAGGGACAACCAATTTCCCTATATCAAATTTCCAAATGTTGCTAAGTAGGGCACAAGAATTTCTTTGTGAGTATGCTGCCTTGAACAAAATAAGACCATTACAATCCTCTCCCACCCTAGCATCTCTCATCTAGTTTCCTCTATCATGGAGCCCACTATTCTCATAATCTCTACGGTTCCTTAGGACCAATTCTTTCGATCTAGCTGCCCCATTATCTGAATGCACCTCAAAAATGCCCCTATCCTTATACTCTATCTTCCTAGACAGTCCCCTCTTTGGCAGCATTTTAACTAGGTCTTCTTAAAACAATGTATAAACACCCGAGAAAACCCTAAAAACTATCAGCTAGCAACACAATTTCTCTTACAATTTCTTCACAGACTTTAAACAATTCTTGAATTCAGAGATCATGACCTACTAGGCACCTAAAAAACTTTACTTGATATCGCTCCAGAGAACAATCCAGCTCACCAAAATGCTTATGAGAGAGGTAAAGAAAATAATGATCAAATTTGCGTATATAATATATCACCAACCATTTGCAATTCATCCACACGTAGCTCATTAAGTCTGCCATTACTGAAAATTGGTAGCCTCAACATTCATAGGATGTGAGCAATTTCATAGAGAAAAGATTTGAATTCAGACCATTGATCCTGTTTCCTTTTCGGTGAATCAGACGATCAACAAAAATAGTCCTGCAACCTTCTTTTTATTTTCCCCAAACTAGTTTCCAGCCAATGAGAACAACTCAATTTAACTATGTGGGAAAAGAAATAACTTAACTTAATTTTGATCGAAGTGGAAAGGTGTCACCTTGTCGCTAAAGCGCGAGCATAGGACCTGAGCATCTTTCCTCAGTGGTGTAACGACAACCACAAGATTCTTTCCAACTCATCGTGCTTTACCATTTCCCAAAGCAATGACCTTACCTTCCCTTTTGAAATCTTCATCGAATCAGAAAATGCCACATTGGATAGATTAGTAGGCAAAAAACCCTAACTTTCTCCTTGATGTCAAGTATACTGACAACCTGATAGGTCATCCCCTACCTTCGGCCAATCAAAAATGAACCTGTTAGCATGAACTGGTGACAAAGGACCCACCTTTTAGTCCTCATCCTTTAAGAAAGATCAACGGATGTCGCTATATCATAGGCCTTAAAAATCATGCACCTTATTCTAGTGGTATATCGACGACCACAAGATTTATTCGAGCCTTAACTATTCGAGAAAGCTAACCCCACAATAACACCTCACTTAACTCTCTGTCGAATCAAAAGCTACCACATTTACAACAATAAGTGGGTGGGCCCTTTCTTCTTTAATATCAAACATCATGTCGACCGCCACATCATACTTATTTCAACCAATCAAAAGCACACATGTCAGATTGACATGGCAACTTAGGGCCCACATTTTATCTCATCCATCATAGAGAATTAGATGGTCATCGCTATATCACAAAGCATAAATACTTCACATCTTTTATTAGTGGTATAACGACAACCATGAGATTCAACTATGCTTTATCCTTTGAAAAGTCTGACCCCACACTAGCTATGTCACCTAAGATAGGTGTCAATCTGAAAGAAACGCCACTAAGACTAACATGCCAGAATCTTGATGTTGTCAAAATGGATGTTGATCAGACACCTGTCGCTATATTGCGACACTTAAAAAGAGATTAAATTGACCCAATGGTATAATGATAGTCGTCAATGTATTCCTTTGTTTAATTGCCAGTGCAACATCAAAGATGGGCCCGCTGAGATAGATGTCAGCTTGTTGCCAAATCGCATGTCAAAAATTATGACAACAGGGAGCCTTGAGATTCAATGACAACCACTCATTTTAAAAGGTTAGTCACTTAGAAAAATTTATGAGAAACTTAGGCTATGAAAGAAATATTAAAAATTTGTCACGTTCAACAACCTAACGATATGACATATAAAGTGGTCACTTTAAAGGGGTGGAAAATTGCACATGCATATTTGGAAAGTTAGTGAGCCAAAAAGTAACATGAAATTATAACAATGCTAAGACCAGCTAGGGCTTCCATCAAACTTAGGGTTTTAACCATAAAACCTCACAATTAGGTCTAAGGACTAGATTTTCAAAAGTTTTAGCATGTAGCTAGAAAATTTAGGATACTACTAACACATCCAAAGAGTTGAGGTCAAGAAGGTGATCTCACTATGCTGTAGGAAGATCAATGTTGAGCTTCAGGGTAGTTCATAATATTTTATATTAAAATTCAATGGGCAACATTATAGTTTTTCCATAGATAGATAATTTCAAAAGGAGTGAATCTTGTTGTTGTCTTCCATGTTGTTAGATAAGCCCAAACTGCTTCTGGAAGGTGATTGCTCCAATCTCAATGATGTAGTTGAACTTTTTTGGTAAGAATAGCTTCAATTTATCTATTTGTAACTTTTTCCTGAACATTTTCTTGAGGATGGTAGTGACTATACTTTTTATGTTTGATATTGTACTCATTTATAAGTGTTGTGATTAGAGTTGATGTGAATTGTGCCCCTCGATCTATAACTAGTTCTCTGGACACACCATAGCGAGTAAATATTTCTTCATATAGTAATTTTTCCACTTTTTTGTCGTGTGCATGCTTCATTGCTTTGACTTTGACCCATTTGGTGACATAGTGTAAACTAAAATGTAACATTTTCCATTAGATGGTGGGTCAATAGGACCAATAAAATCCATGCCCCATTTATCAAATGGGGTGACCACTACTTATGGAAATAGAGGCATTTCATCTGACTTTGTAGGGTGACCCATCTGTTGACATTTATCACATTTCCTAGTATAGTTGGCTGCATCCTTATGAAGTGTGGACCAATAATAACCAGTAGTCAATATTTTCATAGCTGTCCTTTTGGCTAGAAATTGTCTACCATAGGGCTCATAATGACAAGCATGGAGGATGTCATAAGTTTCATCTTCACATACACATCTTCTCATGACTTGGTCTGGACTATTATAAAACAAGATATTATCAATCCAAGAAAATTGAAAACTTTTCTCAATGAGTAGTTTTCTTTCCTTGGGAGAAAAATGTGTAGGCATCTTTTTAGCTACAATATAGTTAGATATATTAGCATACCATGGGCTTTTGATAGAAATATGAAACAAATGTTCATCAGGGAATGCATTATTAATCATAGAAGTGTCAGTGTTATCATTTTGGAGACTTCATAAATAATCAGCCACAACATTAGCTCTACCTAGCTTGTCAATGATAGTTAAATCAAATTCTTGTAGCAGCAAAAGTGATGCAAGACGCATAGACCAGAGGGGCCAAATGATGGCACACCCTACCAATCTAGCTTGCTCAACAACATGCGGAAGCAACAACAACACAGTGAGAGAGAGAAAGTAGGATCATTGAAATATTAACTTCATTCAAATTGATTCATACATACCAGGCTGTAAGGTTTTCTTGGTTATGACTAGATATTATAATGAATTATAGAAGTCCTCAAACATGCGAGGATCTACCAACAATCCTGATTCCACTATCTCCTATCTTCTACCAAAAAATTGACTCCTAAATTCTAACCAAACAACTATACTTATACAAGAGGCTACCAAACTGATTCGGCCATCATATCCACAATCAATGGAAGCAACAGTCAGATTTGGGACCACACGCTTCCCAATCATGGATACCAGCATTAAATCCATGACCCATAATCAATGCACAAGTCGACCTCAACATAAACTCAAAATAAACTACTCGGTAAGCAAGGATGACCGAGCAACAAACAAGCATCGTTGAGTGCCAGTGAAACAACTGACCATCCAAGAGATAACTGACCACACTTGGTAACCAAAGGAAACCAACCAAATAGCGACCAACTCGGTCAAAGAAGGAACTGAGAAACACAAACAAACTTCAAATATCTTTTTGGTGACACATGATTGCCAAGGACCTGATATGCTCCTGCATCAAAAAGCCATCTCGCTAACCTGGCTAAGATGGAAGGTTTGTTCATAAGATATTTTATGGCTACATGGTCAGTATGAACAAATATTGGGTATCCTGTAACATAATAATGGAACTTATTCAAAGCATAGACAATAGCCAACAACTCTTTTTCAGTGATTGTGTAATTGAGATCTGGTCCATGTAAACTCTTGTTAATATAGTAAATGGCATGTTCAAGGTTATTCTCTTTGTGACCTAAAACTACTCCTATTGCGTAATTAGATGCATCAGTATGAATATGAAAAGGCATAGACCAATCAGGTCCTCTAAGAATTGGTGTTGTTGTAACAAGGGATTTGAGCTACAGGAAAGATTCCTCACAAGCTGGTGTCCATGTGAACTCGAATTCTTTTGTAAGAAATGTGTATAATGGACTGGCTATTTGACTAAAAAATTTAATGAAACATTTGTAATAACCATCATTTCCTAAAAAGGATCTAACATCTTTTTTCTTTGTACGTGTAGGCAATGTAATAATTACCTCAAATTTTGTAGGGTCCGCTTGTATTCTAGCTTTTGAGATGACGTATCCTACCACAATTCCTTCTTGCATCATCATAAAACATTTTTTTTCTATGCAAGGACATATTATTCTCTTTACATATAATTAACACTTTTTGTAAGTTCACCAAATCTTCATCAAAAGTAACACCAAATGTGATGAAATTATCCATGTCAATTTCCATGCATTCATGTGAGATATCAGCAAAGATGATGATAACAACCCTTTGAAATGTAGCTGGAGCATTACATTAACCAAAAGGTAACATAGAATAGGCATATGTTCTCCAAGGACATGTAAATGTGGTTTTTTCTTGATCCTGTGGAGCAATGTTGATTTGGTTATATTCATTGTACCCATCAAGAAAAGAAAAGTACTTTTTACCAGCTAAGGTATCCAGAACTTGATCAATGAATGGAAAGGGGAAATGATATTTCTTTATAGAATTGTTTAGTTCTCTGTAGTCCACACATATTCTCAATTTACCTCCATTTTTAGGGACAATTACCAAAGAATAAACCCATTGGATGTTTGAGATTGGATAAATAAAACCAACTTTCAACAATTTATTCAACTCAGTCTTTATAATTTCTCTCAAGGCTAGGTTAATTCTTCTCTGCGGTTGGCGGAGTGGTAAACTATCTTAGTTGATATAGATTTTGTGTGTATAGAGCTTTAGATTTAAATATTTCATATCTCCATAATCCCAAGAAAAAGCTTTCTCATGTTTATAAAGGAGTTGAGTTAAAAGAGATAATTGTGGTGATGACTTGATTTATTGTTGACATGCAAGTTGTGACCAAGTGAGAGCTCCACCTTAGTTGTTAGTTCAAGAATTGATACTTTGGGTATAGGAAGTGTGGATATCTCATAGGGTATTAATTGATGGATAATATCAGGTTCAACAAGAAAACCATAGTCCTCATAGGTAGATAACTACAAAATAGAACTATCAGAGATATTTTTTATTGCAACACAATCATTGGTTAGAATACTTTGAATCAAATCATCATCTTCCTGAAGTTGTAGGAAAGATTTTTTGTGTAACACCATAAGTTGAGAAATAGATTTAAACTCTTCCACTTCATCTCCTAAATCAGGCCAAATAGGAGTGTTTAAGTCTAGTTGAGGTTGAGCTGGAGGATATAAAGTGAACTTCTTAATTGTTTGGCCATCTGAAATAGTTATGTTACTTGGACAGAAACCTATATTGGCATTAGTTGTGGCTAACCAAGGTCATCCAAGGATGATTGGGTAACCATCAAGAGATACTTTAGGTGATAATATCATGAAGTCAGTGGGATATTCCCAGGAATCCAATGTAACTACAATGTCTTCTATGATGCCATCTGGGGTGACAATGGAACTGTCTAAGGGATGCAAGACTGTTGGAGTGGTTCTCAATCCTTATATACTCGGTCTATGCATGGTATCCTTAGTCATGACATTGATAGAAGCACCCAAATCTATTAAAGCATTTTTCATAGACTGCCCATTAATTATAATAACAATTCAGCTTCCAGGGTCAGAGTACTTTGGAATGACTATCTTTCCCAACCTAATGGCTAATATCTACAACTTGGCCAATAACATGTACTATTTGAGGATCCTTTTTCTTACATACTGGCTTTTTGAGGTAGGCTTCTTTAATAGCTTTCCCATAGACATGAACATCTTTGATATCTTGAAAAAGTGGAATTTGAATATGTATGTTTTTCAGCTGATCAAGAATATCAAATGGTGTCTCATCCTAAGGTATAGATATATCATCTCTAAGCCTATAAGGAAATGAAGGATCAAATTTGGTATGAATTTCATCTTGGCTTGATGTATTATTTGGTGGAACATTATTCGAAAAAGTAGTTTTTGGAAGAGGTGTTGATGCCGCAGGAAGATCTAGAACTTTTGTAATAACATGAGGTTCTAGTGTGGGTAAAGTAGTGCCAGATCTTAAGTGAATATCAATTATTTATAATGCATATACACTACTACATTTGGGGCCAAATTTTGACAAACACTTCCGATAGGTAATTTTTTATTATGAATTTGGTGTTTTTTTTTATAATAGGCCTCGATAGTGTCAGTATTTTGATGGGTTTTAAATTAATCGTCAAAATTCTGACAGTTTCAGGGTATAGATGAAAAAAAAAAGTGAAACACCCAAATCATTTTTATTTTGATTGGAGAGAAAAGGAGCGGGAGAAAATGAGTGAAAGCTGAGCACGAGAGAAGGTATGTGATTTCTCCATCTTTTGAGCCCCTGGCATCATATTTACCATAAATTTCAAATGCATTGCATTTTATTTGATCATGAATACTCTCTAAAATGTCTGCATTCTATTGGTGTCATGCCCTAGCCAATGATTTATCTCTATTATTTGATGTTATTGGTGCTTGTGCTCAAGGATATCGATTCACTATTTTGAAATGTTTGGATTCACGTTTGTTGATATTACTGGCACATTTAGTGATGTCATTGTATATTGCTGAGATGCTCACTGAAATGACTGCATTCTACTAGTGCCGTGTCCAAGCCCATGCTTTAACTCCATTATTTGATGTTATTGATTATCAAATTTTTTTGAAATGTTGACTGTGGTTATCAAATGGACAACCCGTGAGCTTCTAGCTAGGTGCCATTTGTATTGATAGCTTAGGGCATCAAATGCATTGTATCATTAATAGTTGAGACTTTGTTAAAAGGAAATAGGACAAAGAATGATTTTGATTTATTTTCTCTATTTTGATCCCTAAGTGGCTTACAACCCTAGAGAAGTATATGCAGATTTACAGATGCAATTGCAAGATACATAGCAGCCGATAGTTCACAAGAAATCCATGCATCCAATTTGAATAGCAATATATACAAAGAAATAGGGTCCTCCAATGGCCCAATCATCTGGACCTTGACTGTCCCCTCAACTAGTGACCCTTCAAAACTGGCTTATCATGCAATTAGTGAGTGATCCTTCATTCTCTTGGTCTGCCCTACATCCAAACATATTGGAAATACATAATACAATGTCTGCCCTGCCCTTCATTCCCCTAGTTTTCCCTACATCCCCTTGCTCCCTTTCTTATCAGTCATATCCAATGTTTCATTGAAGTCACAACCAAGAATGAAGGTCACCTTACCCATACAATTCATGGATTCTATCATGTCCCTTCTCAGAAGTAAGATTTAATAATAAATAAAATTAAACTATAAAAATAAATAAGTAAATAATAATAAATTATAATTGTTATACACTAAGTTTGCGCCCTTGTTTCAAGCTCTCTTTGTCTTGATAACTTAGTATAACATGGGAATCATCTCTAGGTTGTGGGACCTATGCTAACTGAGATGAGACCTCCAGGTTCTAGGCTGGTTCCTCTTGGATAATCACCTTAATTTTCTCTTCGATAGGAAAGTAAATTCTTGAGGGGAAAAGGGATAGAAGAAATGCATGAAAGGGGAAATAACTGAAAGCAAACTACCTACTAGGTGATACACCGAAATGAAATGAATATAATACACTGACCAAATCAGCATGAAAGCTCTCAGATCTAATAGAACACAATCTTTCTAAACAAGCTTGCATAATTGTTTCATAGAGGGGTATGAGCAAAAGACAGACTGTGACCTGCAAGCAAACATTCTCTTCAACAAAACGGCACAGGAATGAGACAGAATGACAGGGGCTAAAGTATACCCACAAACTCTCTCAAATCAAATCAGATGCAATAGTACACAAATAAGTTGAAAGAAAGAGGGGTCTTGGAACTCCAAGATTTCTCTAACAAAGCTAGTATATTATATTCAATAAGAGAAAGTATAGACAAGGGAAAGACTAGAGGGTAGAGCAAATGCCATAGATAGCCTCTATTGAATCTAAGATTTCAATGAAACATCACAAAATGTAAAAGTTAGAGGGCAGAAAGAATGCCATAGATAACTCCTAGAAAGAGAAAAACTCTTTTCACAAAATGTAAACTCTAAGCTCTAAGAGCTCCAAAAAACAATATATACCTCTCCTTCATTGCATGCAGGTAGGAGTCAAAAACCTAATTAGGGTTTACATAGATTTTCATAGAATAATAAAAACCCTAATTCTATCAAGTCTAATCATAAATAACCATGAAAATATCCCAACCAATCAGATATCATTTTACGTGTCCATCCCTGTATTGTATCTTCCTGCAGATAAGCCGCATTGATCTATCTACCTCTCTACAACTCAGCCTTGCCATAACTACTCAAATCTGGTACCCCTTAGATATTTGAATTTTAAAATATAAAATGGTCATAGGTGGCACCAAGATTTATCCTCATCAACAGCTGGTATTCAAACTTAATCTGTCTTTTAAAACATAGCCATCAAATCTTTTATTTTACCCAGGCACCGCTTATGTTCTTACCCTTAACCTCGCATTTAATCTCAGACCTTCTTTTTCCTTTAGCCGCTGAATCTCATGACCTTTTATTTAACCTTGGCCTATTTTGGAAATCATGTGACAAACCTTGATCTTACTATAATTTGACGGTAGTCACTGAATCACTTGATCTTTTATAACTTAGCCACTGCATCACAAGACTAGGAGATAACCGTGTCACTAAGTCTCTGAATGTTTGGAACATAACTGTCAGGAATAGGAGACTATGAGAACACATAGTCACTAGATCTTTGAATGTTATTATAGCCACCAGGAAAACTAGAGACCTAGCGACTACATCTTTGAAGAATTGGGCCTGCCTTGCCAAGTGTCATGATAGTATTGCTTGACCTATAGACACCTTGGATTATCTGGCATAGGACCCACTCTGACAACTAAAATACTACATTGAAAAGAAGATCGATGGCCATCGCATGATCTCATGGGCTCAGAATATTCCATCAGATCATGTGCCAGCTGTAGATCTTACTTGATCTTAACTACCTCAAAACCGAGATCGCTAACCATCTAGAGATCACGCGACTGAAGGAAACTAGACCACCCATCAGGTCATCAGATGCTTAGGAATTGACCGCCAGAAATAAGAGATCTCACAAACACACAGTTTCTTAGTCGCTAAATAACAACTTAACCATTTCTTCATTCCCCGATCTGGTGACTATAGGAGCTCCTTCAATCTTTCTGTCATCTAGTGACCCAGTGACTAAAGTCTATTTCATTACCCAACTAAGCATATCTAGAGATTCAATGACCAAAGGAAGTCTCTTAATCGCTGTAGCCTTCTGACTTTTCAAATTTCTTCTGGAGACCTCACAACCACCATTGATCTTCCTTTTTCCTCCATCCTACGGTCTATATTAAGTCGCGAAAGAATTCTTGACTTAAATGTTTGATTTAGCGACCATTTTACTAACCATGTCACTCAATCGCTCAAGGTTAGACACTTAACCGTCAAGAACCTGAGACTTTGAGACCATATAGTCATGAGGTCATTGAATGAGGAGGGTAACCACTAGGTTTAGCCATAACATTAACCTTTCCTCAACCCAGGAAAATTTGGAGATCATGCGACTATGCCTTCTCGCAGTCGTGATATACTTTATCTAACCTTAGTTACATCTGGAGACTTGGTGAAAACCTTTATTCTCGAAGTCACTGAAAGATTTCTCAAACTACAGTTTATCTTTGAGATTACACACCATCCTTCGATCAAATTTGCATCTTACAGTTGTTGTTGAGTCTTAGAATCCTTTATCACTTAGCTGTTGCATCTGGAGATCTGGAGACAACTGCGTCGCTGAATCGCTAACTGGGTAAGAGATAACCGCCATCTTTGGGAGATAACGCAACCAAAGGAATTCCAAATCACTGAATGGAATGACTAACTACATGAAGACTTAGAAACTTGGAGACAACCACGAAAGAATATCGCACCTCTATTTGGAGACTCAGCGACTAAAGAGAAAATCATAATCACAGAGTAAAACATCACTTTAATAAATCATTCAGAGACCACCCAACCAAGGTAAATTCCATCTAGAGACCATGTGACTATAGGAAATTCTTACAGAATTTGTTACAGAAGTCGCTAGATCTTGGGAAAAACTTATTAAGACCTGGTGACTAAAAGGGGCAATCGCTAAGTTGTTGAATGAAAGAAGAATATTCCATCCGATCGGGAGATTAAGAGATATAAGGTAGTCATGGGATCAGGGAACTAAAAGGCATATTCTCTTGATCTTTAGAGATCTCATGACTAGCCTTTGAATATAAAGTGCACATGGGAAATGGAGACTTAAGTGGCCGAAAAAGGTAACAATAAATTAGAACAGGCCCTAGGGTTTTGAGGGTTTCTTGCCTCCAACGACTGGATTTTCAAATAAAAGCTTGCAAACTAGGGAGTTAAAGAATTTGCAGAGTCCAGAAAATAAGACATAAGGCCATGAAATTTTTTGAGGTGCTCAACAACATTAAAAATGTAGACCTTTGGACGGAGTTCAGTCTATAGCCAAATTTGTATGAACATGAAAAATTGGGTAACATTTTGGCAATTTATGCTGGATGTCAGCCTGCTAGACATTGATCAGTAGCCTTAATGAAATTCATTGGGCATGGAGTCATTACTTGAGCATAAACACTTCTTGACAGAGAGAGATCTAGGACCAGAGGGACAAAACTTGTGCACAAGCACTTCTTGGAAAATAGGGAAAACTAACCTAGAAAGCAGGGAAAGAAAGTAGGAAACATATTTATAGAGATTTACAAGGAAGGATTGACCTCAAAGCAAGGCTTTAAGTGGAATCCATTAACTAAAATGGGCAAGACATCTCCTCCCAGATTTGATAGCTGAAAAGAATTAGGCCCCTTGCATTCTGTAATAACAAATGGTCCACCCCAGAAAGAATCAAACTTTGTATGTCTGCCAGGTTTTGATCTGAATTCATCCCACTTGAGGACTATATCCCCAATCTTGAAGTCTTTGGCCCTAGCTCTTTTATCAAAACTCCTCTTTTTCTGAATCTGATGGAACTCCATATCCTTCATGGATTTATCTTTGAGTTCTTCCAACTCTATGAGCTGAGCATACTTGATTTGTAAGGGAGCTCCTTCTTCAAATAGTATATATTGAGTGGCCAAGTCCAAAGCTGGCAATTCAGTTGAAATGGACAACTTAGCCTCTCTGCCATACACTAATACATAAGGAGAATTCCCAATGATCTTCTTTGGGGTGATCCTGTCTAACCATAAGGAAGACTTCAATTTAGTATGCCAATCTCTCTGGTTATCTTGCAGACTCTTCTTGATTATCCTAATCAAGTTCTTATTAGTTGATTCTACCAAACCATTGCCCTGAGGGTAATAATTTGAACTTGTATTTAGATAAATTCCATTTTTGATTGCCCATTCTGAGACTTTAAGGCCTGTGAATGCCAGTGCATTATCTGATATTATGGAGTCTGGAGTGCCAAATCTATGAATTATATCATCATAAAAAATCAAGACAACACTCTCATTTGATTCTTTCAAGGCAACTACCTCTGTCCATCTAGTGAAATAATCTGTTGTAGTGATTATCCACTTGTGTCCTACACTAGATGGAGGATTAATCATACCAATAAAGTCTATGCCCCACTTCATGAATGGTTGCCCTATTTTGATTGGCTGAAGGGGTAGAGCTACAAGCCTTTCTTTTCCTGCTACCTTGGCATGTTCCTCTGTAGAATGTACAACTAGAAATGCATTTGTTTTCTCTATTTTCTTTGAACTTTCATCCCCTGCCAAATGCTCACAAAGACCTCTTCCTCTAACCAGCTTGGTGATTTGGATATCAATGTCATACTCCATTACTTTGGTAATCCAACCAACTCTTTTCTCATTTAGGTCCTTGGAAAGCAAAAATTCTTTGACACTTGGATGAGTAACCTTCAAGTGTACCTTGTTATGGGTCAATAGATACCTGAAATTTTTAAGGCTTTTCACCATAACAAGTACATGTTTCTCTACAAAAAAGTATCTTTGTTCATACTCTTCTAAACCTTTGCTGAAGAAAGCAATAGGCTGCTCCGACCCATCTGAATTTTCTTGAGTCAACATAGCAGATATAGCATCATGACCTCCATAAGCATAAAGGATAAAATCCTTACTGAATGGGTTTAACAGAGCAGGAGCTTTTGTCAAGGCCTCTTTGATGGCTTGGAAATTGGCCTTTCATTCTTTAGTCCATCCAAAGGCTGAACTCTTCTTTAATATGGTTGTCAAAGGCTTCAATAAATCTGCAATATTAGGCAAGAAATGCTGAACAAAATTAATCTTTCCTATGAAATATTGGAGACTTTTTTAATGATGTGGCAATGGTAGCTCTAGAATGGTTGCAATCCTTTTAGGGTCTTCTATAATTCCTTTCTTGGATACTATATATCCTAGCAATTTTCCTTGATGAACTACAAACACACATTTCTTGGGATTAAGAGACATCCCAAACTCACTACATCTTTCAAAGATTTTCCTCATATGTCTGATATGATCTGCTGCATGTTTAGAATAGATAGTTATGTCATCTAAGTAGACTAGTACAAACTTGTACATGAGGCTTTTAAAGGCCATATCCATTGCCTTTTGAAAAGTAGCACCTGCATTTGACAAACCAAAGGGCATCTTTTGATAAGCCATGGTTCCCCACTTGGTTGTAAATGCAGTCTTATATTGATCCTCCTCATTAACTAGGATCTTATTATATCTTGAATAGCCATCCAATAATGAAAATCTCTCGGATCCAGAGACACATTGTAAGATTTATTCCATAGAGGGTAATGGATGGTGGTCTTTTAAAGAGGCCCTGTTAAGATCCCTGAAGTCAACACATAACCTCAACTCCCCATTCTTCTTCCTTATAGGAACAAGTTTGGAAACCCAACTAGTATTTTTGATGTGGTATAGGATACCACTTTCTATTAATTTGAGCACCTCTTTATGCATAAGTGGCTCAAGCTTGGGATTAACAGGCCTTTTCTTTTGTCTCACTGGTTTGGCATCAGGCTCTAGTTCAATAGTGTGCTGAGCAAGGGATGGATTAAAACCTTTAAGGTCTTCATATTTCCATGAAAAAACATCATTTAATTCCTTGAATAATTGGGTGTAAGCCTACTTTTCCAAATTGTAAACCTTTCCCTGGTTCTAACTCTAATTCAACACAATGTTCTTGTTGAACTACCAGGCCAGCTTTATTCTTCTTGACTTGATCATCCTTGTTGAAGATAGTCTCTAAGGTGACAAGACCTCTAGGTATCTTATTAGACTTAAGTTGTATTACTTGGTCACCATAATTTTGCATTAGCATGTCTTGGTTATGCTCTGAGAAGACATCTTCTTCAAACAAGAATTGCAAAATTTGCTCATCATTGTCAAACACTTTCCAATTAGTATCATTATCAGGGACGGAAGGTCTGACAATCACTTTGATATTTTTTTGGGTCTCCTCCTTTGAAATACTATTAGGGATGTCATACTAAGATCCAATAGTAGCTAATCTATCTGCATTTTGATTTAGCTTTCTAGGGATAGCAACAATGTTGAAAGCACAAAAGTCTTCAATTGCATCCCAAACTCTATGTTTGTATGCTTTCATGGTGTCATTTTTGGTTGGACTTATCCCTCTCACTTGGATGACTACTAACTCACTATCACCATAAACCTTTAAGGCTTTGAGCCCTCTTTTTCTAGCCCACTCCAGTCCATTCACTAGACTTTCATATTCTGCAGTTTTGCTAGTACAGGAGAAACTGAATCTGATAGCTATATAGTATCTTTCTCCTTTTCGGGACACTAGCATAGCACCACCACCAAAACCATGTCTACTTCTAGCTCCATCAAAAAACAATTCCCAAACCTAATTACTCTGATCTTCTGAATCAGTGTCCTCTTTGAGAAGAGTTGGCTCTATGGACCCACTTTCTTGTATCAAATAACTTCCCAAACCAGCATCCCAAATGACATTTTCTTGGGCCTCAAAAGCCTTTTCTAATTCTAATTCATCAAGTAAAATATCAGGGATACTTTCTATTTTAGTGTTTGCTTCTCTGATAGTTGAGAAATCACTATCATCAAATAGAGGGCAGTTTGCATTGACAGTATTGGACACATATGGCTCTATATGGTGTGTTGCTAATGATTCAGATTTAATGGTGACCTGGGTACCATATCTTGTGTGAAAGAGCATGTGAGACTAGTCAAAAGAAAGGTAGCCTCCTATTTTGGCTGTAAACTCCCTTGATAGACATATGGCAAATAAAGTAGGGAGATCTATGATGTATCTATCAAGTAGGATAGAGAAATTAGGACTAGCATGAAGGATTAGATTGGTATCCTTAGCAACACCTATAATATTAATTGAGGATCCATCAAGTTGTGTAACCTTCTTTTGGAGGGGTTCATATTTTAGTCCTAATTGGTCAGCCACCTTTTTGGGCATTACAGTACTAGTAGCTCCACTATCTACCATACAATTATGTACTAAGGATTTTCCAATAATTAAGGATACATAAAAGGGAGGTGGTTTTGAGTTCCTACATTAAATGGTATTGGCTTTGGAGCTGCAACTTGGAGCTTCCTTTTCTTGCTTATTGTTAACCAACACTGGCTTTGCAGCTTCTTTTGCAGGCTGAGGATTTGTCATTTCAGTCATAGCTTTCTTCAAAATCTCAGGTTGTCTTAGAATAGCCAAAGAGTCCCACATAGACATGGTAATGTTCACCTTCTTCATGTTGTCTACAATTTTGAAAGGTGTCACAGTGTGTACTCTTTGTTGTGCTTTTACTATAATAGGCTCCACCTCTTTGAGAGTCTGGCCTTCTTTGCTTGTAATGATAGGAACCTTCTTAAATATGATGGGAGTAGCTTGCTACAGTTCTTCTACAGATGTAGTAGCTTTAGTCCCAGAATCTGCTCGCTCCATGTCTTGAGCTCTTCTCTTTGACCTTGTGTTGGTAGCAATGGAAGGTTCACCAATTACTCCATTAAACTCTTGCTGCTCCCAATTGAAAAGAGCAGTCTCATTATCTTGTGGTTCATGTTGAGGAACTGATCCACTGGAAGAAGCCTCTGATTGAGCTTGTGAAGCATTTTGAACCATTAGTGCTTGGTTCATCCATCCATTTGAACATGTAGCCTGATTATGAGGCTGATTACAAGGGAAACACCATTCATTGTCCATAACCATATTATTTTGACTAGGGACCATGTCCCTAACTGGATTTGCAAAATTAAGAGGTGTAGGGTTGTATGGTTGGAATGGTCTTTGATTAAAATTTTTCCTTTGTCCTTGATAACCTCCTTGGTATGGTGGCCTATTTTTTTGATAAGGTTGTCCCTGATTCTAGTATTGTTGATTAGGACTTTGGCCTTGTGGCTGAAAGGGTGGTCTGATTCCTTGCCCTTACCTCTTTAGATTTGTGACCTCTTTAGTCAAGGTCTGCAGCAAATTTGTCATCTCTTGCTGACTACTTTGCTGACTATTCTTCATTTCTTGTAGCTCTTGAGAGAAACTTGTTTTTAGCTCTTGATCACTAGTACTAGCCTGAGATGTTAATATGGTGGGAAAAGGAGTAAAAGGAGGTACTTGCAAAGGTGCAATGGGCTAAAGGCTAGTAAAGATGGGCATGGGTGGCCTTCTAGCTATCATACCTACTTGGATTAAACAATTTTCAGCTCTGACAGTTATGTCAAAAGCTTGGGGTAAAGAGGTACCACCCATAGATTGGATCATGATAGAGATTTGACCATTCAAACTTTGCAAGAAGTATAGGAAAGCATGGTTGGCTGATGACCTCACCGAGACTGGAATTCTATTCCATGTCTTGAGGAATCTATTGTTATAATCTATCATGTGTTCTTGAGGGTCTCTTTTAATGGTTGTCAACTGTTCAACCAAAGACAAATTGTCTAATTTATCCTCAAAATGCTTACTCAATGCATCCCCTAATGAGTACCATGAATTAATGGAACCAACAATTAATGTTCTAAACCATTCAAGGGCCTTACCTTTGAGGGAGGCTGCTAATAACTTGGTGGCCACATCTTCTTGAGTTATATTATGTATGTTGCAAATAGTGGTCACATCTCTTATATGCTCAAAGGTTGTAGTCTGTCCTTCACCTGTGAAATCAGGTAGACTCTTTAATGCCACCAAGGGCACATCATGATGTTGAGCAAAGACTAGTGCACTCCCCTAGTTGAAAGGTGCAAAAGAAAACTATCTAGCCATTGTAGGAGCTGAAATTTGCTGAGTAGCAACTGTGTGAGTTGTATTTGGTGTTGGATTTGAATCTTCTTCTAGATCTCTAGTTAGAGATCTTCCTCTTCTTTAGAGATGAAAGGGAAAAGGTCTCCTTTCTAAAGTATCAGGTGGTGTAGACTGTACTCTCCTTGCAGGAGATGTTCTCTGGGTTGATCTACCTTTTTAGCCTCTTTTTAAGGGCAACTCTGAAAATTCAATAGGCTTTGAGCTTCTAGTCTCAATCTTTCTCATAAACTTTGAACAAGGTTAGCCTGAATCTGTGAAATCAGTGGAGTTGCCAAATATACTTAATAGAAAAAACTTCTAGAAAGTCTGTATTATGAAATCAGTATATCAGAGATAGCATAATCTTTTAAACAAATGAACTTCTTTTGTTGTCCCACAGGCATGCTAGAATTGTTATACACTAAGTTTGCACCCTTGTTTCAAGCTCTCTTGGTCTTGATAACTTAGCATAACATGAGAATCATCTCCAAGTTGTGGGACCTATGCTCACTGAGATGAGACATCCAGGTTCTAGGTTGGTTCCTCTTGGATAATCACCCTAATTTTCTCTTTGACAAGAAAGTAAATTCTTGAGGGGAAAAGGGATAGAAGAAATGCATGAAAGGGGAAATAACTGAAAGCAAACTACCTACTAGGTGATACACCGAAATGAAATGAACATAATACACTAACCAAATCAGCATGAAAGCTCTTAGATCTAATAGAACACAATCTTTCTAAACAAGTTTGCATAAGTGTTTCATAGAGGGGTTTGAGCAAAAGACACAGACTATGACCTGCAAGCAAACGTTCTCTTCAGCAAAAGGGCACAAGAATGAGATAGAATGACAGGGGGTGAAGTATACCCACAAACTCACTCAAATAAAATCAAACACAGTAGTACACAAATAAGTTGAAAGAAAGAGGGGTCCTGGAACTCCAAGATTTCTCTAACAAAGCTAGTATATTATATTCAATAAGAGGAAATATAGAGAAGGGAAAGACTAGAGGGCAGAGCAAATGCCATGGATAGCCTCTATTGAATCTGAGATTTCAATGAAAGATCACAAATTGTAAAATTCAGAGGGCAAAAAGAATGCCACAGATAACTCCTAGAAAGAGAAAAACTCTTTTTACAAAATGTAAACTCTGAGCTCTAAGAGCTCCAAAAATATATATATACATCTCCTTCATTGCACATAGGCAGGAGTGAAAAACCTAATTAGGGTTTACATAGATTTTCATAGAATAATAAAAACCCTAATCCTGTCAAGTCTGATCATAAATACCCATGAAAATATCCCAACTAATTAGATATCATTTTGCGTGTCCATCCCTATACTGTATCTTCCTGCAGACAAGCCACCTTGATCTATCTACCTCTCTACAACTCGACCTTGCCATAACTGCTCAAATCTGGTACCCCTTAGATATTTGAATTTTAAAATATAAAATAGTCACAGGTGACACCAAGATTTATCCTCATCAATGGCTGGTATTCAAACTTAATCTACCTTTTAAAACATAGCTGTCAAATCTTTTATTTTACCCGGGCACCACTTATGTTCTTACCCTTAACCTTGCATTTAACCTCAGACCTTCTTTCTCCTTTAGTCACTGAATCTCATGACCTTTTATTTAACCCTAGCCTATTCTGGTGATCACGTGACAAACCTTGATCTTACTATAATCTGACGGTAGTCACTGAATCACTTGATCTTTTATAACTTAGCCGCTGCATCACGAGACTAGGAGATAACCATGTTGCTAAGTCTTTGAATGTTTGGAACATAACCGTTAGGAATAGGAGACTACGAGAACACACAGTCACTGGATCTCTGAATGTTATTATAGCCACTAGGAAAACTAGAGACCTAGCAACTACATCTTTGAAGAACTAGGCCCAACTTGCCAAGTGTCATGATATTATTGCTTGACCTACAAACACCTCAGATTATCTGGCATAGGACCCACTCTGACAACTAAAATGCTACGTTGAAAAGAAGATCGACGGTCGTTGCATGATCTCATGGGCTCAGAATATTCCATTAGATCATGCACCAGCCATAGATCTTACTTGATCTTGACTACCTTAGAATCGAGACCACTAACCATCTGGAGATCACGCGACTGAAGGAAACTAGACCGCCTGTCAGGTCGCCGGATGCTTAGGACTTGACCGCCAGAAATAAGAGATCTCACGAACACACAGTCACTTAGTCATTGAATAAAAACTTAACCATTTCTTCATTCCCCGATCTGGAAACTACAAGAGCTCCTTCAATCTTTCTTTCATCTAGCGACCCAGCGACTAAAGTCTATTTCATTACCTGACTAAGTGTATCTGGAGATTCAGTGACCAAAGGAAGTCTCTTAATCACTGCAGCCTTCTGACTTTTCAAATTTCTTCTGGAGACCTCATGACCACCATTGATCTTCCTTTTTCCTCCATCTTATGGTCTATATTAAGTCATGAAAGAATGCTTGACTTAATTGTTTGATTCAAAGACCACAAGACTAACTGTGTCATTGAATTGCTCAAGGTTAGACACTTAACCATCAGGAACCTGAGACTTTAAGACCATACAGTTGTGAGGTCGCTAAATGAGGAGGGTAACCACCAGGTTTAGGCATAACATTAACCTTTCCTCAACCTGGGCAAATCTGGAGATCACGCGACTATGCCTTCTCACAGTCGTGATATACTTTATCTAACCTTAGTTACATCTGGAGATTTGGCAAAAACCTTTATTCTTGGAGTCGCTGAAAGATTTCTCAAACCACAGTTTAGCTCTAAGATTACATGCTGTCCGTCGATCAAATCTGCATCTTACAGTTGTCACTGAGTCTTGGAATCCTTTATCACTTAGCCGTCACATCTGGAGATCTGGAGACAACCGCGTCAATGAATCGCTAATCGGGTAAGAGATAATCACCATCTTTGGGAGATAACGCGACCAAAGGAATTCCAAATCGCTGAATGGAATGACTAACTACATGAAGACCTAGAGACTTGGAGACAACCACAAAAGAAGACTGTACCTCTATTTGGAGACTCAGCGACTAAAGAGAAAATCATAATTGTAGAGTAAAACATCACTTTAATAAATCATTCAAAGACCACCCGACCAAGCTAAATTCCATCTAGAGACCACACGACTATAGGAAATTCTTACAGAATTTGTTACAGAAGTTTCTAGATCTCGAGAAAGACTTACTGAGACCTGGCGACTAAAAGGAGCAATCGCTAAATGAAAGAAGAATATTCCATCTGATCGGGAGATTAAGAGATATAAGGTAGTCACGAGATCAGGGAACTAAAAGGCATATTCTCTTGAGCTTTAGAGATCTCGTGACTAGCCTTTGAATATAAATCACACATGGGAAATGGAGACTTAAGTGGCTAAAAAAGGTAACGGCAAATTAGAACAGGCCCTAGGGTTTTGAGGGTTTCTTGCCTCCAATGGCTAGATTTTCAAATAAAAGCTTGCAGACCAGGGAGTTAAAAGAATTTGCAGAGGCCAGAAGACAAGACACAAGGCCATGAAATTTTTTGAGGTGCTCAACAGGATTAAAAATGCAGACCCTTGGATAGAGTTTAGTCTATAGCCAAATTTGTATGGAACATGAAAAATTGGGTAACAATAATATAATATTAAGTGTTTCAATTTTGAGAAGTCTTTAAAGAAATAAAATTACAGTAGATTTGTAGAGCAAGATGATAAAAGGATTACTAGCATGAAGAAACAATACAATATAATCCTTATCATTAATGTCATGAAAAATAAAGTTTACTTAGACCAAATATGTTTATCAACATAGAAGAATAATTAATTATTAACTTCATCCAAGTAAGTCACGACATTGAGGAAGGATGATTAGTTGACACTGATAATTTATGTACAGTAATGAAATAGTCTTTATTGATGACCAATCACCTAAACCAATATAAAGATACAATGTTTATCATGCATGGTGAAATATAATAGGAACATCAACGGACTTAGCAAACATTACCAATTAATATTAATATTAATGATCAATAACGACGATTTGGTAAGAAGTAGACAAGTATGGATTAATGCTCAATATTGAGTGTTAACAATGATTAATATTATTGAGCATCGATAATGACAACAATTAATAACATAAGGTAGTAAACTAATCAGTATCATTTGTATCAACTAATCTAGCTATGTTATGAATAGGAATGAAGTTGAATAAACATGTCTCTCCAATTACACCCATTCTCACCGCACAAGATATAAATTGGAAACCAATCTCATTCTACTGGTGGATAATATATGGAGGAAGAATCAATTTGAGAGAATCTAAGAAATGACTATTTAATAATTTATTCATGAGAGGAGAATGGATAATATAAATTAAGCAAGACATTTATCAGTACATGGGAGATTGCTGGAATCAACACAAATAGTTGGAACCCATATCAAGGGTGTTTCAAACTAAATTTCTATTCAATAATAAATTGAATTGCAAAAGCCATCGCTTGAGCATGGAGTTATATATATACATATGGCTATGCATAATAATGTATATAGTGAAATATATGTAGTAAACTTATATTCAGTATTAATAATTAGAATTGCATATATTATATATCTAAATCATATATCAATAGTATATGATTGGATTATGAAAAGAAGAGAAAAGATACAATATAATTATAACTCTTCAAGGAAGAGATAATAAAGGAAATGAATTATTACAATGCTAGTAAGCATTGTGTGACATCAAATTATGATGTAATGTATCTCTAAGTTAAATACTGATTCACATGCTATTATATTGAATCTTATATATATATATATATATATATATATATATATATATATATTGAAATAGAAATTATATATATATTTGATAATAATATTGAAATAAGAATTATACATATATTTATTTCAAATGTGAATATACAATACGTATTAAAATAGATGAGATCAGAATCACAAATTCATAATGGTAGAACAACAATAATTAAATGGGATATATGAATTAAACATTTATAATTGTATACAGAATAATAAGTTGGACAAGGTAATAAGTTGGACATGGGACCCTCAATATAGTCATAAGAGGAAATATAAATTCTATTTAAATTATCATTTCATTTAATTAAGTTGAAATACTAAATAGATCTATATGAATTACAACTATGATAACTAGAAATGAGAGATCCAAGGTTACAAACTAACAAGGGTCATTACAGATTTTGAAATGTTGTTCCAAACTCCTGAAAACTTTTTTGTTGCTTCTTGCTCTAGTTTAGTTTCTATTAAACATACTACATGTCAAGTTTTGTCTCAAAATAATTTTTGATTAAACGTCTCTAGTTAGGGGCATTGCAACCCCTAAAATTCCATGTTATGAGCTTCATTTCTTTCCAAGAGAGAACAAGTCTCTCCCAAATCTTAACTTTCTAGGGTCTTTTCTATTCTCCCTCTCGTCCTCTTTCCTCCCGTATTTGTCTTTTTGGACTTAGATTTATTTTTCTTAATTGTTCTATTTTCCAAAATTCCTTCCCCATCTCTCAAGACAAATTCATCGTATGCCCCTCCCTGATTAAGACCCTCCTCATCCTTAACATGGTCTTCATCACCTATAGTCTCAATTTCACGGATAGGGAACATGTAAATATCTTTAAATACTTCTTCTACCACAATGTCACCCTTAAAATTATGGTCCTCCTGCTCCATCTTCTTGATCTTCTTGGCTAAAGTGGATGAATCCTCTCCATTCTCTAGTCTTTCATCCCTCTCTTCCACACTCACTTATATTACTAATATATCTATTCCTTTTTTAACTTAAGCTTGTGGAGTAAATGCGTTCACAATCGAGTCTATTGTATTATGCTCTTTTTCCTCTATGATATTTCTAGAATCTCCACTATTACTATCCTTACCAACAATTCTTAAACATACTTTATCCGATATGATAATAACATACTAAGCTGAACCAATGGCATGTTCTTCGTGTGGTACAAGGAAGATTTGGCTATCAAATCTTCCTTCGTGAAAGTTGAGCGTGAGAGAAGGTATGTGATTTCTTCATCTTTGATTGGTATCTTTGATGGACAATGTCTTTTGAGCCTCCAAAATCATATTCAACTACAAATTTCAAATGCATTTCTTTTTATTTGATCATGAATGCTCACTAAAATGACCGCATTCTACTAGTGTTGTGCCCTAGCTCGTGCTTTATCCTCTCAACTTCCCCAACCACTCATAATCAGTTAGAGGGATTAGTTGAGTGTTTAGACACTAAAACTTCTCATGCAACTCCCAAAAATTCACATACAAAATAAAATTAAATCCATTTATGAATTAAATCTAGTATGCCAAAGGACTAGTCCCAACAATTCTTAAACATCTTTATCTGATATGAAGAATTGTTAATAAAGGTCTAATATACAATGGTCGTGCTAGAATGCAATCATTTCAGTGAGCATTCATGATCAAATAAAATGCTTGTGCTCAAGGATATTGATTCATTGTTTTGAAATGTTTGGATTCATGTTTGTTGATATTACTGGCACAACCATTGTATACTAGACCTTTATTAACAATTCATCATATCAGATAAAGTATGTTTAAGAATTGTTGGGACTAGTCCTTTGGCATACTGGATTTAATTTTATTTTTTATGTGAAATTTTGGGAGTTGCATGAGAAGTTTTAGTGTCTAAACACTCAACTAATCCCTCTAACCGATTAGGAGTGGTTGGGGAAGTTGAGAGGAAAGTTTTCAAACATTCATATTCTCTTATTGAATGCTTTAGAGACTACTGGTTTTACTATCCATGCGTTACCAGTGACTGAGATTCATTAAAGGATACAAAACCCTTCATTTTGGATTATTGTGTGTGGATTCAAATGTAGGTTTGACTTGGTTAATGTTTAGAAGAGATCAATAAAGTATTTAAAGACAATCTTACATGTTTGGAGAGGTTTAAGAGGCACTTATCATGACTGTACCCTCACAAAAAGTGGCATAGACTGGTTTTACTAAGTTTCCTTTCTCTATTTTGAGGTTTCCTTTCTCTGCCATAGGGCTACAGTCAGAGAGTTCATTGACAAAATGATCCTTTGAATGGTTACTATGAATATGAATGATTTGATATAGCATATTTCTCATTTTACTTGAAGTTTGGAATATCTTGTGCAAGGGTGAACATACTTTTGATCATTTTGGTCATGACTGTTCCTGTACACAGTCAGGAAATGTAACTGTCTAATGATTATATGTAATGTTGAATGGATTAAATGCTTTATTCTTGGTAGAAGTGAATGGAAGGAATAGTGTTGGTGCTATGTTTCATTTATTATTGAATTCAATGGTTTCCAAGATGTGTTGAGGAGTTTTCTCCTTGTTTAATGTTAACTGTTCTTGCACAATCAACTCATACAACAGTGAAATTCTATGTGATTGACAATTTCTATTTTTTCCATTTGATAACCACAGTCAACATTTCAAAATAGTGAATCATCCTTGAGCACAAGCACCACTAACATCAAATAATGGAGATAAAGCATGGGCTAGGGCATGACACCAATAGATTAAAACTGAACGAATGGCATGTTTACAACAAATAAATAGAATGATAATAATATGCTAAAAATTCTATTCTATTTAATACATGCCAAAGGACCAGTCCCAACAATTCTTAAACGTACTTTATCTGATATGATGAATTGTTAATAAAGGTCTAATTTTGTAAACTGCTAGTAGGAAGGAAGATTTGACCTAGCAAAATCTTCCTTGTACCACACAAAAAAGTGTGTGATAACTATGTCTACTCCAACCTTAATTGTTTAAGAATTCATCGTATCAGATAAAGTATGTTTAAGAATTTTTGGGAGTTCTATTACACCTTTGTTGTAAACATGGCATTGGTTCAGTTTTGTAAATTTGTTTTTTGTGTTAAATTCATTTAAATGGAACATTAAGCATAGTAATAATATGCTTAATCAATTAGTAATTGGCAGATTAAATGAAGATAACACCTTTATCAGTTTAGCATGTTATTATAAGATACTAAAGAAGACCTATTATTTGTCAGACAAATCTTCATTCTCAAACATACTTTATTTGATATGATGAATTCTTAAACAATTAAGGTTGGAGGAGACATAGTTATCACATAGTTTTTTGTGTGGTACAAGGAAGATTTGGCTGATTAAGCGTGAGGCCTTCTTTAGAATCTCATGAGTTTTGTACTACACATGCAATGTATTGTGAGTTTGAAGAGAGTTAAAGGTTTCTAATTGAAATCAGTGATCTTAAAGGTGTCAAAGTATTTTTTGGGTTTTTCCTTTCCACTATGCAATAAGGAATAGTTTTCAGACATTCATATTCACTTATTGAATGCTTTGGAGAATATTGGTTTGATTGTCCATGCGTTACCAATGACTGAGATTCATTAAAGGATACAAAACTCTTCATTTTGGGTTATTGTGTGTGGATTCAAATGTAGGTTTGATTTGGTTAATGTTTAGAAGAGATCAATAAAGTATTTAAAGACAATCTTACATGTTTGGAGAGGTTTGAGAGGCACTTATCATGACTGTACCCTCACAAACAGTGACATAGACTGGTTTTACTAAGTTTCTTTTCTCTATTTTGAGGTTCTCATTGCCAAAGTGGCCAAAGACTATGTTAGGCTGATAAAATATGGGGATTATCTTTACCGCTGCCAATCTTTGAAGGTTGTTGTACTTGGATGAATGTGTACCATTGTTAAGAGAATTGGACTGAGTTTGGCTTACCTCAAATAGGTGAGGTAGCATATGGAAAGGTTGCCATCTATTGACCCAAATACCAGGACTATTTTGATCTATGGGTACCCTAATGTTGGAAAGAGTTCTTTTATTAATTATGATGAGTTCTATCATTCCCATCATGTCCCATGCTTGCACCATGTGTACCCTCAAATATAGGATGTAAATCATTGTTCTCTTCTTGACCAAAGGCTGCCATATCTTGAGATAGTGGAGTTATGTTACTATTATGAACTCAGAATTATTGTCATACCCCGGTGACAAATTTTAAATGGATACAAGCACCTTTTTTGTGCAACGGTCAGGACCAACCTTTATATCTTGAATGCCAATGCTAGATGCCTCTTCTTTACTGAGTAATCCATGTGACAAATCTGCAGACTTGTGATAATGAGGAAAGGAGCCTCTACTGTCCAAATTCAAAACTTGGGACTTTTCTTTCCTTCCATCTTTAGATTCACCACACACCACTAAATTTAGATTTTCCTCATAGTCTTATCAATTGAGAAGAGGAGTCCATATCAACTTCATGTTCTTTACCAATTTCTTATTCAAAATCAATCTTTGAGCAATTAGAATTCTTAGCAAACCTCTCTTAAATGTCCTCACTACAAGGCACATGTTGTCTTCATTGCATCTTCTTTTTATTTCATGTTTTAATCTTTAAGAACTTGATCAAGAACATAGGTTTTAATGAAATATCAATTTGATTTTCAAAGTTTGTGTTCTTTACAAATTTGAAAGGCTCTAATACTTACTAGGGTGGATGTGGATGTGCAACCTTATGCTTTTACTACTAAGTCTCTATTTTTTGGGCATACTAATTATAAGTACTTGACATATATCACAAATGTTGCTAATTAAGGTTGGCGGCATGATTACGCCTATCTTGAAAAAAGACTGTCAAATCATTATGTTTTCAAATCAATTACCTATCAGTGTATCCCTTGCGAGGGAGAGAAGCCAAACACATAAAGAACATGCACATAAACATGATAGTTGAAAAACTTAAATGGAATACACCAAGAAGTACCAAATGATGAATGGTCAATTGTTGTAATGGAAAAGCATCATAACCATCCATTTTTAGAACTTGATTTTCTAGTCTAAATGATTTTTCTATAGTCGTAATGATTTTTCTAGAACTTGATTTTCTAGTCTTAATGATTTTTATATAGTCCCAATGATTTTTCTATAGTCTTAATGATTTTTCTTTCATCCTAATGTTTGTTGCTCTTGATAAATTAGGCCTTAAATTTTAATTTTTGTTCACTGTTTTATTTCAACTTGATATTTCATTCATTTTTCATATACACAGAGACTACACATGCTAATAAAAAAATGAGCTATTTAATTATTCATTGTTCATGATTGTAAATGGTCAATATTTTTTATGGTACTCCTTGGTGTATTCCATTTTAAAATAATCATATTTCTATGACTATGATAAATGTCCCTCTGTGGGCCTATGAACTATGGGCTTAGTTCCATGTTTTCTTTCATTCTTGTATTTGAAATGTTAAATATGGGCTGCATACAGAGGTATTATCTGTATCACTGTTGGTGATTATTTAATTACAGTATTTTCTTTTTTATTTTTTTTTCTTTGTTTTCTTGTTGTTTCTTTTCCATTTCTACAATATGGATATGTACTTTACTTTGAGCAGTGTGCTTTATGTTGTGGGCTACAAGGCAGAGCCATTAGGCCTCTATGACAGTCTGAAGCTATTTAGCCTATTGATATCCTTGGTATTTTGGACCATCCCTTGGAGGATAGGAACACCATAGAGATGCTTAATATTATTACCTTGGCTCATTTGTAGGTGGTTTTTTTTTTTTTCCTTGATGTTTCAGGGTCCTGTGGTTATAGTATTGTGTAATAGGCAGCTCTATTTCACAGCATAAAACCTATATTTTCCAATAAGCCTCTTATTGTAGTTTGTAATAAGATTAATTTTCAACCACTAGAGACTACTCTACAAGCTTGAAGAAGTGGTATATTTTGGAAAATGAAGAGAGGAAAGAAGATGATATTCCTGAGATCATGGATGGACACAACGTTGCAAACTTTATTGATCCAGATATCTTGCAGAGGCTTGAAGAACTGGAGAGGGAAGAAGGGCTTAGGATGGCAGTTGAGGGTGATGAGGATGATGAGATGGGGGAGGTGGAGTTGAATCCTGATGAAAAGGAAGCTCTGGCTACAATTAGGAAGAAGAAGAAGATGCTTATCATCGAACACAAATTGAAGAAGAGTACTATAGAGAGCACACCTACCGTACCAAGGAAGTTTGACAAGAACAAGGAATATGGCTTAAATAGAATGGGAAGACATATTTATAGCACGGGCTTGGATCCTTTGACAATTATCTTGATAATAAATTATGAAGCATATGAGAGCTAAGCAATTAGCTTCCAAGAAAAATCTCGTAAATGAAATGTGTGTACCCCAATTCATGTGCCCTCTATGCGTACCTAAAGGATATATTTTAAACAACAAGGGTAAGGCTTAAAGAAGTTAATTTTGTACCACTAGACAAATCTTTAAGCCTTACCCTTGTTGTTTCAAATATATCCTTTGGGTACGCACAGAGGCCATATGAATTAGGGTACGCATAGTTCATTTATGGGCTTTTTCTTGGGAAGCTAATTTCTCATCTATCATCTACTTCATTGTTATGAAGCTAATTGTCGTAGGATCCAGGCCCAAGCTAGAAATATGTCTTCCCAAACACATTAAAAACATGCACATAAACACGACAGCTAAGAAACATAAATGTAGATATCACAACAACTGAGAAACATAAATGTAGGCATCATGGTCACAATTTTTGGAGACAACATAATTGATTTGTATACCTAGATGATGCAAAGCAACTACTACTCCTCTGGTTCCAGAGGAGTAGTGGTTGCTTTGCATCATCTGGGTATACCACTTAATTATGCTATCTCCAAAAACTTGTGAACATGATGCCTACATTTATGTTTCTCAGCTAGTGTGTCCCAGGATCCCTTATGACCCTTTATGACCCTTTATGACCCCTAAGAATACACATCTTAGAGGTCTTAAAATATTGTAAAGGGTCATAAGAGGCTCCTAGGAGGGGCCAGATGAGCTTCCACCTTCACGTGGTTGGCCCTGTTAAGTAGAGAATGTTAAACTATTCTCAAAAAAAAAGAAGCTCAATAATTTAAGGTCTCAGTCCACAAAGATGGTGAAAAATGATGAGAATTAATGATGGAGAGTTTTTAGTACTGAGAAGGCATATATGCAGTGGAGGCAAGAAGGGATTTTTGTGGAGATTTTCTAGATGTGGAGATTTTCTAGAGAGGGTTTCTAGATTGAGTACCAATGCAGACATGATGATTCAGTACTACATCTATAAAACTTTCACAAATATCCCTTTTTTGGCCTCCACTCATACCTCTTCTCAGAATCTAGAAACTTTGGATACTATTTCTCATCCATGCACGAAATGTGCTAGTGATCGTATAAAATTACTTTTGTGAGACTGGGATCAATTATGAGAATGTAAAAAACAAGATAATTTTATTGTATCTTTTATTTCTTTTATCCATTCATATTTTATTCCTTCTATTATATTGGATATTGTGCAGTGTACATAAAGGCAAGGCGGTGATTATTATCAATGATCGACAGGTATAAGTCTTCCAAACCTTACCTAGTAGCTAGGACTAAAGATAGTAGAGCTCAAGAGACCATCATAGTTGGTCTTCATCTTTGGTCCATATACTAACAAAACATTTTACATTGTGTTAGCTCATCAAATGCGGTGATTTTAAAGAATTTAATGGATGATATTTTCATGTATAATGTATATTATTTTAGTTTGACAGTGAACAAATTTATCTACTTCTTGCACTTATATACATCGAGAATAGCCATAAAGAAGCATCCCCTTCTATGGCTTGAGTAATGTAGGCTATGGGAGGAGATGCTTCTTTATGGCTGTGCTCATAGTATACAAGTGCACGGAGTCAATAAATTCATGCAACGTCAACTTAAATAATATACATTATAATGAAAATATTCTATTAAATTTTTTCAAATCCCCTCATTTGATGAGCTAACAAAAATGTAAAATGTTTAGTCATTATATGGACCAAAGATGGAGACCTACTATGATGGTCTCTTGAGCTTTGTTATTTTTACTATGCTCATCCGTCATTTTTTCAATAAGGAGTAAAGTTATTCTGACAAAAGTGCTATACGTCTAACAGATACTCATGTCAGTAGTTTATTACATACCATCAAATTTTTGAAAGGTAAGCTGTCAGACGGAAGCCCAATCTAATAGATTTTTGTGACGGGACTATTATACATCTGATGGGTTCTCCTATCAGACATCTACTGCATATCCATCGCCTTTCTGACCAAAGAAACATCATAAGAAACATTTTTTGACAGATCGGTCCCATATAAAAATTCCTATTTATGTGGCCTATTCCAATGGGAATCGATGTTGGAATACTGATGGTTATCACTTTTGTCACCATTTCCAATGCAAAAATTCTGATAGACACATCTATTGAAGTTTTGACAAATAGGCATTGCAAATTCAACACATGGTCATCGGAATTTGGTCTCAAATGTACTAGTGATAGGAAGGGCACTATGAGTCATATATAGCATACACTGGTTGTTGTTGTTTCTTATTGTTAGGATTAGGATGTGGCTGAGTAGGTAATTATGTTGGCCTTGGAGGAGGACTTGTGGTTGCATGAGGTGGCATGAGTGTAGGTTGAGACACTGGAGGTGGTAAAGATTGATAACCAAGATTTTGATTAGGCCATTGTTGGGGTCATTTCCAATGGTTATATGGTTGTCAATTCCCTCTTGGTGGCTACCATTGGTCTTGAGGCTATGGCCATTAGGTTTTCTTTGAATTAATCCACTAGTTATGCTGAGTATTAGGCCAATCATTATTTCAAGAAGGTTACGAATACTAAGAAGTTATTGAAAATTATGGTTTTTCCATTGATTATTATAAGGATTAAAAGATTACAAAGGATCTTGGGGCATACCTTGTCTAGGAGCCCATGGTCAATGTTGAGAAACAAAGAACACTTGCTCGTCCTCCCCTTCTCTTTGCCTGAACTAAGTAGGAAGGTGTTGGGTCTCCAAATTTACCACTAACTTGCACCGACAATCCTTTTGTTGTTGATAGTGAGGGAAATATTCATCCAAATTTTCCTTTGCATCATCATGCTTCTTCTTGGCTTGCATTATATCCAAATGTGTGGCAACATCATTGATAATATCATGTTTAAAATCTGACAGCAGATTGGAAATTTCCATTTTAGAGATACCAGAGCTATTCCCTTTAGCAAGTGTGGGTCAAAATCCTCTCCTTTTCTTCAAGGCTGATCTTGAATAGTTAAGACAAATTTTCTTAAGATCATCCTAGGAAGATTGAGAAATGTCTCCTCCAGCCATAAGATCAAGTCCTTCAAGACAATTTTTATTTACTCCCCTCAAGAAAATGAGTTTTTGTGAATCCTCCTGTAATGTATGCTGAGGATTCTTCTGCAGGTTATACAAGAAGTATGAAATATAATCATACATAGTCTCATCTTCCTTTTGTGACATTGAAAAAATTTCATCCCCCCTTAAATCACCCGCTTTACAATACTCTTTATATTTCTACAGAAATAAAGTATGCATCTCATCAAAAGTGGTTGTTGCAATAGCACCTAATACCATTAACCACCTTAAAGTTGACTCCTTTAATGTTGTTGAAAACAACTTGAGCTTGTGACTATCATTTTTATAATCAAAGCTTCGACAGAGAATGTCAAACTCAAATAGAAAGGTGGTAGGATCTTTAGTGATTAGACCATAGAACTTTGGAAGTACAGTAGTAGGTATGTTCTTGAGATTGGCATTGTTTATAAGAGTAGGAAGAGGGAATGGAAAGGTAGGTTGTGCCATTGTTGTAGGTACTTGGGAGTGAATTTTGTTTGAAATTTGGCTAAGTTAGATACATAGATGTTGTCATTATGGAAACATAGGATCTACATGAAGATCGCACAGGTCAGAGAGAAAGTATGTCAGAGTGCAAAGAAAAATTGTCTAAGTATGAGATAGTGTTTTTGCCAGTGTACTCGATGATAGTTTTGATTAGCGATATTGATTGGGGTAAGTTTAGTGCTTGCACACTTGAACATAGATACTATGGTGACTATAGAAGACTCACCTGAGAGTGAAAGTCAATACGCCATGTACAGAAGAAGTTATTACAGTTTTACTAAAGACAGTGTTAAGCCGACAGGACATAATATGAAGACAGAATTGGTAAAGATTTAAGAGATTATTTTGTTTATCAAAATAATGTCTTGAAAATATAAAGGGATGACATCCTAGATTTTAACCCTTGGGTAAAGATATTTTCTATAATGTAAGCCAACTGAAAGAGTTATTAGTCTTAATAACTTGTATAAATGTAATGTATGAAGAGAGACAATATGATTACATGAATGTAATAGCGATAGTGAAAAAGGTAGCGAAGAGATATTGATGCGAAGTTACAAGCAGTATAAGGTTATGTACCTTGACCTATTTTGTAATGAGTAAACATTGTATATTACTTGTTTGGACAGTGGGCTCATCTGGTAATCATATTTTGTACTACCAACTCCTAGCAAGGCTGAGGCTTCTAACAAGGCCTATAGTCCCTTAATCAGGACTGAAACACTATATGCATGTAATAGGCTCCTAATAGGGTCAACATCCTTAACATGATACTTTTTATTAGTGGATCTTTGTGGGTACCATCCCCACTGGGGTTTTCCCTTGGCCAGGGTTTCCTCGAGAACAAATAATGTGTTATGAGTTCATTTGTTTTATTGCTATGCATGTTGTTTAGTTTTCTATGTTATGCATGCATTAAGATAATCTGTTATATCCATAATTGGGCAAAAGTAAAAGTTTGTAGAATATTGATTCACCCCCCCCCTCTCAGTATTCCCTATTTCTAACAATTGGTATCAAAGCTTCATTACTCAGAAAAGAATTATTCAAGGAAAGGCTAGCAGCTTGAGTAAGATCTCTATGGATATGGATCGACTATAGAAGAATCTTGAAGAAGCTCTTGAATAGATTGATATGCTTACTAAAGAAAGAGACACTCTAAAAGGAAAATATGATGATGCAAAGAACCTCATTGAGAAATTGAAAAACAAGTTGGAAGATCTGAAATCAGAAAAGGAATCCAAAATTTAAATTGAAGATTCTGATGACAACTTGGAAAAATAAAATGAGATCCTTAAACATGAATTGAAGATAGAAAATCTGAAGCTAAGTCTAAAAGATGGAAATGGCAAGAAAGAAGAAAATCTGAAATCTGAGAATGAAAATCTGAAGCTTGAAAATGAAGGGCTAAAATCTAAACTTGGTAAAGTAACATCTGAACTTGAGAAAGTCAAATTGCAGTGTGCCGAACTTGAGAAATACAATACAATTGTGAAAGGTGAACTGACTCAATCTAAGCAGCAACTTGAAAGACTATATTCAATTAGTGAGAAGATTGATGAACAATTGTCTTATCAAAAACCATTCTATGATAAAACTGTTCTTGGATTCAACACATCTAAAGAAAATGAAGAAAGCAAGGAACCAGATCTGAAAATGTCTGAAAGCATAAATGAAAAGAAATCTGATGAAATTGACAAATTTGAAGATACACCTAAAGAAGAACCACCAAAGCAAGAGGAGTCACCTAAAGGTATGCAAAGAGAATTGAAAGGTAGATGCTTTACTTGTAATACTTTTGGTCATATGAAGAAAGATTGCATAGGTAAGCAATTTAAACCTCTTAATGGTTATTGTTATAATTGTCATGGTTTTGGACATAGAGCTATTGAATGTAGAAAACCTAAATTTGTTGAGAATAATAATAGTAGTAGAATGTTTAGGAATACTAACCATGCAAATAAGAGACCTATTGAAGATATGAATAGGAGAAATGGAATAGTATGTTATAGATGCAACAAAGTTGGACACATTGCTAGAAACTGCAGATCACAAATCAATCAGTCTGGACCAAGATATGGAAACAATGGAATATTTTGTCATATATGTAACAAGATTGGACATACAACAAGGTTTTGCAAAATGAACAATAGAGTTTTTCATCCTAATCCTAACCCTAGAAGTCATGCAAGGAGAAATGAAGATGCAAGTAAAAGTCAGAAAGGATGTTGTAGTAATTCAGAAGAAGTGAAGTTTGTTAAAAGCACAGATCAAGGAGACACATTCAACACTAAAGGTAATTAGAAAGGTGAAGTATCAAGTGGTAAGAATGGATCTCTACCTAAACCATCTCAAAGTACTTAATTCATGAAAATTACAGTAGAATAGGAACTTAGATTAGTGTAGAAGTTGATATATGATGAATTGAGTCTTGCACAGTTAATGCAAGGTAGTATATGATGTATTGATGCTATGGTTAAGAGTGCACAAAAAAATATTATGTTTTACGAGATTGCAAGAAGTTTTAAGTTTTGCAAGTAAGCAGAATCAACTTTATGGAAAGAAGCGGCAAAAGAATTGAATGCGATGTCAGATCTAGTAAGATTGAAATGATAAAAGGTTATGATCGGTATTATTTGATCATCAAAGTGAATACAAGTGCTAAGGAGATCAAAGAGCAGTGATTGAAAGTATTTTGCAAGGATTTGGTGAAGGATTTTCATGCTAAATCTACGCAAGCCCTAAATCACGGAATCGAGGTATTTTACTTGGCAGTTCTCTAAATCAGCTAAGGAATTAGTAGAAGTCATGGATGTTTCATTAATTCACAATGTCAGAGATAAGAATAGACCTAAAGTCAAAAGGGAACCAGTAGAACCCTTGAAGGAAGATCCTAAGTTAGCTTTATCATTCGTACCAGATGGAGTTTTACATCTAGAAAATTTTAGAAGTTATTTGGGATGTAATCTAGAGACTCTTAGTGATAGTGATTTCACAAAAGAATATCAGAAGATCTACAATCAAGATATGTCATTGAAAGTAGGGTTTGAACATTTGAAAGATAATGAGATTATTAAGTATTCTCTACAATATGAGTTTGACAATGAAGAATGTACCAAGATAATTTTAAGTAGAATTCACAATGGAAAGTCTTGGTTAGATGACAGAGTGATAGATATCATAACTGACCTAATTCATGAGGTAACTGGACTATCTAAAACTGGAGCCATTCATTTGAATGAAAAGAACATGAGGAAAATAGTTATAGACAACACAAATTCATCTTACAATGGTAGAGGAATAGTAATTAGCAAGATACAGCAAGATGATGTCAGATATTTGTGCAAGATCCTTACAACTAAGTTTTTTGCTAACTCGAGAGAAGATGACATGGTAGCAGGAATGATACACGTAGCCTATTTGATGTGTGTTGATAAAGTACAAGTTGACATGTGTGAGACTTTGAGAATTTAGTTGTTTGAGAATTTGGAAAAGATAAAGAAGACTAAGTACTCTCAGTTTAGATTCTCATCATTGATAAATTATATGTTTTTCCATTTGTTAAGAAGATTTCCTTACACCATTAGTGATGATTGGAATGATAGTCAAACTACAATGGAAAGGTTTAACAAAGTGTACAGGAGACATCTTATTGACAAAGTCAATGAGAGTGCAGTGTTGGTGATTAAAACATTTTAGAATTTGATGCCAAGCAGATCAAGGATCCCTCAGTCCCTAGTAGAAAAGTATAAGAATGAGATATGCTTTATGGTTGATACTGACTTTACATACATTGAAGTAGTAGAGCCTAGAGTAGAGTTCATAGACCCTCTTGGCTATGAAATCTTTGAGATTGAGATAGAAGAATATGTGAGTAGACTACTTAAGAGCAAGTTGGACATTCAAAGCAATAGGTTTGGAACTTTGAGGAGAAATTCAACTCCGCAAAGACTACCTTGAAGAGAAATAATCAAAGCAAAGAGTAGAGAGCACAATCAAGAAGATATTAAAGGACACAGGAATGACTGAACATGATTTCTTAATAGCCAAACAAACAGCAGCAGCAATTAGAGAAATTGGACAAAAGGAAGTTTTGTCTATTCCTCCTCTATCATCAGTTCAGTATAGCAAGAAGAGACACAAGTCAAGGTGAAAGTGGAAGTAACTAAGAAAGATCAAGAAGTAAGAAAATCCACTACATCAACCTCCTCCACGCCTACTAAAAGAGTGAAAGAGATTTCTACTGGACCACGAAAGAGATAGAAGACTTTAGTGCCACCAGTTCAAAGAAAGATTGCAGAAATTAAAGATGATGAAGACACTCCCATTAAGAAGAAAACTTAGAAACCAAGAATTAAAAAAGTGAATGAACAAATTATTCAAGATGGAGATTTCATAGAGATGAACAAATACTATGATCTCTATGATTATGCAGAGAGATTGAACCTAGAAAATGTAGTGGTAAAGCACATGATATTGACTAACAAAAAGTTTGATACAATTCAGGGTAAGATATATGATGACTTGTATAAGAAACTTGTAAATAGGAAGAAAAGAGCATCAGAGGAAGATATAACAATAAGAGAAAATCTTGTAAGAAAGTTATGTATAGTTAAGAATGAACATTTCAAACAGATTTTGAAAGATCTGAACACCCATCTCAGGACAAAGAAGAGGACAATACAGATTATGGGAGGCAATTATGAAGAAATCAACAAGGAAATAGAATAAGAAATTGTTAAGGTAATGATAGAGAATACTGGAAAACCATCAGTTGCAGCAGAACCTGAAGAGAAAGCAGAAGAAGAAAAATAGTAGGACATTCCCTCTACACTAGCCATCAACTTTGAAGATGAATCTATGAATGTTGAAGGAACAAAGATCACTTTGGACAGTGATGATAATCTATTTAAAAACCTTGAAAAAATTGTTGATAATTTGGCTTTTGAAGAGTAGGACAGTGCCAAAGGAGAAGAGAAGATAGAAACCAGAACTGAAGAATCTAAAGAGACAGAGAAACAAGTATCTGTTCCCACCCAAGAAGAAATCAGTCTTACACCTGAGACTGGTAAGAAAACTCAGATTGGTTATATATTTGAGAGTTTGGGAAAAGAAGTAGATGATGATGATCAGATGGAATGGATCACATCTTTGAATAAAATTATTGGAAAGAATAAGAAAGTGAAGAGCCTTGAAGGATGCCTAAAGGAGCTAACTGAGAATTTACAAGGCATTGTAACCACACAAATTGTAGAGGCTGACCCACTGGAAAAAGAAAAGGAAGTGATGAATACATTTGATGATGAGTTTACTAACTTATCTGATGTAGCTAAGGTGAAGGCACAAGCAGCCTATGAGTCAAAAATACTTTTGGACATAAGTCAGAACATCAAGAATGATATTAACAATCTTGATATCTGTATAAAAGACTTAAGAAGGAATTTAGATAGAGGAAAATCTATATACATTCAATGTACAAAATCAAAAAACCTAATAGCAAAGGAAGTGTAGAAGCTTAAGATCAAGGAAGCTAAAATTCAAACTGAGATAAACCTTCTTTCAAGCCCTAATGTGAAGGTACTTGATGTTGAGAAGAAAATCTGCAAGATTTGTGATGAAATAAGAATTTTACAAGATGACAAGGACAGGAAGCTAAAAAGATTCACTCTTTTAAGAGAGCATGTTTCTATGAAATTGAGCATTGTTGAAGGACAACTAAAAGAATGTCTTTCATCCAAGACATATTTTCAAAAGTTCAGTTTTGTGAATCTCCAAGCCTGTGAAATTGTCTTATGGATTGTGTGCACTACTCAGTGTTATAGATTCGATTAAGAAGGTATGGAAGAAAGAGTTAGAGAACATGAAGATTAACTTTTTAGATTGTGTTGCAAGCCTACTGGCTTTGCAATATTGAATCAAGGTATAACTTTTGTCTGAACACAATTTTGTCACCCTCCTTACCTTTTTTTGTCATTATTGTCAAACAGGGAGAGATATACAGTAGAAAATTGATAAGGATGTATAATCCTAGGGGGAGTATAGTATTTTTATAAGATTTATGGAGTCATAAGGATAGTATATACATATTTCATAGTATGGCCACAATGTTGAAATTTTTTTTGAAGTCTAAGACTTAGCCAAGTTTCTCATATGTTGCCACCAATGACAAAGGGGGAAATTTTTGGCAATTTGGCTGAGTTAGATACATAGATTTTTTCATTATGGAAACATATGATCTACATGAAGATCACACAGGTCAGAGAGAAAGTATGTCAAAGCGCAAAGAAAAATTGTCTAAGTATGAGACAGTGTTTATGCCAGTGTACCCGATGATAGTTTTGATTAGCGATGTTTATTAGAGTAAGTTCAGTGCTTTTTCACTTGAACATAGATACTATGGTGACTATAGAAGACTCACCTAAGAGTGCAAGTTAGTATGGCATGTACGGAAGAAGTTATGATAGTTTTACTAAAGACAGTGTTAAGCCGACAAGACAGAATATGAAGATAGAATTGGTAAAGAGTTAAGGGATTATTTTGTTTACCAAAATAATGTCTTAACAATATAAAGGGATGACATCCTAGATGTTAACCCTTGGGTAAAGACATTTTGTATAATGTAAGCTGACTGAAAGAGTTATTAGTCTTAATAACTTGTATAAATGTGTATTGTCTTAAAATGGAAGCACTTCCATGATAAGAGCATTTAGCCCTCTAAGTAAATGGTTTCGGTTCATGTTAAGCACCTTGATTAGGTCTTTTCATGTATTTGGCTTTCTCCCCACTTTTCACTTCTTCCTTGCACTTGATTTCTTCATTCTAGGTGAAATTAGGGTTAGGATCTCGAGGATTCTCCTTAATTTCCCTCTTCCATGGCTCTATTTTCTAGGTAGGATTTAGAAATAGGTCCTCTTGGCTTTCATCATAGTCATCATAGGATTTTATGTCTATCCCTGGCATTCTATCATGATCTGATATCATTTCTAGGTTTCTGGGCATCCCCGGGACCTCCTGACCGGGCTCTGACTGAATCTGGACCCAGGGTCAAATTCGAGGTTGATCCTGACTAGGTTAGGATCGAGTTCAAACCTGACTAGGTCAGGATCAAGATCAAAGTTGACTAGGTTAGGATCAAGGTCGAACCTGAGTAGGTCAAGTCCAACCTCAATTTTTCTCCCCTCATTCAAATTTCCAAAATCTTGGATTTTCGGGAATCGGGCTTTTGGGATATTTATTTTCCCGCCTCTGAGTTAACCATTTTGGGTTTCAAGATGGTAAATCCTTTAATTTCATTTAATATAGGTATATTTTCTAAAGGTTAGGACCTAATTGGGATTTAATTCTCCAAGGTGGCCCCTCTAGAGGATTGTGCCCTAGTTCACTATAAAAGGAGGCCTTCCTCTCTCATTTTGACATCCACACTCAAGAAATTCTCATCCATTATTCACATCTCATCCACATCAAGTTTTCATGCTCAAGCTCTCAAGTTCAAGCAAGCCTTAAAGCATTCAAGTGTTCAAGCATTCATCCATCAAGGAGATCCATTGTTAGCTATTGAAGGATTCAATCTCTTTGGAGCCCCCTTTGCTGATCCATCCTTCCACATTCATTCAAGCCTTCCCATATGCAAAGATCAAGTCAAGATTGGTGTTGAAGATCAAATTCCATTGATTGGAGACATCCTACATTCATCCTACATCCATTGAAGCATTCCTACTTGTGGATTTGAGGATTCAAATCCTCTACAAGGACTTCAACATAAGTGAGGTGATTTGTTTCAATTACTTTGTTTATGCACACTATATTTCAATTCAATTTCAAGGTTAATTCCTAAATTGGCATTTGACCAAGGTAAACCCCCCATACAACAAAAACCCCCATTTTCTTGTAGGTACAGGTGTGGAATTTCAGATCTAAGAGTGAATTTGGACACCCTTTTCGGAAAACTTCTAAGATCTGTGAATAGAATTTGAATTGGACTTCAAATAAAGAATGTAGTATTTGACCTTTTATGAGGGTCAAACCCGACCTGAGCTCTTCTTGGAGAAAGATTTTTGGGTTTTCTCTATCTTAGCATTTCTAGTTTGGAGCAAGTTTTAGAATTGCCTGAAAGTACACACAAACATCAGAATTTGACATTTTCCAGATCTGCCCTAATTTGAGGTTAGTATTTGTATTTCAATTATTTCATATTCCAAACATAATTACATCCATAGGGAAATATTGGATTTACTCTCTCTCTCTCTTCCATATTCCTCATAAATTGATTCAATTGTGTATTAACCTCTTGGTTAATCAAATTAGATCTCTTCTTTGGGAATTTGGGTTTGAGAATAGATCTCATATTTCCCCCTTTACATTTGAATAGAGTTGAATCCATTTTAACACTATTCAAAATGTAATGTATGAAGAGAGACAATATGATGACATGAATGTAATAGTGATAGTGAAAAAGGCAGTGAAGAGATATTGATGCGAAGTTACAAGCAGTATAAGGTTATGTACCTTGACCTATTTTGTAATGAGTAAACATTGTATATTACTTGTTTGGGCAGTGGGCTCATCTGGTAATCATATTTTTTACTACTAACTACTAGCAAGGTCAAGGCTTCTAACAAGGCCTATAGTCCCTTAATTAGGATCGAGACACTATATGCATGTAATAGGCTCCTAACAGGGTCAACATCCTTAACAGGATACTTTTGATTAGTGGATCTTTGTGGGTACCATCCCCACTGGGGTTTTCCTTTGGCCAAGGTTTCCTCAAGAACAAATAATGTGTTATGAGTTCATTTGTTTTATTTCAGTGCATGTTGTTTAGTTTTCTATGTTAGGCATGCATTAAGCTAGTCTGTTATATCCATAATTGGGCAAAAGTAAAAGTTTGTAGAATATTGATTCACCCCCCCTCTCAGTATTCCCTATTTTTATAATCAAAGCTTTGAAAAATAATGTCAAACTCAAATAGAAAGGTGGTAGGGTCTTTAGTGATTAGACCATAGAACTTTGGAAGTACAACAGTAAGTATGTTCTTGAGATTGGCATTGTTTATAAGACTAGGAAGAGGGAATGGAAAGGTAGGTTGTGCCATTGTTGTAGGTACTTGGGAGTGAAGTTGTGGCTAGGAAGTGACAATAGCCAAAGGATTATTAGTAACCGATAACATTGGGGTATAATTATTAAGAAAACTTGCCAAAATTTTAGCAAAAGGTCAAAGATCAGATGGATCAAAGGGGTCTTCTATGGATGAGGATTCGTAAGGAAATTTAGGACTTGTGTCAACAAAAGGTAATTCAACTTCTTCAGATTTTGTGTTTATATTACTAGGTTCTTTTGGAAGGAATATGTCAAAGACATCTTGTCTTCTTCCCCTTTGATGCATGGAGGTAGAATAACAAACTTGTAAAGCAAGTTCTAAGCTAATACTACCTAGAAAGCGGAAAACTATCTAAAATGACTCAATGAGGTTCTTAGCTTGACACCATCCCTAAAAATGATGCCAAAAATGAACAGCCCCATAATAGGTAATAATAATCATTTCATGGCTTCTCCTAGGAATAGTATATGCAAAATAAGTATCATTTCCCTATCATGAAGTGTATTTAAATTGTCAACCTGGGGACGTATACTTGAAATGGGACAGCACTGTTTGTGCACTAAGTCTTTCATGGATTCTCTTTGCTTAAGTTGCAAGAAGGAAACTACATGAAAGAAACTTACACTATTGTTGTAGGAAAGTAAACACACACATCTACTAATGGAAAGTGGTACTGACAATTATAACTTTAGTCCTAGTCTATTTTGTCAACCCAAAGCATCCACAATGATAATTTCTACAAGTACTGCAGGAACATACATAGTGTATAGTGCTATAGGAAAGAGCAGTGAACTCTACTTGAATTATTGTAAATGATCAAAAAACTTAATCTACTCTATTCTAATCCACCTTCCAAGTGGGCCCCCTTGGTCAGTTTCTGCTATCTACTAACACAAATTGAACTCAAAATCACTTCTTCATTATATTTCCATAAAACTTATTACATTATCATGATATAACACACAGAACTGGAAATGTAATTTTTCTCCAGCTTATATCAATAATACAACCATCTGACTAACTTTCTATCTAACTATCATCTCCCTTTATATAGAGGATGGATTCTTATTTGAACACAAAAGATAAATTCTAACTAACTCGCCCCATAAAAAAAGGAAAGTACAATAGTCCATGATAGAATAACATAAAGGCTACATAATTGCTTAACAGAACATTCATCATAGAGAAGATATAGCGTAAACATGTTCTTATATTTCCTAGAATTAATCTTCCTTCCAATTGCTAGGCATGTCTCACAACACCATAATGAATTTCCATCATCGTGAATGAGTCTTCCTCACTTTTCATCAATGCTTGTTGATCCATTCTTCAATCATTCCTCTTTCCCTAGAAAGTTAGTAGCATATACATATCTTCAAGCATTTAACCATTCAAATAATCCAAATATTAGAACAAACATTCAAACGACTATATGAAATACTATAATATATGTATAATATTTGGCAAAAAGGTATTTAGAGTATATCAAATATTATCTACCCATGGGTTTTGATGGTTTGACTATATTTATATCATATTCATGAGTTCAAATACTAAAAGGTATAACAAGTGTCTTAGAAATGTTTGAGATAAAGCATAAAAATATCATAAAACAAGGACAAATTATAGACCCATCAGTTATCTTGGCACTTATGCTTCAATATTGGTGTAATCTTACAACATTAACCAAAAACTTAACCTAAGTCATCTTGAAGTTTATGTCTTTGATCCATACATTAGTTTCCTAAATTCTATCTTATATATCATATTCATATCTTCATAGTTGCGCTTGCACTAGTGATGGTTATCTGATCTTGTGATGTCCCTTAATAAGGATCAATGATGAAAATAAGGACCAAGCAGGATCCTTGCACTTGCACTTGCATTTTCATCCTAGGTTGCATCTTAGTCTTTGCATCTTGCATTGAGTGAGGAGAGAGTCTTCACCTCATCATTATCGGATAAATTTGGTCATCATCCTTTTTGCGGTCAACTGTGTTGATCTTCATCTTCATTTCTTCTATTTCCCAATCATTTCTCAATATTTATCATCACTTTTCATAATTTTATTCTATCCTATCATCAAAGGGGTTAATATTACCATTATATCTAATCTATCCAAATGCTAAGCTTTCAAATCATTTTCAACTATCTCATATTTCTGTGAAAATTGTACCCTTACCTAATTTCAACATCCTCCATTCATTTTCAGGATCAAAATCAAAATCTGGATTCATCTTACTAGTCAAAATTATGATTTAAATTATTTTTCCTTCAATGCAGTTGACCTCTCTTATGAGGCTTATCTTTTCATCCTTTGAGGCATAAATCAATCAAATTTCTTCTAATGTTATACCTTCCTAGTCAAACTGGGACAAATTCTCATCACTTAGTAGTCAGACTTGGTCCAAATGCTTTTCTAATCTCTCTAAATTGACCATCAATCATCTTGGACCCTATCTAATCTTGATTTTATTAAACTTACCTCATTTTTGCATCTCCTTAACACCATTTCAACTTTGATTTCAAGGGGGAAAGAATAATCTATCATTGATCTTTCAAAGCTACAAATTGACTATGCTATCATTTCTATGGGAATCTCAGCTTCATCACTTCACAAAAAATTGATATTCTTCAAACCTTTTTGCATGAGTGATTTCATCACATCACATCAAATCACTTGGGGCATGTGATTGATCAGATCTTGGACATATCATTTTTCATCACATCATATCAATTTTGGTATTGTCTCATCTATCAACCTTAGTCTCGATATTCAGTTTCATCGATTCACATCAAACTATGCATTGAAACTCTTGCTACCTTTCTAACCTTTGTTTGATCAAGTTCAAAATTATTAATCAGCTCGTGGTGTTTCATTTGATCAAGTTCAGAGTTAGTATCTCTCATGATAGTTCATCACTTCATATCAACTGTTTATCATCATCATATTCTTTGACTCAATGTGCTCACTCACACATTGACTCAAAAGGGGGCAAATGTAATCACCCAATTTTGGTCTAGTAAACTATAAGCCCCCTTTCTAAAAAAATTAAATTAAAATACAAGACCATTTCTATGCATTAAATCAATTCTACGTAATTAATCATTTATCTTTGATCAAATTATCACATAATCATTTATTTGATTATATCCTAAATTTTGACCACTTTATTCTATGTTTATTTTATTAAAAGAACATGCTCCCTTTTAATTAAATAATAAAAGACCCCTTTATCCTAAGTGCACATGAAAATCACTTTTCTAAAATTTAAAAAATAATAATAATAAAATAAAATAAAAAGAAAATCCCTCCCCTTAAAGTTCACTTTCCAATGAGATGGAATCTTTTGACTTTTGAAGAAGGTTTTTGCCTCTTTATCTCAACCACTCATTGTTTTACCTCTTAATCTTAGCCTTTTCTTTTGCCTCTTCATGAGCACATGGATCAACCAAGACTTAATTTCCACCCTTGATTATTCTTTTGCCTCTTAATCTTGACCGTCTGCTCATTTCCAAATTTCTTTTAAAAGAGGCTCTCTCCTCATTCTCTCAGCTTCTTGCATCTTTGTTCATCCTTGCATCTTAGCTTATCTTGTGTCTTGGAATCTTTCATATAGGATCTCTCATCTTGAATCTACAATAGACCATCTTGATTTGTGCTAAGGTGATTTTGTTACTTTTTCATTTGATTTATTGAGCACTAGTTGAGATCTTGCATTATCATTTAGCTTAGACTTTCCATTTACTTTCTTGCATTTATAGTAATCTTTCAGCTTGTTAGCTTAGATTTACCTTCCTTGCACTCTTTCATTTCATCTTAGCTTAATCTTACATCTCTTGCATCGCATCTTATATTAATTTTCATTTGCATTCATCATGGAGATCTTGGATCCTTGCACTCTCATTGATTGATATCTACTTGAATCTTCCATCTATAGTGCACCTTGCAAGGATCTTGCTTATTGGGTTCATTTGAGAGCCACCATATTTATCTACATGATTCTTGTACACTATGGATAGGAATCTATAAGTCACCTTCTAAGACTCCAAATTCATTGGATCTCTTGGATATAAGGGTTTATAACAGTGACCACACTTTTTGGCTCACAGTTGATAGTAGGAAAAGCTCTGCGGATAATGTAAATCAAAGAATAGTTGTGTTGGTTCCTGAAAATGGTTTTACACTCAGAGAGACACCAATATACCTAAGATAGATTTTAAGGAGGGCTTAGTTCCAAATGTGGTGAGATATATAGGTAACTAGACCAACTATAGGGAAAATACTACCCTCTACACTTCTGGCTCTGCAAAACCAAGGCGGATACACCTAATCCAGCTCAATATTCTATACTTCACAATCTTCTATGGATTTATATAACAAAGGATATGGTGAGAAAATACTAAATGATAACTAGTTATTCATTGATTCTCAATCACCATAATGAACACACAACCCTATAACCTCAATATTTTAAAGACATTGGATTGGTTATGTTTAAATTTGAGGAATATAACCAGACCATATCAAACACATGTCACTGCAGAAGATACTTATTCCTGACCAGTGCCTTATCCATTGGGATAAATCTTAAACACAAAGTAGCATACAAAGACCAACTACTATCAATGATTCATGACCCTTAATACTACCACTTGATAATAGTATTTGTCTGTATATGGGTAAGTGCACAAAGATGGGGGACCAAAAAGGGGGTATAAGATGCCACTTTTTTTTTCTGAAATCAGAAAACTCTGAACTTCAATGAGAAATTGAAGATAGTTAGACTCAAAATTTTAAGATGCGACAAGAACAACAATTGTAAACTCTGAATCTAGTTTCTAAACTACTAATTTATTTTTAAAATGGTGCAGATTAAGGCCCTCAAAAAGGGGGAGCACAAAAGTGGTCATGTTTTTTGTGAAAAAACATAACATAGTGTCTGGTGTGCTCCCCCTAAAATGTTAAAAAAAAAATTGAATTTTTTTAATCGCTCCAGTGAGAAGTTAGCTAACAGGTCACATAGTTTATCCCATATTTTTCTGCTAATTTTTTTATGAATGTATATTTTTTTATGAATTTATGAAGTGCACACATCCTAAAAATGTGAAATTTATGTGTGCTCCCCCTAGAAATCATTGAAACCTAATTGAAAATCAAATTTTCTTTTTTTCTAAGTGTGTATAATGGTGTCTAGTTTCTAAAAAAGTAACTTGTTGCAAAATTTGATGAACAAGCCAAAATCTATGCCCAAAATACTACACGTTGGTTTTTGACAAAAATCAAACATACATACAAAATAAATTAGAGATGAAAAGCTTAACATAATCAGAATTCAAAATAAATTATATGGTTAGATAGCCAACAGAGAGATCTACAATATCACGTCATCTAATTTTAACATTATTGAACCACAAGTAAACCTAACAAGGAGCACACAAAAAAAGATGTGAATTTTTTGTATGTCTACTAGAAAACACATCTCAGACTTATTTGAATCCTCCAAGCCTTTGGGTTGGATCTCCAAAGAAAATCCAAGCCTTAGGCTTGGTGGATTCCAATGTATTACAAAGCACACTAGCACTATTCAAATTTATGACTTGAATAGTGTGCACGCGCTATGTAACATCCAAAAAAGGCTTGAGTGAGAGAGAGAGAGAGAGAGAGAGAGAGAGAGAGCTCCCTTACCACCTCCCTCCCTCCCTCTCCCCATTTCACCCCCTCTCTCCCTTTACCACTTTTATAAGTTTTACATAGCGCATGCGTGCTATAGTGCACACATGCTATGTTTTAAATTCAAACCATAGTGCTAGCGCACTATTGTGTGTGTGCGCTATGGTTTGAATTACCCAATCCTAAGGCTTGAGAAACCCAATCCATAGCATGTGCATGCTATAGTGCACACATAATTTAGTGCATACGCACTATGGTCATTGGGGGGCCAAAATGAATATGACATCTTTTTGGTCCCCCATCTTTGTGTATATACCCATATCTAGATCCACACTACTTGCAAATATCCTTTTGCAAACCAAATAAATTTATGACGTATCCAAAAAAAATTTAATTTGATCCTAGATCAAAATCTAAGGAATAGCAACATACACATGGGTAAAAACCATGCAATGGATTAGAAAATCCAAGACTGAAGAGATGAACACAAAGGAGAGAATTGAACCTGAAAGAGTTTATATTACATTCAAAGAATCATGTCCCTGTGTACACTTTGTTTTCAAGATACAACCACTCCAATAATATCCAAAGAGCACAAGCTTTCCTTTCATGCAATAATATTGTTTAATACAAGTCTGTTACACCCTAGACTGAGAAAAAAATCATCAGCCGATTTTCTACAACCAGGAAGAGACTTAACATAAGACCACCAACTGAGCCAAAAAGACATTGCAGAAAGACCCCTCCTAAATGATCTTAGAAATCCTTATAAATGATTGCAACAAGCTTAGGATAATTTCTAGGGAAAAATTAGCTTTTCCAACAACCTCAACAACTTGCAATAATAAGAAGTAAATGTAGAAGAGATGGCCTGGAAACCTAGAATGATCAGATCAAATCTTATTTACAATTTTAGTTTCCTCATTATAGGCCAACTACTATTATCAGATAAAAAATCTTCTTGTAATAGACAACAATTAAATTCCCAAAGCATCTTAGCACAATTGTATGTACTAGGACATGAAAAATTATTGACAACCATCATACCCTAGCTACCCTTTTCAAAAAACTAGTCCTCTGCGTCAAACTGAAATGGTGCTCAAGAACAAAAATCAGATCATGATGACCACCTAACATCTTTTTCATAAACTCTCACCTGTAACCATCCTTGAAACAAAACAAAATCTGATTTGGTTCATCATTTCTAGCTCACCAACTTCAAATCCTATAGAAAAACACTTAAACAATTCAAATATTCCAGATGCAATAGTTTATCAATAAGTTTAAAACATGGTCATCGATCTCCAATCCTCCTGACACATCATGTAGCTAACAGAAATCAAACAAAACCTTCGGTTTGATTTAAAACTTGACTTGCCACACCATCTTCCTCGATGAGCAATCAAAAATCAACACATCAGCATTACTTGGCACCAAGGATCCACCATCTTTACTGACTCATCGGAATGGACACATGGTGAAAATTCATGATCCCATGATCACTAACCTTCATTCATCTTTCCTTTAAGGCATTATGCCTGCCACATAATCATTTTAAATTTGCACTGCCTTTAATACTCTAGGTTTGGGAACATGATGTCATGGAGGGATAGGTGTTACCAAGGCATGATCCCAAAATTGGTAACCATCGATCACTTTCTCATCCAGGAAATGTGCCAACCGTCAAATAGAAGATGATTTGACCATCCTTTAAAATCCTTCTTAACCATAGTGAGTCTGCAACTAGCATTTTCTACCATTTTCACCAAATCGCCAACATTTTCTCTTAATTGCCTTCTTACCCGTGACTTAGCGAGAAACACTTTTTATTTACCTTTTTCTTCATCACCAGCTCACAGACTATTTCATTTAACTACTACTTCATTTGGCGAGTTTCCAACTAACTCTTATCATTTACATTCACTAGATCACTAGCACTTTCTTCAACTGCACCAAACATTCACGAGTTGGTGACAAGCATTAAATGGTCACTCATCAGGTTGCAAAGGATTTCACTAACCACCAAACAAATTTGTGATCTAGCAACTGAAGGAGGAACATAAAACATTTTTGGGTCACCAAGGTTAGTGATATAGTTCTAAAACAGTCTGCGACCTAGCCACAAAGGGCTTGGACTAGACACTCGCGGGGTCATAGTGGTTATCCTCTAAACTTTTTAACTGCCAACGAGCTAGCGATAAGGGGCACCTTAACTGCTATGAAAAAGGTAACGAAGGAAAAGAAAAGTGTAGGGTTTAAGGATTTAAGGAATGTTATTTTAAAATCCTAGGAACAAGAAAGACCTATTCCTTCATACCTTAGACAATTTAAGGGATTTTTTGCAAGAAAAGAATATTTTCATTAGATTTTTTGCATTGGCAGGAAAAAAGGCTAACATTGGCTCTAGTTGGGGATGTATGCCTCTTGCAAGAACATCAAGGATTTATAATCTTTGGAGGAAGTAGACCAGCCACTGGACAAAAATTGTAGGAAAACTTCTCAAAAATTGGTAGACCAAAAACAAGAAAGAAGGAATGGAAACACATAACAGAAAGGAAAATATTTAAAAATTTATAGGCTTAAAACTTTATTTGGTGGCCCCAGGCCACCAAAGGAAATACCAAAACTTTCCTTTGTCAAAAACTTGATTTTCATTCACATATGAGACCAGCCACCTGAAAATATCATGACAAACTTGTTGCTAACATATATGAACATCTTTGGGCTGAAAAGTAATTATGTATTTGTAAGTTACCACATTCTTCCAATCACAACCACTGTCAAACTCATACTCCAAAAAGTATGGATCATCTGTTAGCTCATCTTGATGATGACTGAAAACACAAGGTCAATCTAGCACTAGTACATTTTGCACCATTTTTCTACCAAAATTTTTGACCATCAATTAAAAAGGTTTTGGTTGGTCATATTATAGAAGGAAAACTTCTTCTTTTTTAATCCATACCTATGTTAGTCAAAATTTTGACCACTACCATGTACCTTGAAATTTTGACGAACACGAGCATAACTTTTTAAAAAAAGAACTCATTTCTAATTTCATTATCACCACAGTGAATTGTTTGAAGGGGCAGTGCGCGAAACCTCATTGGCCAGGGTGGATTTGGCACTGTGTATAGGGGTTGTAGTAGAATTCATTTCTCATTTGATCATTATCACCACGATGAATTTTTTCAAGGGGCAACTCACGAAACCTCATCGGCCAAGGCGGATTCGGCATTGTGTATAGGGTTTGTAGTTTTTATCTCGACTTGGGCCTTTGATCTTTGAGCTTGGTTTTGGAAACTTGGCTTTTCCTCTCCTTATCAAATGGAAGCTCATTGAGGTAGGGATTGTTTCATTATCTCCTCTGCATTTTGATAGAATACATTGCATTTGATCATCTGATTGAATACCATCATGTATTTTGAGGGCACATCTTACTGTGATATTCATTATTCCATGCTCTGTTGTATCCATGGCATTGAGTTCATTTCTTTGGATGATTTGATTATGGCATTTGTTGTGTTAGTGAACTAGGGCATCATTTTAATGTGTGTTCATTAGATTCTATGGTTACCCACGAGCTAGGGCATCCATTTATACAAGCTAGGGTATCATTGATTATTTCCTATCAATTATATGGCGTTGGTAAGTCTTTTCCAACCCACACAAAGGTTATTAATACCAATATGAATGGACATGGCTGGCACCATTTCATTATCTTACACAGTGATACGAATAACCACTAATTAGTGGTTATCATAACACATTAAAAATGTGTTATGATAAACATTAATTATTGGTTATCATGTGATCAAGCAATTGACTAAGTTGATCTTAACAGTGACTGCATAATATATATAATGTGACTGCATAATATATTAACAGTGACTAGTTAATTACCTTGTTCCAAAGCTCCCATTTTGGCACAGGCAGGGAGGATGATGGCAAAGGTTTTGGAATTTAGCTTTACACTTGTCATTTGCATTTGCTTGAAAATTTCTAAAGCCTTTTCAAAAAATCCATTTTTTACATAGCCTGTAATCATGGCATTCTATGATACCACATGTCTTTGATGCATTTTTTCAAAGAGTTCACATGCCTTGTTTATAGTTCCACATTTTGCATACATGTCTACCAAGGCAATTGCAACTACAACATCTGACAAAATTTCTTCATCTTTTATGCTTTGATAAAAAGGTTTGAGATTTTCGCTCCTCCGTCTTACAGTGATGTTTATTTATTTGGTTACAATAAAGGGAGAAAAACTCTTGGCTCCCTCCTCCATCAAGCATGTGGCTTTTCACTCTATGTTATTTCCTTTCAAATTTTATTACTGTCACTATGTGAAGAGTACAAATATGTATTTGGTAACATTGAAGGATGAAAAAAATAGATTTAAGCAGAGTGTGGTTGTTGAATGCCATATGGATACTAAACCTTATCTTGTTGAAATCTTGGCACTTCTTGGCCTCAATATAAAACCAGGAGAGGGTGAATTTTATCACTAGGTATCTAGTGATACACTTCTTTTTATCGAGAAGGTATGAATATCAAGTGATAATACTATCCAATTTGAATAAAGTAGCTTAGGAAATCCTTGATATAAGATCACAAGAGCAAGGAAGAACTACCTTCAACTTATGTGTCTATAATGTCTATTATTCTCAAATAGGAGCTTTGAAATCCTGTGATATAAGATCACAAGAGAAAGGATGGGATTGGCTTCCACTTATTTCAATAATATCTATTGTTTTCAAATAGGATCTTGGAAATCCTTCTTATAATCGAAGGATGAGATTGGCTTCAACCTATGTTAATAATATCTATTATTTGTTGCTCATTATTTTCTTCATTGGTGTTTCATTTTTGCAATTAAATGAAGATTGACCTATTACTATGCTTAATGCTTAAGAATTGATGATTTTATAAGATTAAATGCATGAAAATACCAAGGATGTATCAACACCTGATACCTCAAGTACTTATAATCAGTATGCCCGACAAACAAAGACTTAGTAGTAAAAGCATAAGGTAGATATTTGTTGTTGATTTCATGTTTATCTGTTACATATGCTATTTACTATAGAAAAATAGAATCATTCATGAATTTAGAAAGAAAGAAGAAGATTTGCTAACTAATTCTGAGGATTAATATAAAACATATTTCTATAACAAGGCTTCAGAATAATATAGACTAACGTAAAATAGATTTCCATAAAAAGACTTTATAATAATAAATTTTATATCAGATGTGGATGTAGATGTGTAACCTATATAAGTCATCATCATCTTTATTATTTGCTGTAGCAAATACATTCGAAGCACCAGCAAAAGCACCATCAGATCTATCTAGAAATCAAAATTCAAAACCAATGCCTCGAGATTGCTGTAGTGTTTGTGAAAAGGCTTGATACTTCTGAATATCAGCATCACTGACACTTCTTCAGGCATATTTCATCGACTCCTCAAAATGAGCAGCCTTTATTTCAGCTACCTCATCACTATCATCCTCATCCATTGCCTTCGGGTTCTCACTTCTTTTTCTTTCACATTCAATATCCTATAAAAGTGCAGAGGAAAGAGAACATGACAAATTATCTTTAGAAGATGTTTGAGTTCCTACACCACCGCTTTGATGTTGATAGTCATTGTGTTTCTTTATATTAGAGATTACTTATTGTGATCCTTTGTGCTTGTTTTCATGTATTCATGATGAAAATATAAACCTTGTTAACTTTCAAAACATGAAAACATCAAACCTGTTCTTTGAGGGATCAATGTCAAAGATGCCTTTTATGTTGTGTTTAATGACAATGCTTGTCATTTGTTGTTTTAGTTTTCCTTATTTTGAAACATTGCATTTGTTTACTTTATGATATTGTAAAATACTATTTTGATCACTGCAGCTATGTATTGAAGCACCTTCATATCCTATACTTTGGAATGCTTTAATACATTGATGACTATTTGGAAAGTATTTGGTGGCACTAAAATACAAATCATTTGTGTCACTGTTTCTTTTCTCTATGATTGATTATAAATATCATGGTGTTTTATGGCACTTTCATTAATTGTATCATGGTCGTGCTCTACTATTGTACTTAACCTTTAACATATCTCCAATGATTACAATGACTTGCACATGCTTGTACCTTATGGTTGTTCCATCTTCTTATTGTGATTGGTTTTGATATAAGGCATGATATAACTCTATAACTTTATGGTTGTTCCTTTTAAGAGAGATGGTTGTTCCATTGTTCTAAAAACTACACTTTGTTGTCCTTTTGACATGATAGCATTATATGTCAGAAACTTTGAGATTCTCTTACCTTTTGTATGTCATGGCTTCACCTCTATGTAGCTAAATCTCACTCTAAAAATGATCTTCTTTTAGGAAATAATGAAAATCCTCTATGGTTTCATACTTATTGTGACTTCCCATGGCACACTATCATTGCTTGTACACTGTATTTTTCCAATTCTTTTAAATTGTCACTGTCTTTGAAAATTAATGTCATATGTTGCTTACATTTGATTCAATTTCCGTATTAATTACTCTCTTCAGTTGTATTAGGAACTTTAGCCTTAAGCATGTGTGATGCAAACCTAGATATAGATGAGCATTAATGCTCAATTGAATGATACGTTCCCATAAAAATGTGAACTCTTATTAATCTACAAACTCTCATGTTAAACAACTATAAAATAAAGTCAACATAGTTAGATAATTTAATTTTAACTTTGGTTGTGTTAACAGAACTATGTTGACTTTATTTTGTAGTTGTTTAACATGAGAGTTTGTAGATTAATAGGAGTTCACAGATACTAGTGTGCCATAGTTTCCCATCTATAACTAGTGAGATGCAAATAACTCATGTACCTCATGCTAGTGTGCTTGGATACCTTGTATACACTATTTTTCATTAGACTAGACATTATTCAAATAGTGAGTATTTATATAAAGTGCTATAACACACAAATAGTCCTCCTTTTACACCAATTAATAAAAGTGACAACCCTCACAGGCGGTTGGATAATGTCTAGTCTAATCCAAGCACACTAGCATGAGGTACATGAGTTATGTTCATCTCACTAGATATATATGGGCATTAATGCTCAATTGAATGATACGTTCACATAAAAATGTGAACTCCTATTAATCTGCAAACTCTAATGTTAAACAGCTACAAAATAAAGTCAACATAGTTCCTTTAACACAACCAAAGCTAAAATTAAATTATTTGAAAAAGGGTTTTTGTTTTGAGTTAATTGGTTTATGTAACTAAATGATAATAATCATTGTAAGGACCCACTGTTAGACCATTCCAGATGACCCTAATCTAACTTGATCAACTAGATTAGAGTGTCTCTGTGACAGTAGATAGTGTTGGAGTAGAGTGGTTAAAGTTAGTTAGAAGATTTAGTTTGAAGACAGTGAATTCTATGCAGAATGGCCTTGACCCAAATCCAATAACTGATTGAAGGGAGGAACACAATTGCAGGCTTAAAACTAGAGAAAGATTGTGATCCTGAAGGGAATCAGGAATCAGGAACACAGTAGCATGAGGTACATGAGTTATGTTCAGCTCACTAGATATGCTCAATTGAATGATATGTTCCCATAAAAATGTGAACTCCTATTAATCTACAAACTCTTACGTTAAACAACTACAAAATAAAGTCAACATAGTTCCTTTAACACAACAAAAGTTAAAATTAAATTATTCGAAAAAGGGTTTGTGTTTTGAGTTAATTGGTTTATGTAAATATATTTTGTGTTATACCCGTATGGATCAATGGCAAGGTTTTAGTCTCTATAACCTATGTGGATAGTTCTTGTTTATATCCCTATTTCATATTCAGTTTTGAAAGTATTGAAAGTATTGAAGTTGACTAATTCTAGCTCAGGTATAGTTAAATTGTCCTTGCTTCCCTAGAATGACATCTTTGTTCAAACCATTGATTGCAAATATTTTTTAAGTACTTGAATCTACAATAGTGGTGAATGTATGATTATTATAATCATATGATTATATGTTATAATATTTATGTAATAAATGTAGTAATGACAGTGCGGTGCATTATTGATATAGGCTCGATGGCTCTTGTCAATGTGCCAAACTATCAATGTGGTGGTGGGCAGTGTGTGTTGAAGACTTCACGGACACAGAGCAACCCTGGATGACAATTTTGGTGTTGCCCAAATAGAAAAAAGATTGCTAATGTGTATATATTTAATGTTTCTAATGTAAATACTATTCATTATATTATAAGAACTAATGTAGATTGGGCATCATAGGGAAATAATGGTAGTGGATACTTTAGTTGGGTCGATGACAACTCAACTGCATCTATCTACTCATCTCCACTTATACGCGATGAAGGATTTGAGTGCAAAACATGTCAGGCTAGGGAAAATTCTAAAATTATATTTTTACAATGCCTTCTCTGTATTGTAATCACATATCTTTGTTGCGACCATATATAGAGATGAACTTAGGAATTAGTTAGTTTAGTATTTTCATATTGTAACTAATATTTTAATATGGATATGATGTAACTTCTCTTTGCCTCAAGTGTGCATATATATGGTTTACATATTTTTTTAGAATAATTCTTCATATTTATGGCTCAGGTGAGCCCCAATCTGCTATCAATTACATGATTTAACATATAGTGTTTTCTTGGTTATTCCATTTGTTCCTTGACCTTTGAAGGCCATTTGGTAATTTCAACTACACCTAAGGATCCATCAGTGGTTGTGGAAAATAGGATTCATGTTGCAATGCCCAAGCTGAGAGATGGGAAAAGAGAGGCAAGAAGAGTGGAAAGAAGATTATATTCCTGAGATCATGGATCATTTTCAAGCTTCGGTGAGGCTTTGTACCATGCACTATCCACAGATTTGTATGCAATATTGATTTAGGCCTGGAGGTAAACTACATGTGTCATGTAAACAACATGGTTGAATGCAATCTCTTTTGCACATTTTCAAGAGTTTTCCCACCAATACAAGTGTAAATAACGCATTGAATGTAATTCTTTGAACAATGGTACATGTCCATCCAAGTGCAACAACCTTCAAAGATTTGTAGTGATAAAGATAATCCCCATATTTTATCAGCCTAACATAGTCTTTGGCCACTTTGGCAATGAGATTCTAAGCAATATTGATCTGGCCAAGGGCCAACTTGTAGTAATCTTTATCATATAAAACATTTAGCAAATCTCCATAAAATGGATGCAGATCATCTTGGCGGGGGAAATCATCTTAGCAAATACATCTGAAGCAACAGCAGTAGCAAATACATCACTGACACTTTTCAAGCATATTTCATTGACTCCTCAAAATGAGTAGCCTTTATTTCAGCTACCTCATCACTATCATCCTCATCCATTGCCTCGGGGTTCTCACTTCTTTTTCTTTCACATATAATATCCTGCAAAAGTGCAGAGGAAAGAGAACATGACAAATTGAAATAATAAGATACAAGTTGAGGAAAATTGAATCAAAAAATGTAAAATTCTAACAAACCAGCTCAAAAAAAACCATTAAGAAATTGATAACCAAATCTAGTTTGCAAAAGCCACCGCAATTAAAACTCACCTTCTCAATATTTTTTCTAATAGCATACTTGCAAGCCCACTGACAAATCTCTGTAATATCAGCTCCATTGAATCCTTGGGTATAACAGACCAATGCCAATAGGTATAATTAAAATTGTTTTCTTGGTTGTCATACCATCCATCTCTGTCAACAACTGGTTAAGGACTTTGTCCATAGCACCACCAGCATCACCAACACTGCTTCCATGCTGCAAACATGCAAACCAATTATGCATCACCAGTCAAAGCCTATCTCTCAAATAGTTCAAACAAAATGAAAAAACCCACAGTTTCACACAGAGCAGAGCAGATGGATTGCTAGAGCCCACTGACAAATCTCTGTAATATCTCATCAATAAATATAATGGATGGGGAATTCTTCTCAAACTCCTCAAAAGCCTTCTTGAGATTGCTTTCACTTTCTCCAACCAACTTTGACATGATCTCAAGTCCATTGATACAGAAAAAGAAGGCACCGATTTCATTTTCCATTGCCCTAGCAATTAAAGTTTTCCCCACCCATAGAGCAAAATACCCTTTGGGGGCTTCACACCAATAGATTTGAAGAGTTGTGGGCATCTAAGAGGAAGCTCTACCAATTCACAGATCACTAGTTAGAATTAGTTGAATTAAACTTTCTTTGTTGTAGAATTGATTTAGTATAGAATATTTTCCAACGGGATTTTTTTTTAAAAAGCAAGGTTTTCGTAGCATTATCTACCACTTGAGAAAAAGTTTCCATAGCTAAATTTCCTTGCCCCAGTTAATATTTCTCTAAAGACTTACAAGTTAGTAAGTCCTTGGCTAAAGGGCTGATAAACTAAATAAAGTTTCAAACATATGAACAAATAAAACTCATACAAGCAAAAGTCGGAGCCAAATTGAATGGCATTGGCTATTTGTCAGCGGAAGGTCCCTACTAGAACAGACACATTTGTCACTTCATTAAGATGACAATTGTGTACTAAGTTTTCTAAATGTATAAGTCATCATCATCTTTATTATTTTTTGTAGCAAATACATTCGAAGCACCAGGAAATTGAAATTTAGAACCAAAGCCTTGAGATTGATGTAGTGTTTGTGCAAAGGCTTGATACTTCTGAATAGCAGCATCATTGACACTTCTTTGAGAATATTTCATTGACTCCTCAAAATGAGCAGCCTTTATTTTAGCTACCTCATCACTATCATCCTCATCCATTGTCTCAGGGTTCTCACTTCTTTTTCTTTCACGTTCAATATTATCCTGTAAAAGTGCAGAGGAAAGAGAACATGACAAATTGAAATAATAAGGTACAAGTTGAGGAAAGTTGAATCAAAAAATGTAAAATTATAACAAACCAATTAAAAAAAAACCATTAAGAAATTCATAACCAAATCTAGTTTGCAAAAGCCACCACAATTAAAACTCACCTTCTCAATATTTTCTCTAATAGAATACTTGCAAGTCTGCTGACAAATCTCTGTAATATCTCATTAATAAATATAATGGATGGGGCATTCTTCTCAGCCTCCTCAGAAGCCTTCTAGAGATTGCTTTCACTTTCTCTAGCCAACTTTGACATGATCTCAGCTCCATTGGTACAAAAAAGAAGGAACCAATTTCATTTGCCACTGCCCAAGCAATTAAAGTTTTCCCAGAACCAGGAGGCCCATAGAGAAGAATACCATTTGGGGGCTTCACGCCAATAGATTTGAAGAGTTGTGGGTGTCTAAGAGGAAGCTCTACCAATTCATGGATCACCAATCTAAGCCTATCTCTCAAATAGTTCAAACAAAATGAAAAAACCCACAGTTTCACGCAGAGTAGATGGATTGCTAGAGCCCAAAGCAGTCTGGAAAATAGAACGAGCACGGACCCACTGGCAACAAGTAGTAGAATAAGTGTGGACACCTAAAGATAAATATCTAGACTAATCACCGATTAGGATGCTGTTGGTGATTAGTCTGGATATTTATCTTCAATTTTTTTAAAACACTTTGCGTGTCGTCAAACTTTTTACCCCAATGCATCGAAATACTGGCTTAAATTCGATGATTCTGTGTCTAAATGTGGCGTCATGGTTTTGGCATCCTGGTCAAAGCCACTAAATATTTTAACCAAATTTCGTAAAAATCTGACCATCACGAATTTGGCATCCTGGTCGGAGCAACCAAAGTTTTTGACCAATATTAATTTATATTGGTCGAAAGATCGATCACTACACAAACACTTGCCAATGTTATTTTTGGCCTAGATTGCCCTCATTTTCAACCAATAGTGGAGTTGATCATTTGATGATTTTAGTAGTGGGTCAATATTTTGACATACATAATAGCGACGAACCAGTTAGTCGACCATTCGACAGAGTTGGGTAGAAACTTTGACCAATAGTGCGTCATAAAATGGTGCAAAATGTACTAGTGTAGTAATGCATCAAAGTATAGACTACAATTATCAACATGCATTACAATAAAATCACATGGCTGAGGAGGAACTAGACCCTCTGAATTATCTTCATAAGATGCTTCAGCCACTAAATAACTGGGTTCCTCAATGATATCTTCATATAATGGACTGTGAACCAAGTGCAAACTTTTTTCATAAATATTGTGACACAAGGACAATTGATCTACATCATCATTTTCAACAAACAATTCATTGTCCCTATCATTGAAGACACTTTCCTCAACACTGTCACAATCACCTTCATCAGAGGAAGAAAAAGAACATGAACAAGAAACTTGTTCATCACTATAATCTTCATGACTAGACAACACACTATCATGGTCTTCATTTTCTTCTCCTGTAGAATCACTACATGAGAGGAACTCTTGCAAACATGAATCAAAATTAGCAGGACTTTGAATAGTAGCATCATCACTATCAGATTGATGACATGGAGAATCCATAGGTAGAAGATCTCTTAGGACTTCAGATTTTAATTTATCCTCCAAAGCTCCTCCCATCAAAAAGGCTTGAGAGAGTGACCTAGGCCATTTTTCTCTCAATGTGGAGCACACAATAGAGCACAACACAATGTTATATTGGACTAACTACCAACATCCCCCTTTGGGATTTGTGGCATGGTTTAACAGCCTCATGTGTCTTCTATAAGTCTAGTAGTTGTATCAGGCATTAACAGGTTGATCTTTTGGTGCAATGGTAACCACTACTTGTAACAAGTGGTATCAGAGCTTGGTCATACGTTTGAATCCCCTTGGGTGACACTAAGGGGGGGATTGTTGGATTAACTACCAACATCCCCCTTTGGGATTCATGACATGGTTTAAAAGCCTCATGTGTCTTCTATAAGTGTAGTAGTTGTATCGGGCATTAACAGGTCAATCTTTTGGTGCAACGGAAACCACTACTTGTAACACGTTCTTCACTAGGCATATGTTTTTTTGGAACATCAAACAAAGCTTTTATAAATCTATAATTTAAAGATGAGACCAACTCACCTTTATCTATTTTGATGTCGAATAATCTTTTGAGTGCCACAACTAGACTGGGTTTATCATCAAAGAATTTTATAAATGATGCACTCAACTCATTCCAAGAAGAGATTGCACCTGTTGGTAGGAATAGAAACCACTTCCTTGCATTATGTGAAAGATATTGCACAAGAAACCTCATGGAAGCATTCTCATGTTCAACCTCTAACTCATCAAATATATCCATGATATCAGCCAAGTGCTGACTTGTTGAAACTGATCCATCAATGATAAATTTTGGCAAGCATTTCCTAACCTCAATAGGAATAATATTGGGGGCACCCTCAATATTATCAAAACAAAAGGGCTTGTACTCCTCCATAGAGAAGATACTACAAGAACTTGGCATGGGTTATCTATTATATGAGGATATGTCTGACAGCTTCTCAAACATGTACATGGAAATCACACCCTTCACAAAAATTTTAGTTTTACAACTTGTAGTGAGAGTACACCCTCTATCTCAAACACATACATACTTCAAGACCTCAAAAGAATAAGCTTGAAAAGAACATCTCAGAAGCATTTAACAACCATTCCCCTTTCTTTAGTGTTGAAAATCACTTAGTTGGGAATACAATCTTTTTACAATTGATCTTATGAAAAGATACATAAAGATCAAAAATACATGCAAGTGTTGTGGTTGAAACTCAACCTATTGATTGGAAAACCTTGATGGATATGAAGCTTTCTTCACTAAAATCTTTGTAGAGTCACCACCTCCTTAAAGAGGAAAAATATTCTAACCACTGAAAACTCTCTTTGTATCCTTTTTCCATGAACATAAAACTTCATCAGAGCCTTAAAACTTCTCATCAAAACTACATATTCATCATATCTTTCATTTAATCATGCACTGATCGAATAGAGAACCTCAGAGTCACCACTCACACTTGGTGAGATGATATAAACCTTTTCTTAACATACATAACTTATAACCAGTATCAAACTAGGTTTTCAATGGTCAAATTACTAGATAAATAGATGAGAAGGCTAGGAGTCCAGCTCAACTTGCAACCTACGTCATCTAGCTTGATTAACTACTTCACAATAAATTCATCATCTTACTAGCTAACTAGGATGGGTTAAATCAATCTGGGCAGTATATACTTTATGAAATACCAGAGATTCTCAAAAGGTTTTAACACTTTGTTATGTTTCTTCCCAGCAGAGTCACCATTTTGTTGGTTCGTGAAAATGATTTTACACTCAAAGAGACACCAATATACCTAAGATGGATTTTAAGGAGGGGTTAGTTCTAAATGTGGGGAGATCTGTAGGTAACTAGACCAACTATAGGGACAGGACTTCCCTCTACACTTCTGGCTCTGCAAAACCAAGGCGGATACACCTAATCTAGCTCAATATTCTATACTTCACAACCTTCTCTGGATTTATATAGAAAATAATGTGGTGAGAAAATACTAAATGATAACCAGTCATTCATTGATTCTCAATCACCATAATGAACACATAGCCCTATAACCTCAATATTTTAAAGAATTTGGATTGGTTATGTTTAAATTTGAGGAATATAACCAAACCATATCAAACACATGTCACTGCAAAAGATACTTATTCCTGACTAGTGCCTTATCCATAGGGCTAAATCTTAAATACAAAGTGGCATACAAAGACCAACTACTGTCAATGATTCATGACCCTTAATAGTACCATTTGATTACATTATTAGTCTATATATCCAGATCCACACTACTTATAAATATCCTTGTGCAAACCAAATGAATTTATGCCCTATCCAAACAAACTTTAATTTGATCCTAGATCAAAATATAAGGAATAGAAACATACACATGGGTAAACACCATACAATGGACCAAAAAATCCAAAACTCAAGAGATGAACACAAAGGAGAGAACTGAACCTGAAAGAGTTTGTATTACATTTAATTAATCATGTCCCTATGTACACTTTATTTTCAAGATCAACTGCTACAATAATAGCCAAAGACCAGAAGCTTTCCTTTCATGTAATAATATTTTTTAATACAAGTCTGTTACACCCTAGACTAAGAATAAATTCATCAGCCAGTTTTCTGCAACCGAGAAGAGACTTAACATAAGACCTCCAATCAAGATAAAAAGACACTACATAAAGACCCCTCCTAAATGATCTTGGAAATCCTTACAAAGGATTGCAACAAGCTTAGGATCATTTAGGGAAAAATTAGGTTTTCCAATAACCTCAATAACCTGCAACAACAAGAAGTAAATGCATAAGAGATGGCCTGGAAACCCAGAATGATCAGATCAAAACTAATTTACAATTTTGGTTTCATCATCACAAACCAACTACTATTATCAAATGAAAAATCTTCTTGTTGTAGACATAAATTAAATGCCTAGAGCATCTTAGCACAATTGTGTGTACTAGGGCATAAAAAATTACTGACAACCATCATACCCTAGCCATCCTTTTCAAAAAACTAGTCCTCTACATCAAACTGAAATAGCGCCCAAGAACATAAATTAGATCATGATGACCACCTAAAATCTTGTTCATCAACTCTCACCTGTAACCATTCTTGGAACAAAACAAAATCTGATTTGGTTCTTTGTTTATGGCTCACTGACTTCAAATCTTGAAGAAAAAACCTTAAAAAATTCAAATATTATGGCTGCAACAGTTAATCAATAAGTTTAAAACATGGTCGTCGATCTCCAATCCTCCTAGCACATCGTGCGGCTCACAGAAATCAAACAAAACCTTCATTTTGATTTAAAACTTTACTTGCTACACCATCTTCATCAACAACCAATCAGAAAACAACACATCATCATTACCTGGCACCAAGGACCCACCATCTTTACTAACTCATCAGGATGGACAGGTGGTAGCAAGGTGTGATCCTGTAATCACTAACCTTTGTTCATCTTTTCTTTTAAGCCATTACGTGTGCCACACAATCATTTTAAATTTGCACTGTCTTTAATACTTTGGGTCTGGGAACATGATGTCATGCAAGGACAGGTGTCACCAAGGTGTGATCCCGCAATAAGTAACCGTTGAGCACTTTCTCATCCAGGAAATGTGCTAACCGTCAGATCAAAGATGATCTGGTCATCCTTTAAAATCCTTCTTAATCATAGTGAGTCCACGACTAGCATTTTCTACCATTCTCGCCAAGTTGCCAATATTTTATCTTAACCACCTTCTTACCTGTGACTTAGCGAGAAACACTTTTTATTTACCTTTTTTCTTAATCGCTAGCTCGTGGACTGTTTCATTTAACTACTACTTCATTTGGCAAGCTCGCGACTAACTCTTATCATTTACATTTGCTAGATTGCTAGCACTTTCTTCAACTGCACCAAACATCTGCGAGTTGGCAACAAGCATTAAATGGTCACTTGTTAGGTCGCAAAGGATTTCACTAACCGCTAAACAAATCTACAATCTGGCAACTGAAGGAAGAACATAAACCGTCATTGGGTCACCAAGGTTAGTGATATAGTTCTAAAATAATCTGCAACTTAGTGACAAAGGGCTTGGACTAGACACTCGCGAGGTCCCAGCGATTATCCTCTAAACTTTTAAACTGCCAGTGAGCTAGCGATAAGGGGAAACTTAACTGCTATGAAAAAGGTAATGAAGGAAAAGAGAAGTGTAGGGTTTAAGGATTTAAGAAATGTTATTTTAAAACCCTAGGAACAAGAAAGACCTATTCCTTCATACCTTAGACAATTCAAGGGATTTTTTGCAGGAAAAGATAATTTTCATCAAATTTTTTGCACTAGTAGGAAAAAAGGCTAACAAGTTGAAAATTTTCAAGCTGCATTCAACAACATTGAGAACACAACTCAAGGAGCCAATTTAAGTGTTACATGAAGAGCATTGATGACTAAAATATCTAGTAGGAGGTTGACACAAAGAAAATAAGTACAAGCAATTTTAGATTTACTACAGGTATCTAGAAGAACTGTTCAAAGATATATCAGGAGTAGAAATATGTTAGATGAAAATATTTAAGAGAAATGGGTAAATATTTGTAGACTTTCCCAAAAATATAGAATTTCTAAAGATGTGAAAAGATAGGTCATTGAATATTGGACCACTTGCTCTCATGTTTCTTCCCATAGTTGGGATACTATAGAGATGAAAGATGAAGAGATAGGTATGAAATTTGAACATCCAAAAAAATTTATAGATATAATACAAAGTGAACTATTTTAAGCATTCAAGCAATAATTTTAGATGTGAAAATATGTTAGAGAATGTGTGATAGGTTGTGTCCTTTCTTTGTACACATAAATAAGATACGTGAAACTTTTTCTGTCAAAATCATGTTGATTTTTATCTATGTTCGCAATCATATAAAAATGTATAGTAGTACTTAATCCAAATATGGTCATCCCTGGAAGTATGACACAATTTGTGAAGTCTATTTTGCGTGATAAATTAGAAGATTCAGATGAGTTCAAAGTACAATGAATAAAAAGTGCACGCAATGATTGTGGAGATTTGTATAAATTTCCACTGCAAATTGAGAATATCAATGTTTCAACAATAGTTTTCTGGAAGAGATTTGAATATGAGACATGCCAAAGTAAGATAGGAGATGAATCCAAAAAAATTGCATTGAAGGAGAGTGAATTTCCCTACCTTGAGTTTATGACCATATTTTGTACTATCATATATCCACATATCCAACATTGTCATGGTGCATGATGGAAAGCTAAATAGTTTCATAATTCCAAAATTTGTTTTCCTCTTGGTTGTATCCTTTCAATTGTAGATTTCTATGAGAACTATACATTTTCCCCTCAATCAGAGCTTCAAGGTCAATATTATCATTCTGAATAAGTTGTGATATTTGTGCAAGTGACTTATAGACCTGCACAATTTGATTTGGATGAGGTAGAAAGTATTGATCGAATGAATGCATTATCATCAAGGAGGCTCGTTTCTATATTAGTGATGATAGAGTTCATGATAGGATTTATGTGGCTCATTATTCTGAAAAGTATTTTGAAGATCTTGTGAATCACGGGATAAAGGCTTCACAACACTGGATTTGGTCTTATGGTTATACAAGTAAGTATGCATATTTCAATTCATTTCCATTCTTATCTAAGCTGTTATTTTTACTTTTAATTGTATTCCAAATATATATATATATATATATATATATATATATATATATATATATATATATATATATATATATATATATATATATATATATATATATATATATATATATATATATATATATATATATATATATAGGAATACAATTAAAAGTAAAAATAACAGCTTAGATAAGAATGGAAATGAATTGAAATATGCGTACTTGTATAACCATAAGACCAAATCCAGTGTTGTGAAGCCTTTATCTTGTGAATCATGGGATAAAGGCTTCACAACACTGGATTTGGTCTTATGGTTATACAAGTAAGTACGCATATTTCAATTCATTTCCATTCTTATCTACGCTGTTATTTTTACTTTTAATTGTATTCCAATATATATATATATATATATATATATATATATATATATATATATATATATATATATATATATATATATATATATAATTTCAATTTGATAAATGTTATATTAAATGATCTTAGATACATGTGTACAAGTTTATCAGGCAAGCCAATTTAAATATACAAAAGCCTTTAATTGGCTAGCCACACAACATGCTAGATGTAATGTTAAGTTTCTATGGAACTTCTTTGAAAGTGGACATGGAAAAGGAGAGCACAATATAGCAAGAGCATGTGTGAAGTGTGCACTTCTCCAACATGAACTTGCAGGTACACAAATGGTGTTCAAGTAATATGATTTCAAAATAAGCACACATATTTAAATACATGCACACATGTATATATTAAAGATATATAGCTTAGATCCATTGTATTTAAACTGATAGGTCATAAATGTATAGGTAACATGATAGAGAATGAAAAATAAATTGTTCAATGGTGCCAAGGCCATTTTTCTAGTCGAGACACCCAATACAACAAATGTTATGTTTTGGAAGTGAAAGGTAAAATATTTTGTTCAATTTTAAAATTTTGAATCATGTGCTTTTCACTTTTATCATAATTGTTGATCTAAAAAAGTGCAAATTTCATTTCATATTTGTAATAGATATAGATCGATCTAATTCTTAAAATTATCAAAGCATTGGTGGTATCAGAATTTTACATCAAGTGATGACTATAGGATAACACAAACCTCCATTAATTTAAGTAAGAGAAAATCATGCTTTTGTGCTAACTGCATTGGGGACAATCCAATGAGTCAATGTGAGAATATTGCAAATGGATATGTTTCACGATGGGATATGAAGGAGTTGATCAAAATGCCTCCTTATGAAGATGATGGCATTGACATAAACATTCGTGGTTCTATATATTTAGTTGATTATGAATGTGTTTTTTATTTAGTTGTTACAAGTGTGTGCATATACATATTCTTTTAAACAATTTTAATTTATCACAAGTGATGATCAAATTTTATCTTTTTTAAATTTAAATTGCATCCATTTGTATAGGTGATATTTTGGTTGTGGTTGCAGATCCTGACAATGCAGAAAGTGTAGACTATTATCTACTAAGATCCATGAAAGAAAAATACAAATTGCAAGAAGTAACTGTAGATGGTGATGGACAGTCATATCCAACTGGTTTAGTTGTTATTGAAGGTACCTATTATCTATTCAGTTCTAGAATTGTTACCTTTATCAGGCAAAAGGCCAACAACAATTCTAACTGACCATGGAAACTTTTCCTAGCTGTGGGTGGACTATGATTGGAAAAGAATCTCCGGATTCTAGGCCGGCTCCTATAAGATATTGGCTATCACTTTACTAATCCTGAAACTTTGATGGGAAAAGTGTAAAGGGAACTTTAAAACTAAGAAAATAAGGTGATACACCAATAACTGATTCAGAAATCAGAAAAGAAAACAACTCCAGACCTAATTCACAATGAAATTCAGACAATTGGAACACTTTTCATCATATAGACTAATGAATTTGATAACCAAGGATAAACCACAAATTACTGAACTCTTAGCAACATACGTTTCTCAAATAAGGTTTGATTAATCAGACTTATCAATCTGGAAGGAACAGTGAAACATTCACATCCAAAATCAAAACCAGAATTATAAACACTTACTAAAGAAGATGGAAAGGAATGATAATCTGAACACAAAGATGACTTGTAATCTGGTATATTTCCTTCACAATTTTTGCAAAAATGGTTACAAAAGCGGCCTGAGAAGCATCTAGGAACAATACATTTACTAAAATGCCCTCTTTTCAAAATCTGCAACCCTTAGAAAAGAAAAACTTCTTCCCTAAAAAGGCCTCAAAACCCTAATCTGAAAATGCAAGACCCCTACAAATTGCCCTAAGAATGCTCCAGTTTGCCTCTAAATTGGCTCCAAGAATATAGCCAATATGCTATTTTCACAAAATGATGTCATTTCTCTAAATTTTGGCTATATATAAGGAATTTAATTCCTTTTACAATGCATTGTGCCAAAATTTAAACTTTTTAATAAAATTGGCTCTTAAATAAGGAATTTATAATTAATCCCTTTTATATTATAATGCCAAAGTTATTAAAAGAAATTAATATTAGAAAGACTCTAATATTAACTAATGTCAAAAACTAAAACATTAACCAACCCAACCTATCTCCCTTTAATTTAATTAAAACTAAAATCAACTTAGATAAAAATCTAAGTGATAAAAGAAAACAATATGGAGAGGATAATAATCACTCATCCACTTGCATTTGCAATATCTGAGAGGAAATAGGTGGCAAAATTTCTAGTTTTCGAGACACTTGTTGGCACTGTCTTTTGCAATATCATTAATGACTTCTAGAGTACTTGGCAGATTCCAAACTCTATTATGTTTCATTTTGGGCATTTTTATTGTTTCATTTGCAAAATATGAGTCGAAACCCTAGCTTACTGGCAAGATGCATCCGTTACTGCTGCTGGAAACTTACCATGCTGATGATATGTTTCAAATCTGCATGAATATTTGATCAACTAGTGTTGAAACTTGGACTATGAACTTTAGAAGGGCTCCTTCTTGCAAAAAAAAAACTATAAGTTTATTGAATAAACTCACTTTTTTTTCTTTTATAATTAACGTTTCTTTCAAAATGTGGTTCCTTATCTGATTTTGAAAGGAAGTAATAAATATTTTACCATGTTGTTTTCGAATGCTGGAAAATAAACTTCATTTGGGCATTTTGAACTGAAAGTTTAACTTTCTGTTAATGTTTTCTAAAAAACGTGGCTTGCCTCTGCATAAAATATGTCTTCTTTGTTGGAAAACGTGGCTCTTTCTCTGCATTTTATGTGGCCTCACTGTCTATTAATGCACATGCACTACTATTTCACTTTTGTTTGAATGATATAAAGCACAAAACATGCCCTCCTCTTGATGGAAATCCGCATCTTAAAGTGCATACGCACTACTGGTTAACTTGTTGAAGGATCTAGTGCAACAGAAAGGTCAAAACCCTCTTTTATCTGCATAAAAAGTTGAAATTCTTTGCTGGAGTTTTGTATTTTTTATCACATATTAAAACATGAGTTCCTTTTGAAAGTCTCTATCATCATTCTTTCAAAAACGTGCCATAATTTTGAATAGAATGTACCCATTTTTGCTGCTGGAAACTTCAACGATGAATTGGTATCTACTAGTTGTTTTAACTTGAAGTCTCTGTTATGTTTCAAACAAAACATGGTCATAACTTTTGAATAATACATGCCTTCTTTTTGCATGAAAAATGGCTCTATTTGCTGCTGGTTATTGTGGGTAAACTACTTGTTGATGTATACGCACTTTTCTGGAAATGCATACATGTTGTTGCTCCATATTTTGAATAAAACTTTGAACTATCTCTTACAAAAGATATACTACTTTGCTTTATGGAAAATACATTCAGTTTGAAACCCTCTATTCTGAAAATGAACTCCACAGTTTTGCACTTACAGCTCATCCTCTTATAGTTTTGAAAAGAGGTTCACGATATTAACAGTCAACTTTTAGTTCAACTAAGAGCTTGAACTTTTTAGTTACCATGAAACTTTGAAGCCATAATTTGTAGATAACACATGGTGTAAGCTTACTATTACTTTTTCAAAAAAACTGTATATATACCAGCACTTGTCGACTTTAGACATATAACCATGGTTATGACAGAGACTATCATTTCCAACTTTACACTCTCTGTTCTTTTTCATCAGTCCTGAATTGAAAACATTAACTGTTATTGCTCCTTCAGCATAACCACATTCTGACTTGAGTTCAAATCTTAGAATTTGATCCACTTTTCAGCATTCATAAATATGACATGTCTCTTGACAGAAGTTCTAAATATGAACCAGCTTTCTGATTTCTCTGATAAGCACTGTAAAATGTGATCCATTTAGCATGATGAAGTTAAACATAACCAGCATTTGAAGCTCCTGTAGCAGATTATTGTACACTTCCCTTTGATACTAAATTTGTCAATTTATGATATGAAGTACAACAAGATGTAAACATTTATTATTTTGTTAATGAAGTTCGAGTATGAGCTCGTGACACTCAAAAATGACAGAGTGTTAATGATTGAGGTTCAAACATGGGTTCGTGACACCCAGTCATAACGAACTGTGAACATTTAATTCATGATGCTATCTTGAAGCAATGTTAAAATATTCAGCATTAAATCATTTGAAAGTTTGAAAATGTACTCTATTTATACTGAAATCAGCATCACTTTTGGTAAAACAATTTGATTCCTTTGTAGATCAACAATTTGGAACTTCCTGTAGCAACTTGGCATGGGAAACCTATTTGTTATGCATCTTGAAAAATGACTGAAAGGTGAATCAGTCAGCCGTTATCTGCAAAGCAACTTGTTAATTTCAAGCAATATCAATATGAAACATATCCTGAAAAAGGTTTCTCAGTTTGGAAACACACTAAGTCCCTTTCATTCAGATTCTTGACTTGTCCAAAATGAAATCACACACCACAATAGGTACTAAAAGTGAAAGGTTTCATATTGTGGAACATGTCCCTTTAACACTTTCTCATAGTGAGTGATAATTTTCATTTTCTTACTACATTTGTTCTTAAATTGATATGCAGATAGTAACAGATAACTGATGTATGTAACTGTTTCCTTGTATTGCTTAGATCCATCAGGATCTAACCATTGTTCTCTTTTTCCTTTTTTTCAGATGAAGATTTCCCTAAGGACCTGAATGCTGATGGTGACTCGGGAGAGACCTAGATGCAAAGGACTTAACAGAAACCACCAGAACCAACACGAACACAAGGCAATGCATGGGAACCTTTTACACATTTTAGCGTTCTGTTACTAATTTGCAAATGTACTCTGATTATTGAATCATGTAACATGAATCAAATGACATTTGTACTACATCCTTATGAATGCACAATGTAATGATCAATGATGAATTTTTTGAATTTGTAATAATTTGATCAATACGTAGAGTACAAAAGTAAAATCTAATAACAAATGTAGTAAGTAGATGCAAACTAACAGAACCTACAAGATAGTGTTAATTAGACAACTTGAATGTGTAAAATTATTTTAGTGCCTATTGTGTTGTGTGGTTAGATTTTGGATAACATTATCAACAAATGAAGATAGACAAAAATGGTGTTCAATTTACTGAATACATGTCTAGCCAAAAAATTTTACATTACAGTCACTTGGTTATAGTGACAAAGTTACAATTTCAAACATTGCCAAAAAGAGGATGTGCCAACCAAAAGTGGAGGTTTCCTATTGAAGAACATGAAATTTTTTTGGAGATAATAAAAGATAGAGAGGATCCAGACTATATGTATCAGGATCTTAAGCTAAATTTATTTTTGTAGCTTTCATATTTGAACTAGAGTTTGAACTCATATTTGATGTATTGGATATTGGATATGCTTTGATATATAATTATGCATGCTTGGTTCAATTATGCATGCTTGGACATGAATACTTTGATATATAATTATGCATGCTCATTTCAATGCTTTTATGTATGTTGTTATGTATGCTTTGATGGTCCAATGGTTAAATAATATATAACTATGTATGATTTGATGTATGCTTTGATGGTTGAATAGTATGTTCTTATGTAAATTTTATATGTTCTTATATATCCTTTGATGGTTCAATGGTTTTTATATGTAGTTATAAATGCTTTTATGTTTTTTGTTATGTATGATTTTATGTATGTCCCTTAAGAAATCCTCTTAAGACATCCCTTTTCAACATCCCCTTAAGAGATTAATTAGATTACTTATGACATTATCTAGATTGCTTGTTAGTTAGATTACTAATGACACTGGTTAGACTAGTTATGACATTAGCTAGATTGCTTGTTAGTTGGAGTAGTTGTGACATATTAGCTAGATTACTTAGGAAATTAGTTAGAGTACTTATGACATTAGTTAGATTAGTTATGACATTAGCTAGATTGCTTATTAGTTATATTACTTATGACAAATTAGTCAGATTAATTTCTTTTAACTTACACATGTATGAAAAATATACATATGACAAATTAATTACATTAATTGCATTTGAATTGACATGTGTGAAAAATATACATATGACATGAATATACATAAAATAAGTCTTTAATGAACACATGAACATTCCTAACACAAACATGTAACTATAAAATAACAAGTATAAAGTAACATTCCTAACACATGAACATACATGACAAGTATAAAGTAACTATAAAATATGAAATAACATGAACATATAACAAGAAATATATGTAATAACATGTGTACATGAAATATATGAAATAATATACATATATGTAATGTATATGAAATATCTAGAATATAACATGTCTATGAAATGTCTAAAATAACATGTAAGTTCAACTAGGGACCTATCCTGATCCATGACTTAAATTTGGTCCATGTCCTCCAAATCTCTATATGAAATAAAAGAAATATATATGTGGCATGCATACATGTAGAATAAATAAAATACTTATTTAAGGAAAATTATATACAAATGTCTAAAATTACCTGTGATTCATGTTGCACGGGATCATTAGTTGTCTATAAATCTCCATGTGGTGAAATACTATTGAAAATACCCTGGAGTACATATGTATATTAATCAAAATTCAAATTCAAATTATTGTACTCGATTAAATACATGTGTAAGTTTTAAATAAAATCAAATTTTAAATAAATATATACCATAGCAGTATGTAATGCTGTCCTGATCCCGCTCAAGTATGAATCATGTAAGGACACATCTGAGGGATTGATATGCTCATCCATAAAAAAAGGTGGTAAAAGGTTGACAAGATGGACGTGAGGAAGGGGTCTGGATAGGGGGAGGTGCATCCTCATCAAATGTAGTCTGCTAAGGAGTTTTAGGTGGTGCAAGAATATCCTCCTGTCTCTGTACACCCTGAGAACTTGATCTAGTAGATGGTCATGAAAGAATGTAGGTGACATATGATGAGACCTCCCTAAGAGGAATCCCAATGACTACTTGTAAATCCTAATACACACAAAGTAGATCACTAGATAAATATGTACCCATATGATGCAAAAGCTCCACCTCTGATAAAGTTGCAACCTCAAGGGGAGATGGTATGTTTTCTATCTGGTATGGATCATCACTAGAGGATGCATCCCGTGTAGATGTAGGAATGGTAGTATGAGAACCTAACATGTATTTCACATAGAGATCAAATGATATCTCATGAACATGTGTCATGATACTCATGAGACTAGAAAACACATCCCTCCTAGTGTCATCTGGTACCCTCTCTCCTGCAGCTGCCATTTACAAAGACCCACCTTTGACTACTTATTAGCAGGCATAGGGGCATCAACTAGCCTAAATCTGTCTGATAAATGCCCCCTCCCCTACCTAGCATGAAATGGAAAATATGTGTAATCCACTTCATAATGCAAATGAAATTCTACAAACAATTATTTGTATAAATATAGTGGAAGCTAATCCTTCTAGGACTACCTATGATGAGCAGCCAACTAGCAATGATATATAAATGGTGCAACAAGGTCATTTGTGCACCTAGTAACCATATAACCTCTAACCTAATCCATGTCCATGTAATGTGGAAACATGGTCTTCACCATAGTGGTGGAGACCTCAAAGTCAATATGTTTGTACTTCATAGTGTGTGTGAATTTTGTACCTGATCTGTAGACACAACACTTCAGTAAAACATTAGAGGTTAGCAAAAATGAAAGCTGCAATGAATTGAAAGCTAAACTAACCAGGCAATTTACTACCTTCTAATAGGTGCGAGTATGATGTTCTCAGATTGTTATTGAGATCAGTGACCTTGACAACACCTAAACGAAGGATTTGAATGCAAAATCTATGATATGGAATGAATGCAATTAATCTATTTTTTTGGGTTTTTCTGTGCAATTATGATAATGAAAACTTGATATGAATCTATGCTAATATGGAAATTAATATGCTAAAATGATCTAACAATAATATTCTAAATGATATGCAATACTCAAAAACAAGAATGATCTCACAATAGCTTGGATTCGCAAAGATGATTCTTCAGTGTCCAATTCGACAGCGTGAGGATGCAAAAATATGAGATGATTTATGAAGAGCTAAGGCCTTAATTTATAGAAATCCAGGGCTTTGGAGGTGCATGGAAAAAACCCATAAATCACTCAAATTAACACAGCTTGATTTTTGAGTTATTTTTAAATAAAGGATAATTAACTCACAAAAACATGCAAAAGCAGAGATCAACTCAAAATAGAGTTTTTGATTTAATTGATAATTGATAGTTGCCTACTTTTATGATTGTGCATGTTTTATTTATGAATAAATTTAATAATAAAGTGATTTATTTCCAACTTAACTGATTTTGAAAAATAAAACAATTGATTTATGGGTTAATCAATCATTTTTCAAACTTTTATTCAAAAATAATATTATTAAAAATTGACAACTTGCTTTAATTAATTAAATAAGAATTTAATCAATTATTCATAGGATTTTAGATTTATTGTCAAAATTAAATAATACAATTTAGGAATAATTGAATTAACTTCAATTAAATAATTAAGTGACATAATTAAATCTAATTAATTAAATATTGAGAATATTCAATTAATCAAACTTTAGGATAAATAGAATTTATCGCCAAATAATCATTAAATTAAAGATAATCATGATAAATAGGAATATTGCTAGGAATATTCCCCAATGTAGAATTTGAGATAATCAATTAGGATTCGATGATGTTTAGATGTGCCTTAGGTTAGGACTTCGATGTCAATTTTGTTTGATATGTAGATATAGGAAATTAATGAACCTATAGCCCATTTTTGGGGTATTACATTTTGCCCTTCTTTGAATTACTGTGTGAAGTGCAGTGGTTCAAAGACAGTCTGTGTATGATATGGAAACTAATGTTTGAAATTGAAATTGATATGAGACAGAAACTGTGATATGAGATAATAGGTCCTGACTGACCAAGATAATGTTAACTATAACAGCAAATGAATCGATGATTGCGGAAAAGTGTCAAAACACCTGATTTCGAACCTTATGATTGTGAAGAAGTGAGTGATCGATTCCAGACTCAATTGTCCTTAGAAGAATCACATAGGTATCACATCCAAACCCTTCAGTTACCAAAGAACCAAGGAAATAACACTAATGAACCGATGGTTACGAAAAACTAATATAGTTTACAAGATTACGAGAATATCAGATTGATATGGATCTCGATGAATCTGATATGCCCCAAGCGATGATTGATTTTCCTTGAGCGATGAGGTCTTTTGATGAATCAGCAACTAGATGTGGTTGTTGTCTTGATTACTGAGGAAAGATATGATTACAAACTTTGAATGATATCTAATACCATGCCCCCTTTGGGAGTAAAATTGAAATCTGACAAGAAAAGTCAGCGTTAAATGGTTTAGGAGAAGTGGTTATACACATCCGAGAATGCATTCTGCATCGTTTAGAGGTCCTGGAGACCAAGTTTGACTAGGTGAAACTATGAGTTGACCATGGTTAACCAAGTTGAAATTTTGATAGTTTGATGTAAGATAATCAGTTAAGTTGAATTATAGATTTCTGTGATGATAGAAGGTTGATTACACAAGTAGTGAATAATATAAATGATCGCAGATTTTGATTTTGATCCTAAAAAAGGATTCTACTTGTTGTTTCATTGGAGGAACCTTCGTGTGAGATTCAACTCTTGTTAGATTTGAAGATGTGATTTGAAGAATCGTTTAAGCATTGAAGTTTAGCCAACCACTGTGAGATCATGCAAACATGCAAAAATGCAAAGAGACATGCAGAATGAAATGCAACCTAAGACCTAGGACCTAGTCACTGACCATGTGTCGGTTATTCTCATCATTGAATTTTTAGGTAACCGGATAAATCAATAAAATTCCCACTAGTTATGAAACCATAGGCATATGAATATTGATTTGTATACGTAGGAATCAATACAACACCCACTGATTATGAAACCATGGGCATATGAATATAGATTTTATTTTTGAAATGTCAAATTAGATATAAGTACCAAGGCAAAAATGCTAGGATGACCTGAATATCATGTCCATTTTGATATAGCAATTTACATAAGCATCAGAATATAAAGGTCATGATGACCTGAATACGCCTTGTGGTCACAAACACATCAAACAGTCAAGAGATCATTCTAAATCCAATGTGAATTACCCGTAGTGACCCTTTATCATTCACATCCTTAGGTAAGATCGTGTTTCATAGTAGGAGAAAGAATTCACTCAAAAAGACAATAGTGAGATCAAAATTCCTTGAATTTTCTAGGTATCAATGGTCGAGGTATGCATGGCCATCCAATTTGAGATAGAGGCTCTTACAGACGGACACCATTTCAATCCAGAATTTCCAAAGTTGTTAGACTTTCACATACAAGAAGAAAACAAAGAAAAGTTTATGCCCCCAGTCATCACTCTCTAAATCCTATAAAGGACATCATCGAAGAGCTCAAAGGGACACAATATGCAAGAAATCTCAAAGTGAATCAATAAGTATACAAGGAGATAAAAGCATGTAAAAAGCATAGATTGTTTTCAGTTTTCAGTTTGATGTTGATTGCGTTGTTGTAGATGCAAAATCCTTTTTGGAGACAAGACTAACTGATTAACTTGGATGAAGCTTCAAAGGACTCTGACTGGATATGATACATCTAAGATGCATTGGAGGCCATAGGATATGACTTTGATTGCCCCCAAGTTTGAACATTGATAGGATACAGACACTTGAGCCGATTGGTGTACAGACCAACTTATTGAAAACAAGAATGCAGAAACAAACCAGGAGATATGTACAAACTAAAGCAAGACTGAAAGCTGGGAAAGACCAAGATTGTGCTGATAGATGGAGCATTTTGAAACAAGTGGTTCCCGTTTGCCAGGTTTTCACCATCTTGGCAGAGATTCTATTTTTGCTACCAAGGCGCCTGTTTCCAGGTTTTCACCAAGGCACTTTTTTTTTCATTTTTTTTGTATTTTTCATTTTTTCAATTTTTTTGTACTTTTGATATTTTTTACTTTTTTTGTGAATCATCAAGGCACCTATTGCTAGGTTTTCACCAAGATGTTCATTTTTTCAGGACTTTTGCTGATTTTTAAGATTTTTTTAGGACATTCTACCATAGACTAAATGCCTTAGGCGTAGAATTTCTTTAGATGGAGAATGTTGATTGGTTCTCAGAGCTATTCTCCTTCAGTTGTTGAGAGTTGATAGGCACCAGAGCCAAAAGTAGCATTGATAACAAAGGGACCCAGCCAGCTGGGTTCAAACTTCCCCTTACATTCTCGATGGGATTGATTTTTAGGATTCTCTCTCAAGACTAGATCACCAACCTAAAATTCTTTGTGTCTGACTTTCTTGTTGTAACCTCTAGACATTCTCTTATGATATACTCTGAGATGATCATACGTTGCTTGCCTGCGCTCATCTAGTAGTTCAAGTTCTTGCAACCTAGACACTCTGTAGTCATCATCAGTTACTAGACTATGCATTTTAATTCTTAGTGATCGGATTTCAACCTCAATAGGCAGTACCCGCTTTAGACCCATAAACTAAAGCGAAAGGTGTAGCCCCAGTAGGTGTTCTGATGCTTGTTTTGTAGGCCCAGAGAGATTGATTGATCATGAGATGCCAGTCTCTTCCTATTTTATTAACTGTATGGTGCAAGATTTTCAATAGATTCTTATTAGAAGCCTCTGCTTGTCCATTCCCTTGAGGATATTAGATAGAAGACCAGTGTTGTGTGATCTTGAATTTGGCACATAGATCATCTAGGTCTTTATTCTTGAATTTCCCACTATTATCTATGATTATGGAATGAGGTATCCCATATCTACATATGATATAGTTCAATATGAACATAGATATTTGCTTTCCAGTTGCTTGTGTCAAAGGGACTGCTTCTACCCATTTTGTAAAATAATTTGTAGCTCTGATTATATGGGTGTGTCCATTAGAACAATGAGGATGTATAGATCCTATAAGATCAAATGCCCATTGGTGAAAAGGCCATTGTGTAGTAAAGGGAATGAGGTCTCTCCCTAGAGCATGAATTAAGTTGCCATGCACTTGGCATTTTTGATAGTTCTTAGCAAACTTGATAGACTCTTTCTCCATTTTAGGCCAATAGTACCCATCCCTAATAAGTTTTTGAGCTAGTGTTAAACCATTTGAGTGTGACCCACAAATACCATCATGGACTTCCTCTAACGCACATTGAGACTCTTCCCATTCTAAACATCTAAGTAGTGTACCATCTAGACCTCATTTGTATAGATCATGACCAATGATGACATATCGGGAGGCATTACGGATAAGGTATCTCTTTTCATGGTAGTTGAAGGTATCGGGAATGATTTGGTCTTGGAGATAGGAGAATAGGTTTTTGTATTTGGATGAATCATGACCTACAACAGTGCAAATCATGCAGGTTTCAGGGGATTCATATGCAGGATAAGATAGTGCTTCCACTAGGAATTCATAGTGTAGCTCATGTTTAGGCTACTGTAATAAAGTAGATAGTGTTGCCATTGCATCAGCAGCCTTGTTCTCCATTCTAGGAATTTGCTCAAATGTGATAGATATGAAATACTTCTTTAAATCATCTACCATTCTCTTGTAAGGAATGAGCTTTTCATCTTTAGTTTGGTACACATCATTGACTTGATGAATAACAAGTTGAGAGTCTCCATGAATGTGTAGCTCTGTTACTCTCCATTCAATTGTTATTTTCATACCATTCAAAAGGGCTTCATATTCTGTAATATTGTTTGTGCAAGGAAACTTAATCTGAATGCTTTTGGGATTGAGTATCCTTGAGGAGTTATGAACAATATGCCTGCTTCAGATCCATTTTGTGTATAGGAGCCATCAAAGAATAACTGCCATTCTCTAGAAGAAAGAGTCATGATAGAGGAATCTGGAAATTCCATTTGCATTAGTGTATCATCAATCATAGGTGCATCTGCTAATTGATCAGCAATAACCTATCCTTTGATAGCCTTTCTTTCCACATATTCAATGTCAAATTCACTTAAGAGCATAACCCATTTAGCTAATCTACCTGTGAGGGCAGCTTTGCTTAGTAGGTACTTGAGTGGATCAATTTTAGCTACCAATTGTGTGGTATGAGCTAACATGTAGTGTCTCAGTTTCTGTGATGCAAAGATCATAGCTAGACAAACTTTCTCAATCATTGAATAGTTCTTCTCATATGCAACCAATGTTCTACTGATATAGTATATAGCTCTTTCCTTTTTGTTCTCATCATGCTCTACTAACAATGCCTCCAATGATGTATCTGTAGTGGAGACATATAAGATCAAAGGCTTCCCATGAATAGGAGGCATCAAGATAGGAAGATTTGATAGATACTTCTTGTTATGGTTAAATTTGTTCTCACATTCTTCATTCCATGCAAAAGTCACACCTTTATGTAATGTTTTTGTAAAAGGTTGCTATATATCTGCTAGCTGTGATATGAATCTTCTGATAGATTGAACTCTTCCTTGCAACGTCCTCATTTGACTGATATTCTTTAGAGGTTGCATTTCCATTATAGCCTTTACTTTAGCTAGATCAACCTCAATGCCCTTCTTTGAAACTATGTATCCTAAGAGCTTTCCAGAAGTGACACCAAAAGCACACTTCTTAGGATTTAGCCGGAGACTAAACTGTTCCATTTTGTCTAGGATCATGCTCAAGTCCTTTAGATGTTCAGTTCTAATCATAAATTTTGCTAAAGTATCATCAACATAATCTTCCATAGTTCGATGCATCATGTCATGGAATATAGATGTCATTGCTCTTTGATATGTAGCACCAGCATTTTTAAGCCCAAATGGCATGGCATTCCAACAGAAGGTACCCCATGCACATGTGAACGTAGTTTTCTCTTGATCCTCTAGAGCAATTTTGATTTGGTTATATCCAGAAAAACCATCCATTAAGGAATACATCTCGAAACCCGCAGTCATGTCCACTATCATATCAATGTTAGGTAGTGGAAAATCATCCTTAGGGCATGCTCTATTTACATCTCTAAAGTCTGTGCACACTCTGATTGAACCATCTGGTTTAGAAATAGGTACAATATTAGAGATCCACTCTACATAGTCAATAACTCAGATGAATCCAGCTTTCAGGAGCTTCTCTAATTCAGCTTTTACCAAGAGTGCAACATGAGGATGCATCTTTCTCAAGTTTTGTTTAACGGGTTTGACATTTGGAGCTATAGATAAATGATGCATTATAAGATTAGGATCCAATCCTGGCATATCTGAATATTTCCATGCAAAGTTGATCTTCTTCTCTGCTAGGAATGTTGTAAATTTTTGCTTCTCTTCTTCTGATAAAGATTGTGCTACATGAATCAACTATGGTTCTTCTGTTGTTCCCAAATTGATAGATTGAGTGGGCTCAATTAGAACTGGAGATATGTCATGTAAATGACTCGGAAGGACATAAAATATCTCATCCTTAGGCACCTCAAAGAGGTTTTCACCTTTGGATATGTCTTTTATTTTTACTTTTGTAGGTTCTGAGACTGCCACAAAGTGGTTTTCACCCTCAAAACTCTTTTTCTTTTTCTTTTTATTCTTATTTTTCCGACTGAGATATTTGATGTCTGACTCCATCATGCTAACACTCGGTTCGCTGATGGAAGTACTCATAGGCTCAACTACATTGAGATAGAAAGCAAGGGAATAGTCATTTGGGAAGGTATAAACACCATGGCTTGGATTTGTGGAGGTTTGATCAATAATTTCTGGATATTGGATAGTCAAAGTGGGGAAAGATTGGGAGATAGTGTTTATGGATATGGATATGTCATCATTGGTCCTAACTCAATGCTTGAGTTTAAATGTGATATTACAACTTAAGACATTCAATTCATGAAGAGGCTCAATGTCATCATGGGAGTCCAATTCAGCCATAGGTGGATCAGACTCGATAGGTTCCGCATTTCTCTCTAGACTTACGTTGGAATTAGGTGTATATTGGTGAATAACATCAACATGTTTCTCGGTGATAAGCTCATCTAGTTCCGGAATGACTCCCCATTCATATTCATTAGATTCATCTTTTGATTCAAGATCTCTAGGAAATCTTAGAAAATGAGTAAAGTCAAGGTGAATACCCCAAGAAGGGTTACCCTTAGATTCTGATTTGAATTCATACTCATGAGAATCTATCTCAGAATGACTACCACCTTCCTCTTCTTGATTTTTTTTGAATCACTATTTGATGGTTATGTTTCTTCTTTCTTAAGAAGAGGTTCTCCTAGTGTGATCTTCTCTATGACATGAGAATAATTACCTTTGAGGTGATAGGGTTTCTGCTTAAATCCTAAGCCAACCTTATCTTTATTTGCTCTACCATTATGTGGAAGAGGTGCCTCAAGACCTTTTCCTCTGACTCCTAGAGGTCCTTGACCTGGATATCCCATCTTAGCTATCAATTTATTTCTTGGACCGTATGACTTAGAAGGGATCTACAGTGCTGTAGAGTCGCTAGTTTGAACATTGTGGGATTCAGAGTCATCTTTGTATAGCCATGATAGCACAACTTCATCCTCTTCAAACTCTTGCTTGGATACTTGTTTTGCCACAAAATTCTTTTTATATGCTTCAAGAGGTTCCTTAGGCTCAGGCTTGGACTATTTCAAAGATTGTCCATAAGACTTAGGTGAGATAGGGAGGGATGTCAAAGATAAGACTGGCTCTATAATATATTCTCCCATCCCATTTTCTTTTATATTGACCTCTTTAGCAATGTCTTCCATTTTGGATGTTGAAGCAACATTTAGTTGTTCAGTAGAAGATTCTCTGTTATTGGAAACAAGCTTATCAACACTTTCCTTCAATGTATTGCAAGTTGTATTCAGATCGGTAGGGATAGTAACCTCTACTCCTTCATAAGGAAACTTCAAACATTGATGGTATGTAGAAGGAATAGCTTGCATTTCATGTATCCATGGTCTCCCTAGAAGAATGTTGTAAGCCAAAGGTAGATCAAGAACTTGACATATAGTATCTCTGATAACTGGACTTGCTTTGATAGGTAAGACAATGATGCCTTTAGAAGATCTTTCTTGTTCATCATAGGCTTTGATAGTTATTTTCTTTCTAGGATCAATAGCCAATTCTGAAAATCCCAATTGTGTGATCAAGTTGTAAGAACAAATGTTTAGGCCAGTGCCCCCATCTATCAACACATGTTTGACTCTACGGTTCTAGATCAAGACTTCTATATGCAAAGGCTGATTATGTGGGTGACTCAAGGAGTTGTCATCTTCCTCTGAAAAGGAGATATATTGCGGAGATGTAAGATGTCCAACCATAGTCTGGAACCTATCTAAATCAAGGTCATCAAGAACATTAGATCTGAGCAAAGCTTTGTCTAGGATAGCTCTATGAGCTAGAGATATTCGAAGCAACTCAAACATGGAGATTTTGGCATTAGTGTAGTAGAGTTGTTGAATAATGCTATAAGATGTAGGCCTTGTATCCTTTGGATTGTAAGATTTGGAAGTAGCCTTCTGTTTGGAAGCAGATGAAAAATTCACTAGTACATTTCACCTTAAATTTTGACCTAAAAATTTGACCATATCATAAAAATGTTTAGCTTGGTCACATTACAAAGGAAAACTTTTGTTTTTTTTTACTTTTATGCACGTGTTGGTCTCAATTTCAACAAACGATGTGTTAGTCAAAATTGAGACCAAAACGAGATTAAAAGTAAAAAAAATAAAAAATGAAACTTCATTTCTACTTCACTTTAGCGCAGGCGAACACGGGTGAAGTTGAATGATAACCTACTGCAAGAGAAATTAGGTATGTCAAATGATATCTTGTTAAGTAGATAGTCATGGCAAGAGAAATTTGTTTGAGTATTGCACAGTAAATATCTTCATTTGACACAGTGTTTTGGATCCAATAAAGTTGAAGATCAAGAGAGAGCCATGAGGTCCTTGACATTAAGAGGCCTTACAAAATCAGGGAGCCCTGCATATTGAAGGTTAGCTAGCAGGTAATTAAGGGCATCAGTGGTGTGGAAGGCATCCCAAAACATGTAATCTACACGGTGGAAAAACAACCTCAAAATGGGAGTACAGGGAAACTCTGCTCTCAGACGCCCTATCCCACAGCAACTCTCATTTGCATATTTGAATCTTGCACCCATCAAAGTTTCCTAAATTAGAAATATTAGATTACATTAAAATAGGGCTCTTTGAGAATATAATAATAGCAACTTACCAAATGCAACTGGATTGTCGATGACTTGAGAAAGAATGGCATAATTGTCGCTCAGCACAAAGTGCGCATCAGATAATTCCATCTGTAGTTCATTTTGAAGCATGTTTTCCAGACCCAAGTTGAATTTTGTGATAATACTATTGATGTAATGTACACAGCTTCCATTATCTGGGTTTCTTGAACTTATAAGCAATGGCGTACAACCTAGGGGTACTAGATTGGACACAAGAAATTTTCTAGCTCCCATCTCATATAAACTCTGCACCACAAAATAGATAATAGAATCTATGATGTGACTTCCCAAACATCAAACCTTGAATAATATGTGATTTTCATATTAGTGGGTAATTAAGTTGTGTTAAGATTATGTGATGGTTTTTTGTGTTCAATTGCATTAAACTATTCCCTCACAACATTTCAAGCCCGCATCCTGCCTAGTGAGCTCATAAGTGAATCTTAATTAGTATGTCTTCAAATCTATTAA
>BSBK01001254.1:22500-240000 GCA_027943335.1 Chamaecyparis obtusa | reverse complement strand
ATCTTTGTTTTAAACCTTCTGATGTGGTCTCTTTGCACAACACAACAGCATGGCATGGCCCTTCAACTTTATGCTCATGTACTTGACTCCTTGGGGGTCCTCATTTGGTTTTCCCTTGAAATATTTTGTACATTTTGTTTTCTTGTGTATCAACTCATCTGATTCAGGCTTCATAAGCTGGTTGATCAAACCTTGATTTGCTTTCAACTTGTTTTTTATTGTAAATTTCTCATCGAAGTTAATGTCCACGGTTCCTTGCACGTCAATGTCTTACCTCTCAACCTCATTTTTGTCCTCTACAATGCCACTCCTCTTCTCTATATGGTCTCCATGACATTGAATCTTCCTTGATGGGTCCTTGTCATATCAGCAAGTTTTTTAGCGTAGTCCTTTGGCCACTCTGATGTTTCCTTTGCACTCTTTTTTTTGTGGATTGTAGCCCCTTTGGTCCTCTATCCCTTATAGATATGGGATCTGAATGGTCTTTTCTCCACAACATGTTAGCAATTGAAGCTTTAAAAATCCTAATGATTCAGTTCCATCAGCAGGTCTGCTGATTCTTTGGCTTCTTTTGGAATGCCTCTATATGCCATTGTGCATAACTAACATTTTACACAACCTGACATAACTGACAAGGTTTTTATTGCTTTCCACCTTCTGTCCTCTGAATGGTTTCTTCAATCTTCCACTTTTCAAGGAATGGACTGAATTTTGCATGGCTTTACTAAGCTTACCTGAGTAAAATACACTGCTCTCTGTGGTTCCACAAGTGTTCATACTCTATTTTTGGAAGACAAAACTCCGAGTCTATATGCTCATGTGGCTCTGATATCTCAATGACTAGTTTTTGTTGTTGGTAGTGCGTCAACGTTCCTCGCGGGATTTGTGACTTGGCTTAACCATCTCAATACAATATGTTCTTCCAGGCATCAAAACCACAAACCAAAACCATTGATGCACACTGCACAAAGCCAAACACAATAGTTGATCTATTGTACAGACAACTAAAACAAACAAAAGAAAGGCAGATGTTTTGGACTGATACAAGATTTGTCGATCCCTAGTATGCTTTTGCATCAGAACTATCTTGGGACAAAAAAATCATTTTAATGAAAAGGCCAAAGAAAAGCCTATCTAATAGTGTTTCTTAGTCTTGATTGAGGATGACATGCACTTGGTTTCTACAATGGTTGCATAGTGCAGTTAGACTTAACAGGCCAAATCCACAGGGCTGAGGCAGGACCTTGGGTGATTCCCCATGGCGCAAAAAAATCTTTTGAAAAGGAAAAGTCCCTAATGGTCAGCTTTCCTTTGCCTTGATCAAGGATGAGAAGCACGAGGATGCCATGTAGGACTTGCATACTGTAGTTTGTGGTTCTTACTTCTAACAAACCAGGTGATGTCATTAATACTTTCAATGAAGAACAATATGATGATTAGTATTGATTTTCAAAATGCAGTTCTAATAAACTATTTTGATTTATCTTTAACATTTGACAATTGGTGGTGACATTATCAATTATCAGTTTGTTTTTATTTAATTTCATACCACACACACAAACAGAGTCACACACACATGCACCCCAATCTACCCCCCACCCCACTGGTATATGTAGCATGTGTCCAAATCTAGCCATGTGGAATGGGGGGGAGAAAACTAATGAACTGCATACATGCATATACACATACAAATATATATAATTTACACAATTAAATACAAACCAAAATGATAATTGATATATATGCCCAGCCATGCTGAAACTAGGTGAAAAAAAGCTATAATGTACCAAACCCAAACCAGCCGTATGGTACAGATTGATATCATAATAATTGTAAAGATGTTCGTAGAAGGTACTGAAGACTGTTGATTTTCCTTTTGAGCTCTTTCTGATATACACTTGAGGTATTATATTGACCAAGAACACAATTATGATTTTCTTTTTGCAAGTTTGAATATATATTTTTATTCTCCTTGTAAATAATGTGGGTCTGATATTTGTATATATATCTTGAAGCTAGCCGTGGTGAACCAAGTGAATTAAGTGATGGACTGCAAAACCTAAGCCAGCTATATAATATAGATTAATATGATAATAATTGTACAAAGAGGTTCATAGAAGCTATTAAAGATCATTGGTTTCCTCTTGAGCTCATTTAGATTGTCACTGAAAGGAAGCATATTGACTACAAACACAATTATGACGTTCTTTTTGTAAGGGCTAAATATATATCATTATTATCCTGGTAACCAGTTAATATCATAGGCTTGGAAGGCATGACTAATATTTTGCGATGTCAGTTATTTATTGTAGAAGTTGATTGGCTATGTTTGTATGCTGATCCTAACATGGTGGTAATAATTTTTAAAATTATCTTAGAAATTAACAACCATTAGGATAAAAATACTGTTAGGAGTCTTTTATAATTAACTCTTGTATAACTACTATTTTCCTTGAGTCTTGGCAAGGAAAACAATAGTTATACACAACCAATCAGGCTCCCTGCAAAGAGCTACAATACTAATTTAATGATAAAAGTACTCTGGTTTGCTGACTGCATGAAAGTTAGCTTACCAATTTTTTTGAAATATTTTTGCATTCGAGTATGGTCCACAGGGTGTGGCCCACCTCTTATAGGTAGAAAATTGTGGATTAAAAAACTTAAAAATAATGATAAGTGGTAGGGTTTAAGTATGTTTCTTGTTGGAACTCTGCTTGCAAGGATAATGCTGAAGTTCTTTTTGAAAACCAATCTCACTTATCCATTTTGTACAAAATAGATTTTAATCCACCAAAAGAAACATTCAACATCATATATTGCCTAGTAAATTCTAGCTATTATTTAATCATGGATTCCATGACATGAATGTCTGAGAGGATTTTGGCCAAAGCTTCTAATTGGCACATTTATGTGATTTTGTGAAAATTCAATTAAGTTTGAAACAATATTTTTACATAAGGGAGTTTGCTTGATATTTTGCAAATGTAGTCTTGGACGGCGAAGGCTTCAAGCAGATGGATCTGGCTTCAATTAGCAACATTTGCAGGGGGGGATCAGAATAGGCCAAGTAGCTAAAAGATAGCCAAACTCTAAATTATGGTGTTTCTTGATTATTTTTGTGAAATGGAATAGATAATTGATGAATTTAAGCTGAATTTTCTCCATCTTTTATTAATATGCCCAACCATATGGGAGCGCTTGGTTTTTCACTTACCTTGTGATAATAATATTGTTCGTCAGGAGTCATTTCCTTCAAGAAGTGATTTACTTCAAGGTTATCGGCTTCTCTATGTGCCCTTTCTACATTATTTAAGAAAGATGTTTTTCGCTTGATAAACAGAGGTTTTTGTTGGTACCTGAGCCATTAAGGAATGTTGAAAGGCCAAGGTACAAGAGCCAGTATGACAACTAGGTGAATGCAATAGTTTTTTTACATTATTGGAAAAATCACTTTTACAATCTTATATGCTTGACTTGAAAATCTTTCCAATTATCTCGTTTAATAACTGCTTGCCTCTATCCAATTTCATTGTGAATTTGATGTAGTTCAATGTTAAGCTATAATTTTCTGTTGTTTCTATTGCCTTGTTTTCCAATTAGGCAGTTGATTTTGTTTTTTGAGTTTTCATTGAACAACTTGCCAAGAGAATTCTGATCAATATTGCTTTCTTCATTTTCTCCATATCTTGTCTCAGGTTGGTATAGTATGTACAATTTCATATTCATGATAGTTTCACTGAAATTTGTATTTTAATTTTCAATGTCAATGTTGATAATTCAAGGTTCAATATTTATTATTGTGAATGTTACTGCTATTTGAATTTTAGCTATTTAGAATTTTAATTATTTTTTGCAGTTTAGTTGTTCAATTGAAAGGTTATAAATTTTTCATCTCCTATTCCTCTCCTCTAGCCACTTCCCTTTAGTCACTGAAATCTGGTTGCATCCCCATATCCTTCCATACCCTTTTTGCCAAAGCTTGGAGAAACAGTTGCACCATTTCTAAGGTTAAAGCTAGGTATAATTTTCTGTCATTTGTATTCCCTTATTTTCCTATCATCTAGGTGTTTGATATTTGAATTTTGATTTAATGAATTTCTCTGAGAATCTGGATTTGTATTGTTTTCTTTTCTCTCTATATATTGTCAGGTTGGTTCGCTTGCTTTGCAGATATTTTTGTTTCTATTGTCAAGTTGGTTCACTTGTCATGGACATATTTTGTGACTTCCTTGTTTTTTCCATTTCTGAAGTTCAAGTTGTTAGTTTTGGGACTTGTACGTCATTAGTTCATTCCATTCAGATATTTCTAATTTATATCATTGTTCTCTGTCATTGATGTTTGTACCTTTTTAAAGACTGACTATCTTGAGTTCCACTTGGTGTTTGATGAATTGCAGGGCCGACCTAAAGGTGTCACACCAAAGTACAGCTTGAAACCTCTTGTGTCCAGGTTATCAGAATTACTTGGGATCAATGTATGTATAATGTTTTATTTGAAATGTTACTATCTACTTACAACAAATTTAGTTTATATTGCTTTTTGGTTTTCAATGTATGTATAATATTTTATTTGAAACGTTACTATCTATCTACAACAAATTAAGTCTATATTGCTATTTGGTTTTGAGTAATCATTTATGCAGGTAGTGAAAGCAGATGATTGCATTGGAGAAGAAGTAGCAAAATTAGTGGCATCTCTACCAAAAGGAGGGGTTTTGCTTCTTGAAAATGTTTGATTCTACAAGGAAGAAGAGAAAAATGACCCTGAGTTTGCAAAGAAGCTGGCTTCTCTTGCAGACCTCTATATTAATGATGCTTTTGGCACAGCTCACAGAGCACATGCTTCTACAGAAGGTGTTACTAAGTATCTCCATCCATCTATTGTTGGTTTCCTTCTGCAGAAGGTAGAAGTCTCTATGTACTTAAGAGTCCTGGGGCTTGTGTCTTTTTGCACTTGATGGGATTCAGAATGTTTTAATCTGCTATAATAATTAAATAATTCAATATTATTCAATGAATGCTTAGAAATGACATTAAATTTGGTCACTCCTTCAAAATAACTTAAAAAATGTTTTGAAAATGTCTTCAATATCATTGTTAGCATCTTATATTGTCATATGTCTATTTCTTAAATGCAGGGAGAGGAAATTGAATATCATTTTTCCTGATGTTTTGAAATTGTGTTGTGTAGTAGGAACTTGACTATCTTGTTGGTGCAGTGTCTGAACCCAAGAGACCATTTGCCGCCGTTGTGGGAGGATCCAAGGTGTCCTCCAAAATTGGAGTTATTGAGTCTTTACTTGAGAAGGTTGATATTCTTCTTCTTGGAGGAGGCATGATTTTCACTTTTTATAAGGCTCAAGGACTTAAAGTTGGATCCTCTCTTGTTGAAGAAGACAAGCTTGAACTTGCTACAAGCCTGATGTAGAAAGCTAAAGCTAAGGGTGTTTCACTCATGTTACCAACAAATGTAGTAATTGCAGACAAATTTGCTCCTGTTGCAAACAGCAAGGTGTGTGCTCTATGCTGGAGTTATGAATCGACATTTACTTGGAATTGTATTATCCAACATTTTGTCTGATTTTTGGAATATACATATCTTTCCACTTTCCATTTCTTCATTTCCTTGAAGATTAGGTTCTTAATATTCATTTTCTTCATGTTTTGTTCTTGTATGTGTTTTATAGGTCATACCCTCTAGCGAGATTCCAGATGGGTGGATGGGTCTTGATATTGGATCAGACTCCATCAAGACATTTAACGATGCTTTGGACACAACTAAAACTGTTATCTGGAATGGTCCCATGGGAGTGTTTGAATTTGAGAAATTTGCTACTAGAGCTGAGGTTTGTGTGGCTGGACTTCTTGGTTGTTGTTAACCATTGATACTTTCTTTCTAGCTGTATGAATGGATTGGGATGTACTATTTATGACGGGAGTGTCTGAATTTGAGAAATTTGCAATTGGAATTGAGTTTTGTGTGGCTGTACTTCTTGGATGTTAACCTATTCATAATTTCTTTCTATTTTTATGAATGAATCAGGATATAGTTATTTTAAATTTATTTTTGAATGCAGGCAATTGCAAAGAAGCTTGCAGATCTAAGTGGGAAGGGTGTAACCACAATCATTGGTGGAGGTGATTATGTTGTTGTGGAGAAAGTAGGTTTGGCTAAGAAGATGAGACACATTTCAACAGGTGGTGGTGCTAGCTTGGAACTATTAGAAGGAAAAACCTTGCCCAGTGTTCTTGCCTTGGACGACGTTGTTCCAATAGCAGTTTAAGTCATTATTAGCAATATCATATTGCTATTTTTCTAGAAGAAATATCAGTTTTAGTTGTGTTTTCAAAGCAGATATATCTCTCAGTAATGCAAGTATCCAAGAGTACTGTATCTTCAAGTTCAAATATTTCAAGGCAATCATATTTCCAGGAGCTGTTCAATTGTTAAATACTTTGCAATTAAATAGGAATTTCAACCATTTTCTGATGTTTATGATTGTATTTCTATCGAGTCTTGTGTGCTAACAACAAAATGAGTGACCTATGATTTGTGGAAAGTGTTCAGAATAAAGTATTGGCACATTCTATAAGTACAGGAGTAAATGTGACACACATTTCGGAGGAGCATGTAAGAGAATATGAAACTATGACCAAAACCATAACAATCTTTAAAGAACTTCAATGATAATCCATCCAATCCCTATATAGGCTGTTTATGATAGTTGAATTTCTGGAAGGAATTCCATAGCCAAAATGGGAGTAGTTACAAGGAAAATGTCCTGTAACTTGAAGATCTCAAATTAGGTTTAAGTACAAATCCAAAATGATCCATCAAAAATATCGATGGGCTTCATTTTTCTTCTCTACAGACTAAAAGTATGCAAAACCTGAGCAGAGCTGCTATTGATGTTGATAGTGGAATGACCATTGCAGTCTGTTTATCAATACCCTTCAATTATAGTGACATAAATTTTGATGGGGTAGGGATTTTTAATATTTGAGGCTGTTATGCATATATTTTAAAGATTGGGAGTAGTAGGGGGATGTAGTGGATCACGAGCCTTGCTTTTCTTAGGGGTCACCTTGAGGCAACCACTCTCTTATGTTGTGTCATTGCCTTGAAAAGCCTTGCTTCGCACTAATTAGTAATTGGCCACCTTGTTGAGATATTATAGGTGCTTTGTGCTTGCATGAGCTAATTTGATTTTACGACAAGAGTAACTGTTTTGTATTAATGATTACATTTGTTAAAAACTAGAAGGCAAGCTATTTGCTATGGATTGTTAAGTTGTATTGAGCCATTTAGATTATTGAAGAAGATGTTTTTTTAATGTTTGCAAGGCTAAACATAGCCTATGGGATAGCTTGCTTGATCAAACTATTTTTGCAATTCAATCCTTTTCTTATGCAAGTTGATGATGAGCACCCTCAACTTTTCAACAATCCCTTGGCTGAATAAATTTGATCGAGGCGTCACTGATGGAAGGAGTCTTAAGTGCTGAGTGTGGCAATATTTGATGTGAATTATGACATGGTTTTTTGTTAGAGAAAAAATTGGAATTGGAATTTCGTCCTCTTTAGTTTTCTAATTTTTAATTAATTAATAATTATTGTAAATAAGACACCAATAGCACTTCTTAATAGACATTTTTTTAAAAAATTTTTTTAGCATTGGTCTCAATTTTGACCAATGCAATGGTTGAAATTGAGACCATTGACCATTGGACAAAAAAAATGATGGTGATTTTTCCAGTTTCAAGTGATTGCTGCAGTCAAAATTTTGACCAATATTATGGTCAAAATTTCAACCAATAAGAAGTACGTAGAAAATTCAATGAAAAAAGAATGACGAAAGTTTTAGTTGTGGATTCAACCAATTATTGTCAAAAATTTGACCAATTCTCGTCGAAATTTGAGGTAAAATTTACTAGTGATTGAAGGGTATCTTAGGGACATTAGATGAATCTGGGATTTGTCCTTTCAGATGTGCCTGAGCTTGTGATCGAGTAACTACATTAGCTGAGGAATGATCTCTTTCTCTTCGTACAATTGTGATGACATTGCAACTTTCAGAGAGACATGGTTCAACCATATTGATGACAACATTATTTCCAGGGTAGGCATAATTGACTTTTGCCCCCATATTAGGCTGAGAAGTTGAAACTCCTTGACCATCTTGCGTAAATGGTTTTGTAAATGTCGTATGATCATTATTACTCTTAGGATTGTCAACTGTGATGTCTCCACTATCGATCAGATCTTGAATGGTGTGTTTCAACCGTAAGTAGTTATTAGTTTTGTGACCTTTACCTCGATGGAAATCATAGAATTCATTTTCTTTCCACCAATGTGGCTTAGGGTCTGGATCAGATTGTCGGATTGCTGGAAAAGAGATGATGTTATCAGCCAGTAGAGTTCTCATAGCTGATTCTAAAGATTCTCCAAGAGGAGTGAACTTTCACTTTTTATCCCAAGATTTGTATTTTGGCTTCTTTTGGAATGGTTCGGATGACTTTTGTTCTAAAGCTTTAATGGATTGGGAACCAAGAGTTAGGTTGTAGGCTGGTGCCTTTGATGGGGCACAGATAGTGTCAACAACACCATCTATGACAATGCCTTTATTCTTGTTCCAATTTTTGTTCTTATCTTTGGAACTAGATCCAGATTTGTATTTGTCCTTTTGAAGCGTGATATCTCCTTTCTTGACAAGTACTTTCTCAATCTTGATTGCATTATCTACCATTTTGTCAAAATATGTATGATCTTGCATTTGTAATTGGTAGTTGATCTCTGGGACAAGGTTATTGATAAAGATTTCAAGTTTCTCCATTTCGGGAATTGGTCTAGCATATAGAGAGAACTTCTTTCACCACCTCTTGAGGAATGTTAGGAATGGTTCTCCTGGATATTGCTTGAGGTTACAGATATCGATCATGGTGACCAAGTGTTGAATATTGTAGGAGTATTGTTGATAAAATAGTTTAATCAACTCCTCAAAAGTTTTAATCGTAGGAGGCAATCTAGAAAACCAAAGAATGGATGCTCTGCCCAGAGATCTAGGAAAGAGGTGCATTAGATAGGTCAATTCATGTATGAACTCCATGGATTGTGTACAGAACTCTCTGACATGATCTTGAGGATCAGAGTGTCTGTCATATTTATCATACTTCGACATCTCCACTCTTTTTGGAAATGGCGGCATGTACAAGTCTTTGTCAAATGGAAAAGGACATAGAGCCTCCATGGAGAACTCCTTGGGTTCCTTCTCTTTTTTGAGTTTATTCAGTTTGACTTGTAAAGCATGCATCTATTTCATCATGGCCATTATTGGAGTTTCTTCCTCATGTGTGATGATATCTTCAACATTAAAATTAGGAGGAAGCTTAGCTCCTTGATGAGCTAACTCCAAAAAGTATGTTTCTCCATTTTCTTTCAAGAAATGCCTCATCATTTTCTTGAATTCATCTTCATTTTGGTATCGGGCAATTTCTTCAAGCGTGGATTCCTGATCTGCACCATGTTGGGAATGAGCTCCTTAAGAGCCATGATTCATCCCTGCTTGAGACATGGTAGGAGTTCTGGGACTCCCTAAGATAGATCGAGGAGGAGTTTTTTGATTACCTCTGTGAGTTGATGGAGGAGGTATGTAACCAGTTTTCAATCGAAAGTTGCCAAGACCGTCGTCCCCGTAAAGACCAGAATTGATGAGTTGCTCAAGAGTTGGACCCTGAATATTAGTCAAAGGTAAGGTCTGAGACATCTCTCCTGATTTCTTGTGTGAGGAAGCTCTGGTTTCCACCATTAACCTTAGATGAAGCGAAGAGAATAGGATGAAGACAACTGAAGAATGATTTGATGCAAGAAAATTAGATGATGCAACCTTGTCAAGATTATGATTGGTTTGAAGATTTGATTAGACATGGGTGAAGGATAATGTTCCCTAGATGTATGGGTAGATTGCCCAAAAGATAGCAGACACGAGTTCACAACACTTAGTCTATTTTTGAAGATTTGATAGAAGATTGATAGATCTGACAAGGTTTTGACACAAGATGAAAAGGACTCAAATCGATTAAACAGAAGGCTGAATCGGATTCAAAAGGTCACTTTTCAGAAAATGATAGGATTCTCAATAGCTACTGCTTTGTTCCTGACATAGTGATTTGTTCGACAGATTCTGGAAATAGGCTGAAAAAGCTAAGTATTTGGCAATTCTGACAATTTTTGACAACTCTTCAAAATTTTCCCAAATGACACTCTACAGACTCGTACGACAGTGGGTATGCTATGAAATGACAATTGAAAATCTTGTATGACAGTGGGTATGCGATGAAATGATAGTTGAAAAGCTTGTACGACAGTTGAAAAACTCGCACGACAGTTGCTAGCAGGATTTGACTTTTTGAATTTGATTGGCAGAAAGACTCGTACGACACTGGGTTCTCTACCATACGACAGTTGGGCAATAATGAAATGACATTTGATACAAACTCGTATGACTTTCTGACTGACTGAGATGACAGTGGACTCCAGAAAATAATTTTACTTCAAATTTTGCAAATTTTGAGTTTTTAGATTCGGATTGTTTGCAAATTTTAATGTCCAGATTTGAGGATGGTAACAGATTTGTTCATTTTCAATAACCAGATACATAAACAAGCATGCAAAATAGAAAGCAAGTGATTTCAAGCATGTCTGAAAATAATGAACAAGGGCAAAAGCAACCTTGCGCATGAACAATCAAGTGATTTTATTCATTCTAATCCTCAGAAGCGCTAATTGTGTATGTTCCAAAAATGTTTTGCAATAACGCACATATACCCAAGAAAATAAAAATTTGGCCTTGCTAGGGTTTTTAGTAATGGTTTGACTCTGCAACTTTTATGATCCAAGAGGGTGAACTCCAATCCAGGCGCACCGAGGTTTTGACACAGTCTGAGAACTTAATCTTCAGGATCTGCTAGGGAGATCTGACAGCGCAACAAGAGACCACACCTATGGAGATTTCTTCCAATAGGACATTTATATAGCGGTTGTCACTACCACGGTGAAAATGGCTATTACTGCTTGAGGTTCCGTCAACGTGGTTGACCTAATTAAGGGAATGTCCACTATGGTTAACCCTCTCTAAAGGTGACTCACAAAATATACCACATGGAGACTGGTTCTAGATTCAAGGATTTGGGTTTCTGGTACTATCCAAAAAGGAAGTAGAGCATAATCCCCTAGCCTTTTCACTTTTAACCCAAACAAAGTAGACAGATTAATCCGACACGCTAAGACCAAGATTATCTTGCAAAGATCTATGATGTCAACCCCTTATGATCTATCAACCTCTCTAGAGAGAGAATGCCTCGATCAAAAGTTGAAGACACGTGGATCTAGTGGAATGTGAGACTCCCTCAGTATCCTCCCCACCTATAAGGGATCCTTCATTGAGAAGAGTTTCACGGGAAACCCACTCTCTCAAGATCCACAAATAGTGTTCATGGGGCCTAATTACTATGTGTAACAAAGATGCTGAAAGCAAACTATGTTTGTTTTTATAGCCCAAATGAAGTCTGTGATAGGAAAGCAATAAAAGTCACTCAAGCTAGACACATGAGATGTTCATTTTAGATCCAAAATTGAAGTCTTATCAGCTAAGAAGATTACCTAAATTCCTCGCAACGCGCTTAGTAGATTTTTACCTATTTTTAGCAATTCTTGTACTTTTTCCAATCAAAACCAGCAGGAGTCAATAAAAAATAGAGAATTTCAATTGTTAAGATTAGCCGTTAGTCAAAATCTAAAAACTGAATATGACACACTGCCCTGAAAAATGAAACGACAATGAAAACTTGGTGCCAAAGCTCGTACAACACTGGGTTTGCTTCCAGATGATAGTCCAGAAACTCGTACGACACTGGGTGTATGATGATACGACAGTTGAACTTCCAAACAACAGTGTGTACAATCTGGCATGACTCTCGATCCGATAGACTATCATACGATAATGGGTATAGTCTGAGATGACTTTTGTCAGAAACTCATACGAAAATTGTACGAACATAATTTAAAAATCACAGTTTTGGCTTAGAAATCGAGAAGAAAAGATAGAAATTGATAGAATTGAACTGGAAACCCATATCAGGGCCCCACAGTGGGTGCCAGAAATGTGTGTGTGAATTTTGTACCTGATCTGTAGACACAACACTTCAATAAAACATTAGAGGTTAGCAAAAATGAAAGCTGCAATGAATTGAAAGCTAAACTAACCAGGTGATTTACTGCCTTCTAATAGGTGCGAGTATGATGTTCTCAGATTGTTATCGAGATCAATGACCTTGACGACACCTAAACGAAGGATTTGAATGCAAAATCTATGATATGGAATGAATGTAATTAATCTATTTTTTGGGTTTTTTCTGTGCAATTATGATAATGAAAACTTGATATGAATCTATGCTAATATGGAAATTGATATACTAAAATGATCTAACAATAATATTCTAAATGATATGCAATACTCAAAAACAAGAATGATCTCACAATAGCTTGGATTCACAAAGATGATTCTTCAGTCTCCAATTTGACAGGATGAGGATGCAAAAATATGAGATGATTTGTGAAGAGCTGAGGCCTTAATTTATAGAAATCCAGGGCTTTGGAGGTGCATGGAAAAAAGCCATAAATCACTTAGATTAACTCAACTTGATTTTTGAGTTATTTTTAAATAAAGGATAATTAACTCACAAAAACATGCAAAAGCAGAGATCAACTCAAAATAGAGTTTTTGATTTAATTGATAATTGATAGTTGCCTACTTTTATGATTGTGCATATTTTATTTATGAATAAATTTAATAATAAAGTGATTTATTTCCAACTTAACTGATTTTGAAAAATAAAACAATTGATTTATGGGTTAATCAATCATTTTTCAAACTTTTATTCAAAAATAATATTATTAAAAATTGACAACTTGCTTTAATTAATTAAATAAGAATTTAATCAATTATTCATAGGATTTTGGATTTATTGTCAAAATTAAATAATACAATTTAGGAATAATTGAATTAACTTCAATTAAATAATTAAGTGCCAGAATTAAATCTAATTAATTAAATATTGAGAATATTCAATTAATCAAACTTTAGGATAAATAGAATTTATCGCCAAATAATCATTAAATTAAAGATAATCATGATAAATAGGAATATTGCTAGGAATATTCCCTGATGCAGAATTTGAGATAATCAATTAGGATTCGATGATGTTTAGATGTGCCTTAGGTTAGGACTTCGATGTCGATTTCGTTCGATATGTAGATATAGGAAATTAATGAACCTATAGCCCATTTTTGGGGTATTACACACAACACCAGTAACGTTGCGAGATAGAGAAGTGTATAAAGTATCAATGTTGATGTTATCATAGGGGTTGTATGCTTCAACTATTTGAATCATACAGAACAACTCATCTTTGATACTATTCACCCTATCCCTATTAGGGTGCATGGTGGATGTCTCAATGGTATGATCAAGAACCTCAATCGTGTGAGTCAATCTAGCAATAGTTGTAGTAAATAGTTTCTCTTCGTCCTCTCGAGAAGAGGTAGATCTATGTGTAGAGTGGGCACTAGCACCCCCCTATACACTAGCCTCTCCTAAAGATGCAGATGTTTCCCCACTATGGGATGCCATGTATGATAGATGAAATGTATGCGAAAGTATGTAGACGGGTATATATAAATTGTTGCACATGCATACACATATGTACAATATTTTAAAAGGAAATCTAATTTAAAGCATGTACATTATGATCATCTACTTTGTGAAAAATATATATGAACAATTTATGTACATTTAAGAAATGACAAAAAAATTAATAATATTTGAAGTATGATTAACTAGGTTAACTAAGTTTGACTACCTGTTAACTAGGTTAACTAGGTTTGAAGCACATGGAACTTAACTAGGTTAACTAAATTTGACTACCTTTTAACTAGGTTACCTAGGTTTGAAGTACATGGAAATTAACTAGGTTAACTAATTTTGACTAGGTTAAATAGGTTTGAAGTATGATTAACTAGGTTAACTAGGTTAACTAATTTTGACTAGGTTAACTAACGTTAACTAGGTTCGGAGTATGGTTAACTAGGAACTATGTATAGTTATTTTTTTACGTAAAATTTTCCTAATAATTTTCTATTGTTTCAAATGATCTTGTTTGTTACAGTTTACATGTGCTTTTGTAATGTTATCCTAATATTTTTCTAATGTTTTCAAAAAATAATTAAAAGGCAATCTAAAGTTGCATGTACATTACGTGATCATCTACTAAATGTGAAAAATATATACATGAACAAAATTTATATTTACATTTAATCTAAACATGACAAAAAAATGAATGATATTTAAAATTTAAGCATATTTATACATGTGTGTATATACACAAACCATATTTATACAACTCATCAATAAAATATAAATACATGGTTAGTTTCTAGGTTAACTAGGTTTGAATTATGGTTAACTAGGTTAAGTAGGTTTGAATTATGGTTAAAATTAGGTTAACTAAGTTTGACTAGGTTAACTATGAACTAACTAGGTTTGTTCAAGTATGGTTAACTACGTTAACCAAGTTTGACTAAGTTAACTAGGTTAAAAGTATGGTTAATAGGGTTAAAAGTAAGTTTGACTATGTCTGAAGTATGGCTAACTACGTTAACTAAGTTTGACTAAGTTAAGTAAAGTTAACTACAGTTAACTAGGTCAACTAGGTTTCAAGTATGGTTAACTAATGGTAACTACATTAAGTAAGGTTAACTAAGTTTGACTAAGTTAACTAATGTCAATTAAGTTAACGACGTTAACTAAGGTTAATTAGATTAACTAGGTTTACTAAGTTAACTATATGTCATTTAACCAAAAAATATTACATTACAAAGCATGTTAATTAATTTTGACAATCTAACATAACTAAATTATCCTAAAAAGCATAAATTAAAATATTAATACAACCATATATTAACATTAAAATTTGAAAAAAATATTTTTAAAAAAACTTCAAATTTTTTTTTTTTTTTTAAAACTACCTGGTCTAGCCGAAAATCTCCAAATTGTCCTACAATTCTCGGAAGTCGATAGAGTGCAAATGAGTCACTCAATGCTTTTGGGGGGTATATATAGTTTTTGATACTTTCGGTCGAACATAGTTTTGGTCGGACCAGGTTTGGCCAAACCTGTTCTAGCCTAAATGACCTTGACACATCAATGCCAGCTAGCACCATGTGGTGCCACGTGCACACCACATATATTTGACTGAAAACCATCTGGCCGAAATTGGTCTGACTGAAACTCCCTTCGATCGAAACATGTCGATTTTCCTCTATTAGGACACAACTTTGTACTTTTACCCTATCAATACCCTCATCAAGGAGATTCTTATGTTTCAGTTCAATCCAATTTGAAGTATTATGCTCGATGTGTCTATGATATGCACAATAATCACTCAAATAGTTAAATCAATGTGTGGTCACTTTAGGCAATGTGATAAGATTATGCTCAAGAAGCTTTTTCAAAGCCAACTCAAGAGATTGCTCCAATGCTGTAAACTTTCTATCCAAGGGATATTTAGGTTCACATGTGTTTGTAGAAGAAGTGCCTTGTTTTTTAGGTGAAGAGGACATTATCTTGCTTGTATTCTTGATTTTGATTTTCCACTATTTGTTGGTCTACCTCACATAATTATTTTAGCATCTTTTAAGGTTTTTCATTCTAGATATCTTGAAGTTGTCTCTCAAGAGGGGTCATTGGTTTCTCTTGTTGGACTTGAATGTCATAAATTGCTCACTTGAGATCTTGGATTTATTGAGCCAAAGAGGCCATGGGAATATATGATAGTTCTGATTTTGACCTATACGACAAAAGATAGGGTATATATATAAAAAGAAACTCTAGGATATGATGGAAGTTTGTGATGTACAAACTCTAAGATAAGAAGAGCACTAAGGGATATGATATGAAAACCACTAGGAGATGTGATAAGAAACTAAGTTATGATATGCAAGTAGACCCCAAATAGGTGTGAAGGACAATGCACGAGGGATTAAAGTAAGAGAGACTTATTTGGTTTTAGGAGTTGTCTTTTTGTTTTTAATTTTCTTTTTCTAAGGCACTAGCTTTATCAAAGTTTCATTTTTACAATGATAGAAAGTACTATTACACATATTTGTAGTACAAACACTCTATGAAGTTACACAAATTTATTTTTAGGTCATATATGAGAAAAAATCTTCTAAATAATCAAACACATTGTGATAAGCCATACTTACCTTTCTAGGGTAGAATGTTTTTTTTTAAATCAAAAAGTGATGGAGCACTTATATTTTATTATTTTATAACTAGTTCAAGGGACTCCTCAAAGAACAAACTAGAAAGTAAACTTTGATTCATAGTCCATGTACAAAATGTGATCAAAGTACCTAAAATCTACCTCTAGCAATAAATTTTACAAAGTATAATCAGTTGGAGAAATAGTATTTTCCAAATGAAAATCTTTACAAATGACAAACAACAATGATCATTTTATAACTAGTTCAGGGGACTCCTCAGAGAACGAACTAGAAAGTAAACTTTGATTCATAGTCCATGTATAAAATGTGATCAAAGTACCTAAAATCTACCTCTAGCAATAAATTTTACAAAGTATAATTAGTTGGAGAAATACATTTTCCAAATGAAAATCTTTACAAATGACAAACAAGGATCACCACATAATATATGTAGCAGCATATGGAATCTTTGCCAAAAAAACTCCATAGAAAGTGTTCGCACCAAAATCCCAATGAGCTTGCCAGAGTATCTCATGTCCATAGAATCATCGGAGAAATATAGGATCCTTGGTGAGAATGATTTATAGTTTCCCCAATACCCAATGAGATTTAAAAATGAATCAGTGTTGTGAAACCAACCGATGCTAGCAATATGAAGCATTGAATCTTGATGTCAGGAAGTACGAAACCTGACGACCTTTCCTTCGTCGACAATGTCTTCTCTCTCTATCCTTTTCCGGCGGACATGATGTCTTTTATTACGACAAAAGTAGTGGGGTCCATGGCACCCATCATCAACAGTTAACATTTGTTGAATGAACTTCAGATCAAGGGCCCACAAAGCTTTTCGAGCTGATTTGAGAAAGGACCTCCTCCTTTTGGAAAGGATCTCTAGAAAGAGGACGTGTGTCCAAAATGGGGCCCTCAGTGTTCATCACCAACTAACAATCACCACAAGATGAAACATGAGATCTAGGGCCCACAATGCATTTCAGGCTGAATTTTGGAAACACCTTCTCCTTTGAGAATGTGTAGCAGAGTGAAGACACGTGGCATGAGTTACTTATTAATTCAGATTTAAATTTTCAATGCCCAATTTATCTTGTGCACCCATACCCTTGTGCTTTTAGAGGGATTTCGGGGTGGTTAGAGTTGTCATCTCCTGATGATTCAGGAACCTCAACAAAGAGAAAAGTCATCTTCCCTGATACCTGATGAGCCTATTGGAATAGCTCATGTCGATAAGGTCATCGGTATAAAATAAGACATCGTGAAAGAACAAAAATAGCTTTCTCGATGCCTGATGAGCCCCATAGTATCATCGATGTAACATAGGATCCTACAAGTAGCCGAAGCATGTGAGGATACACCAATTACTTCATGCCAAAAGACAAAGGATGATTTGAACATATCAAAAACCACCATGACAAATGTCAATGTCCATTTCCTCCATGCAACCACATTACAATGACCGCTTATCAAGTACAATGGACAAACTTGCCAACTCATTCTCTGTAATTACTTTTAAGTTGGGATATTTCTCTAGTATCTCTGTCGAGCTAACTAATTTGATTATGACTTCATCACAACCCAAATTCACTAAACAATCAGCCATAAGATTTCCTTCTCTAAGGGTATGCGAAATGTGGAACTCTATGAAAGAATCGATTATGGCCCATGCTTTATGCAGAACATAGGAAATGTGCTAATTTGAGGATGTCCTAGAAATATAGGAGTTGATAATTACAAGTGAATCTCCTTCTATATGTATGTTTTAAACCCCATACTTTTTCGCCAAGACTAATCCTGCAAGGAGAGCCTATGCTTCAGCCATGTTGTTAGTGTCATCTAGTAAAGAACTCGATTTAATTGCCCCGACTCTTCCTGTAACATGAATACACACTCCAAAGCCTGATTTTCCAAGGTTACCACAGGATGAGCCATTAAAATTCATCTTAAGAAACTTCTTTGATGGAGGAAACCATTTAATAAGTGATCTGTCTACTACATGATTTGATTGCTAGTAGGGATCTTGATATGATTCCATTCTTTGATAATTTGTTGATCCTAGTTAGAGAATTGGTATTTCCCTATATAGTTGGAGACATTTGCATTAACAATTTGAGAGATTGATTTCTCTAAGATCTGCAGAACTTGTGAGAGCAATGAAGATTCATTCCTAAATATCCTCTTATTACATTCCCACCATATAGTCCATATTATCATGGCAGGAATGCATTTCCATATGAAGGCAAACATTGAATTTGGGAACAAAGTCAGCCATGATTCAAATAGCTCCCGCAATTTTCTAGGCATCAAAAAAGCAACCTGAAGTTTGTGAATCATAAAGGACCAACATTGGTGGGAGAAGGGACAATTTAAAAGTAGATGATCTATTGTTTCTTCATGCATATTGCAAAGAATGCAATTAAATGGTTGGGCAACACCAAGCCTAACCAATCTGTCACTAGTGAGAATTATGTTTCACAACGCAAGCCATGCAAAGCAGCCCACCTTAGGAGGCACATAATTGTTCCAATAGAAAGAGAAAGCACGACTCTTCCTATTGGCACTTTCGAGGTTCTTCACAGCTTGTATCCTTCTTTAACTAAGTATTCCCCATCTTTAGATGGAGCTGAGATTATTTTGTCCTCCCCATTTGAAAAGAAAACTATCCTATTAGAGAAGATGTTTTGAAATAGTAGAGTTTCTTGTTGATCAAGAGCAAGTTCCACTCTAGATCCTTCCATATCACTTTTCCTGAATAAATTTGCACTGTAGAAACATAATCCCAAAGCATATGGCCCCATTTTTTTTAGCTACACTCATCAAATTAGCAATCTAGACTGATTGAATCAAGGGGGAGCATCCATTCTAGGAATCCTCCCAAAATTTGATATCTTCATCTTTATGAATCTCCCAAGACACATATCTACAAACTACTTCTCTTGAGGCAACCATGAAATTCCAAATTGCAGAACCTTTTGGAGGGTCAAGAATGGAGAAAATTCTTGTAGGGTCATTATTGTCCAAGTATTTTTGCTGCATAATTTGGCATCGCTTCAAATCAGATTTAGAGTACAATTGCCAAACAAGCTTTCCACCAAAGGCCCCACACCCCCCCAAAAAATCTTCCCATAAGACATATCCTTAAGGGAGACCAAAGGAATTTTCTTAGCCTCTCACATATTGTCATTCCATAAGAACTCCCTTATAAGCTTTTGTAACCGTTGTATTATGGAAGAAGGGGCTTTTAGGATAGAAATGTAGTAATCCGATATGGCTAAAAGGACTAATTTTATTTGTAGTATTATGCCTGAGAGGGATAGCCATCCGACTTTCCAAGCTGAAATCCTAACTTTAACTCTTTCAATAATAACATTCCAAAATGTGATTTTGTTCACCCCAATAAAGAATGAAATAGCTAAGTATGTGGAGGGCAAATGCTCCATTGGGAACCCCAAAATATTGATTATGCTTCGTGCAATAATTCTGTTGGTATTAAATATAAAAATATTAGACTTATTGGCATTGATATTTTGACCTGAAATATTAGTATAGAGATCTATTGAATGCTTGATTTGTTTAGCTTCTTTCACAGTGGATTTTCCAAACAACAATGTGCCAGTTGTGAATAGAGAGTGGATGACGGATAATGAAGTACCTAAGATATGAGCCCCCTGCCATAAGCCAAACTTAGACTTACTTTTGATGTGTTTGCTAAAAGTCTCTGCCATTATGATAAAGAGAATAGGTGAAAGAGGATCACCCTACCTAATACCCTGTGAAGATGGAAAAAAGCTTGTTGATTCACCATTAATGATGACTGAAAACCATGCCCCAGACACACATGCCCTCACCCATTTGCACCATTTAGCAGCAAACCCAAACTATCGAAGAGTTTTGAAGAGAACATCCCAACTTACCCTATTGTAAGTCTTCATCATATCCAATTTTATAATGAAGTTTGATGACTGATTTGCATTAATAGAATGGAGAGCTTCATGGGCTTTCATAGCCCCTTCAATAGTTTCTCTACCAAGAACAAGCCCACCTTGTTCTAGAGAGATTATGAATGGAATAAGATGTTGCAATCTTAAGTAAATTGCCTTAGTGACTATCTTATAGATAGTGTTGTAAAGGGCAATAGGACGAAAGTCAGCAAATGTAATAGGGTTCTTGATTTTTTAAGAATGATGGCTATATTAGTGGTATTAACGCTTTTTAACATTGTAGGGTAGAACATGTTATTTGTTTACATTATTGAAATTTTCTTCAAATTTATGAACAATATATTCAACCATTTCATTCCAAATTTGATATTGGGTATTTTACATATATTTTTTAAAATATAGGTATGCTAGTTTATTGCTTCACAAGTTTTTCATTTTTCATTACACTAACACGCTTAACTCTACATTGACAACTAGCGTTGTTATTCCTATTAGAAAAAAAAAAATAGTAAGTGTGATTTAGTGGAATTATGCTTTTTCAAATATTTGAAATTGTTTCAAGAAAAAACACAAAAGCATTGTTCATAAAAATGGTTAAATTTTTATTATGTTGTAAAAAAACAAAAAAAATCATTTTATTAGATATATTTAAAATAAATATTTAAAAATATTGATATGCTAGTATTAGTCACTTCCTCATCAAAATATTTATTAAATAAATTCATAATTATCATTTTACAAGATAATTTTTCATTAAATTAGTAACTTTTTTATCTAATTATTTAATTAAACAATTAAAGAAACTCATCAATATGCTTTAATGAATTCAAAATAGTAATCTTCCATAATTAATTGACTTCTTTGCATGCTTGATCAAAATTTTATCTGATTTGTTTAAAGTCTATAAATTTATCATTTCTCCCATTATTGTCATAATCATAAATCTCTAGGGAAAATTAATTTTATAGATTTATAATTCAAAACTGATCAATATTATATTCCAGAGTTGGATATCCACATTATCAAAGTCTTGAAGAAATGGCTTCAATAAGCTCAATCTGAGGTCTACAATTAAGCATGAAAATGAGATGTTAAGTTTGTGCCTTTAACTCTTATTTAATGTTTTTAAAATTGTAGTTGCATACAGTTTTTATTGGGAAAGAAAACTGTATCTTAGACAAGACCTGCACAAGATGTTAGCCTAGGGAACGTTGCAAGTCGGCATCATAATCATAGGAGAATAATATATTATTTGAATCAATTTAGCCTGTAAACGTTTAATTTTTGAATTTAAGTATTACCTACAACCGTTAAGTTTATTGTTGTTTAATTCCAGGTGATTTAGGATAATTGTACTTTTGACTCGATGGATTTGAATCTTGAAAAGACAAGAATGCTTGACAATGAATCACCTTCAAGTTCGTCACAGCCAGTAATAATTGCCCATTGACTATGTTGCTTCTAAAAATGTCAAATGCACAAACGGATCTTGGAATGAAAGTAATAATGGTACAATAATCACCTGCTGTGCTTTAGCCAACAGCAGAATTTGTACTCCAGACAATAAATATGCATCCTAAACACCAGCTCACAGTAGTTGGATTCACAGGATGTTCATGAAGTACATCAACCTAGACTGTGTATATATATGCAGATATATGTATGATCAAAGTTGAGAGTTGTGCTTTTATTAATCTGCATGAAGATGGAGGTGTTTTTTGTTCTCTGGATAGCCTTAATTCTTCTGCAGGGATTGGGAGTTAATGCAAACAATGTAAGTTTCAAAAAAATCATTCATGGGCATTGCCTGCCATGGATGATATATGCGATCTTGATCTGCATGTTCTGATGGATGTTGTTACTGTAGATCCAAAAAACTTCAATTTCTTGTTAATGGCATTGGATTTCAGGTTCACATTGTTTATATGGGGCAGAAGCAATATGAGAGTCCACAACTGAATCAGCAATTGCACCATGAGACTCTTGCTTCAGTTCTTGGAAGGTGAACATTATCTTCAACACCATTGTCTGATCTCGTTATTTTTTAATAAAGTACTTCACGTCTCGGTTACAGGCATAAGCATTGCTTAGATTCCACCCTTGCTTATTTATGCGTAGTAATGCCTCTGTTTCAGCAAGGAAGCAGCAGAGAGCTCAATGGTTTACAATTTCAAGCACGGCTTTTCTGGCTTTGCAGCTAAGCTTTCGCACAGTCAAGCTAAGGCCATTGCAGGTGGGGGTCACTCATTGACAAATAATCTTATGGCAAAAGCACCAGATTCTTGCCCTGTTTCTTCTCCCTTTTTTCTGTAATGAAGTGATGGTAGCCTTATTATTCAAATGCAGAAAGAAAAGGGTTTTGTTTAAACTTTCATTCTTCACTTGATTTTTTGGCGATGAAGTAGCGTTAGTCGTCATTGGTATGATTAATTACGAGTCATTCATTTCCAGAAAGAATAAGTAAAAAGGTTATAAATTATGCAGATCTCCCTGGTGTGGCCTGGGTATTGCCCAATAGGATTTTAAACGTGCAAACAACACGCAGTTGGGAATTTCTTCAGCTGACTCTTAAATCGACCAAAGGCTTGCTTCATAAGAGCAGGATGGGAGCAGACACTATTGTAGGTGTTATAGACACCGGTAAGCTGATATATTTGTCGTTTTAAGTTTGCACACTTATTTATGTAGTTTGGAGATTACAGAGGAAGGATTGTAATCCCCATCCCTTTAGTTGTACCTTTACTATTTCATCTTTTCTATTTCAATTGCTTTTGTTCGGTACCCTTGCTGGTTTTAAGCTGTAGGGTACGTGTAAAACTTTTTTGCATCAACGTGTCACATTATACTCTGTGATCTTTTTATTCCTTACATCCGAAATGTTGATGTAAAAAAGTTTTACACATTCTGATTCCAAAAGCATACTATTTACACTGTCATGGATTGTGAAATTTGCTATCATTAATGCATGGTATTTCTTAAGAGGTAATAAGAAGATAAGTTTCATGAAGATGTCTTGGCTCTTGAGCATAAGATCATTGATGTTGCAGGGATATGGCCAGAATCTCAAAGTTTCGATGACAGTTACATGGCGCCAATACCATCCCGTTGGAAGGGAATATGTCAGGAAGGAGAGTTGTTTAATACATCGCATTGCAACAGGTCTGCTGCATATCTTAGGCATCTCATTATTAAGAAAGTCCAATGTATAGGGGGTGAAATTTATTCAGTGGATCTTGTAATTTTTCAGATTATGGCCATGATTAGCTTCAAATATTACTGTAAATATTATAAATTTTTTAGACCTCGATGTTATGTGGTCCAAGCTTCACAAATTCACACTTAATGAATTGCACCCAGAACTCTGGTTTATCCTTCAACAGTTTTATTCCTCTCTTCTTTTAAGTTCTCAAATTCTGTCCAACACATCCATTATTGACTAGAGCTTATGGTTCAGGAAGATCATTGGTGCACGCTGGTATATTAAAGCGTACGAAGCTGAATTTGGGCCACTAAATAGGAGCAGTGTTAAAGAGTTTTTATCACCCCGTGATGCATCAGGTCATGGAACTCATACTTCTTCAACAGCAGCAGGTAATTTTGTAGATAATGTGAGCTTTCTCGGGCTAGCTACAGGATCTGCAAGGGGGGGTGCCCCTGCAGCTCGCATTGCAACATACAAAGTATGCTGGGCTACTGGTGATTGCAGTTCAGCTGACATACTTGCTGCATTTGATGATGCAATTCATGATGGTGTGGATGTGCTCTCTGTATCTCTTGGATCACCACCTCCACTTGATGCTTATTTTGATGATACAATTGCTATTGGGTCATTTCATGCTCTGGAAAAAGGAATTGTTGTGGTTTGCTCAGCTGGAAACTCTGGACCTTACTCGGATACAGTTACAAACACAGCTCCCTGGTTAATCACAGTAGCAGCCAGCACAATTGACAGAAGTTTCCCTACTGCATTAACTCTTGGAAACAATCAAACCTTCAAGGTTAAACACACATTCTTCTCTATTTAGCAAATTGTGTAAGAAGATAATGATAATTGGATCATTCTGATTTAGTATCAATAATAAGAGATTTCCATAATTCATAATGTATAGAGAAAGCTGTTTCTGGATTAAAGTGTGTACAATTTTTTTGTATCACACTCGGTGATCTATAATATCCTGATGATGGATCATGGAGTCTGATCTGAAATGTTGATAAAAAAACTTGTACACAATTTAATACAGAAACAGTTTCCTTTCTCTACTGATTTAGTATGTTAAAATTTTAGTAGCACTACTATAAGATATATTTTCCCCTACAGGGCCAAGCATTGTATACTGAAAAGCATATGGGGAAGTTGTATAGCCTTGTTTATGCAGAAGACATTGCTTCTAGGGATGCTGCTGCCTCCCAAGCTAGGTATGGGTTCTACAATTTATTGCTTTGATGATAGGATATTCACAATATGAACTAACTTGTACCTTGAATGAAGTAATGGTTCTCACGGGAACTAGTAAATCTGCAGGACTTGTGAGGCAGACTCTCTTAATGCTACTTTAGCAAAAGGTAAATTTGTTCTATGCTTCCAAACTAGAACACAAAAGCCAAGCAGTGCTGCAGCACTTAGTGTCTACAATGCCCAAGGAATTGGAGTGATCTATGCTCAGATCAGAACCAAGACTATAGTTTCTTCCCCAATTATTCCATGTGTACAAGTGGATTTTGAAGTGGGCACTCGTATTCTTTCCTACATACAGACATCAAGGTAACAATTGGTAATTTCTACAAAGGAAACAAGGTAGCTATCACCCTGCATTTGCAACTGCAACTTTTTTTTAAAAGTACTTCGACTAAGAATGCCTTGAGATACTCTGCAGATCTCCTCTTCTAAGACTAGCCGCTACAGAGACAGCTATCAAGAAGACACTTGCTCCACAAATTGCATTTTTCTCCTCTAGAGGACCGAGCTCTCTGTCTCCAGCAATATTAAAGGTAAGCAATTGCAATCTTCCCTCCCTTTTGCAATTATGATTTATTTACTATAGATCCAATTTGACTGGTGGACATTATTTCTAATGATAAGGTCTCCTTTCAATAGAGAAACAATGCTACAAAACAAGAAATTTTTGAATGCCTCTAAAACTTAACTTCAGAGATTCTTTAGTACACATATTGCTCTTCTTGTTAAATACAGTTATGAATATGCCGTACAATTTGAGTGAAATAATTATTTGCAATTTTGAGGCCATTATAAGACAACATTGCAACCAAAAAGCCATGGAAATCTTCATATTGACACAAGCTGTAATGAATGTATCTGTCTGCTTGGTTATTGAATTGAATAAACATGTAAAAAACTTTTTATGTCTGTTGCTCATCTATGTTTTATGGTATGTCATTTACGCTTGCTTTCAATTGCATATGTTTGACTTTCATAAGCAGGCTTCTTGAAAACAACTCTCTCATGGATGCCCTTTCAGCATAGAAGCTTGTTGACTTGGTGGTCAGCACCTCCTTGGAGATTCGTGACATGGCTTAACCGCCTCCCGTGGATCGGGTTAAATCTGACATTTGTATCGGGCATTGACAGTTCGAGCTTTTGGTGCAACGACAAATGATTCCAACAATTGGTATCAGAGCCTTGGGTCACGGGTTCGAGTCTCCCTTCAGTAGGTGCTGAAGGCTCAGTCGGTGCTGAGGGGGAGATTGTTGACTTGGTGGTCAGCACCTCCTTGGAGATTCGTGACATGGCTTAACCGCCTCCTGTGGATCGGGTTAAATCTGACATTTGTATTGGGCATTGACAGTTCGAGCTTTTGGTGCAACGGCAAATGATTCCAACAAAGCCAGGTCTGGAAATGTCTGCAGGGCATTTAGTTTATCCTTTTGCCTCAGATGCCAGATATGAAAATTATTTTTCCCTGCCACAGTTGCCTAGAATTTGAGCCAGGCCTCATCTGTTGTATTCAAATTTGATCACACCAAAGCAGACCACAGATCAACTGGAACCCTATTGGGTGTGGTGGATGTTTCTTCTGCATTATAAATTTTTAAATATATTCTGGTCGACACTCTTATCTAATACTTTAACCCCATATATAAAATTTATGGGTTTGCAACTTAATTTGTTGTTTAAGTTCACAATTTTGTCCGTTAGTTTCTATTGGTAGCAAATTTATGTTCAGATCTCATTGTAAGATGCTTACAGGCAGATTGTATTTTTCGCTTCCTTATATGGCTTTTCTGAAACGCAAAATCTTAAACTTGATGTTTATTTGGAAGAGAAATCCTTCTACAAACCTTCTAAGCCAAGTTAACATCACCTGACAGATACAAACTTCAAATTTAACAAGAAATGCAGTTTATGGATGTTACATTGATGATTCTAAATTTATATTCAACATGATGAGTCCTTTTAAGTGCAAAAATTGGCCCTGGCCTTTCTTTCAAGTGCCAATCTTACAAGGCTCTTCTATCGGAGACTAATGCTCCTGATGGAAATATACCAAAAAAATGTACATATCTTTCAATTCTTTAATATGCTCCTTGGCTCTTCTATCGGATACTAATGCTTCCTGACGGAAATTTTGGGGTTCAAATATCCCAAAAAAATGTTCATATCTTTCAATTCTCTAATATGCTACACTGCTTTTTGTTTAGTGGGCAAAAGTTTGTTATTTGAGGGCAGCTTATTGTCTGAGAAATTGAATGATTGATTGAAGTCTTCAGTTTGGATACTTCATGTTGATCATATGTATCTAACTTTTCTTCTCTGTCCTTTCTATGCAAGCAAAAATTTATTTTCAATTTGAAGGCTATTTTTTTGCAGCTCTTTGATATGAAATCTCTAAACCTGCAAGCAAGTCCTGGTACTAAAAGTAGAGTGACATAGATGACAACTCTCCTAAGCATTGTATTTTGTGTTTGCAGCCAGACATTGCTGCACCTGGTGTCAATATCTTGGCAGCGTGGCCTCCTGTTTCTCCGCCATCTGATATGCCACTTGACAGGCGCATTGTTAACTTCAATATTGAGTCTGGAACATCCATGTCTTGCCCCCATGTATCGGGTATAGTCACTCTTCTCAAAGCCTTGCACCCAAGGTGGAGTCCTGCTGCAATTAGGTCAGCATTGGTAACAACAGGTAAGAGATCCTACCTTTTATAATCTTTACTTCTACTTGGATGATAATATTAAACTCGTGACTAAGAATTCAACAAACTAGAGTGATATGAGAAGCTCAAGTTTGATGACAGATACTAGAAATTTGAGAATGTGTTATAAGTGCTAGTTTCTGGATTCAATTGTGTATTCCTTTTTTCCATCAAACTAGCACTTAATATTATGGATTGTGGAAATCTAATGGATCTGAATGTGTTATAATTTAAACCCACAATAATTCAACTTTGTCACTTATGTTTGTGAAGTGAAGGAAGTGGTATTAAAATTGGAAACACACTCAAGAAATGTTATGCAGGGGAGGATATATGATGTAGGACCTGAGGAGGTTGCCCAACTGAACAGGCAACCAACCCAGGCAACCTTGAATAAACCTTCAATCCTATAACTCAATTACTCACACACACTTGTTCAAAGTCTCGTGATAAGAACAGTTTTAGTTAATATCTGGGAGTTACATTAGTTTAAAAACATTATAAACTCAATGCATACACAACAAACAATAATGCCAGATCTTTACAACACTAGCAAATTCATTTTCTCTGATTGAGAAATATACCAATATGAACGGGCTTTGTTACATCCAGACAAAGAAATAAAATGGGGTGGCTTTGAAGAGACTGAATATCTGCTCTACAGATTCTTTAACTAAAAAATATGAAACTAAAACTTTTAAATAATAGAAAAATCAATACAAAAAGAGGGAGGTTGAACTCTCTTGTTTTCAAGGCAGAGTCCCCATTATTTCAAATCCTATCTTCTGTCTTTATGTTGTTGCTTCCTCTTCCAACACAATCCCTTGTTCCCCCTCCCTGAATATGATTGGTATTTCTTTAATCCTAAGTTCAAAAACAACATTCATTTCAGAAATCATCAGCATCTTATCTGGATGCTTTGTTTGTATTGACCAAAGCTTCCAACTTCTTCCCAAAGAATTCAATTTACAAGTCATTTATTGTTTCCCTCCATCAGCTGTAGATGCTCGTACCATTAATTGTTGTTGCTGTCTCCAACCAAAATGAAAGGGAAATTGGGTTAACAGTTGAAGGTTGTCCTCTTCTTTTTCCCAAACATATGGCCTTGCTCTGTCCATTCCCCATTATGCATGCCAGCAGTATGTGTAAAATGAATGACACTTCTGGAATCATGGTATGAAGAAACTGAATGACACTCCTAGCATCATGGATCAGGATAACCATCTGAGAAAGATCAAAGGACAAGGTCAAAGCAGTTATTCACTTATTTATTTATGTTTCCATTTATTTTGGTGATGAGGATTGTTGTCTACCGAGGATGCTCTTGCATTAGACTCCCCAAATAGAAATTTTGTGAGCTTAGTGCTCATAAACATAGGATGAGTGGTAGAAGCTGGAACCACTCTTTTGGCTAACTACCATTTCTACCATGTGAAGTAATTGGTTTCTGACTCTTTTTGTTTTCTTCATTTCCATCTCTCCTCTTGATGATACACTGTATGCAATGAAAATCCCTGTAGCTACACCACAAATCAAAGCATGAAAATACAAGAAATGTGAAGCATTTAGGTTAGAATAAACATGCTAAATAACTTGTAATGTAACCAAATTTCTGCTACAACCTCCAATGAGCTAAAACAAAGGCACCCAAAACCTTGTTTGATTTTCTCTTATAGAGATTTTGTGGGTGTGCTCTCCCAACACAATACAATAAAATTCCACTATGATTGATGGTGAAAGATTGAGAACAAGTATGAGGAACTTGTCCCAATCTTCACAAAATGACGATGCAAACGAGAAAGATTAATCTAAGATGAATGCGAGATTAAGCTAAGAATGAGACGCAAGATTGAAGTAAACTATATTCATTCTGTTACCTAACATGTGATATCTAGATTATCTAATGCAAATGCTCAAAAGAAATCTAAGCTATGAAGTGCTCAAGAATGCTCTAGCTTACAATAGATGCAAGAAGATGCCATAGAATGACTAAGATCAAATATGTCTAAGTCTCAAATGAGGAGTGAGGCATCATTTTTATAGAAATGACTTAAAAAATGGGTGGCCAAGATTAAGAAGCAAAAGAATGGATAGTCAAGATTAAGAGGCAAAAGGAATGAGTGGCTAGGATTAAGAGGCAAAACAAAAGTCAAACTTCATTTTTAGAGGAAAAAGAGAAGAATTCAAAATGATTGGAGGAGAAATAAGATGGAGAGGTGGTTACTTTGGAAAAGGTGATTGTACACATGATTAGAGGTAATCCACTTTTTAATCAAGATTAGAGGAATATTAGCAAAAAATAAGATTAGGAAAAGGGGAAAAGGGATTTAATTTAAAATTAATTTAATTTAATCAAAATTTAGAAGAACTTTAGGCTAGTGGAGAAATAAAATAAATGGATTTTATTTTATATTAAGAAATGGAAGGATAATATATTAAATTGAATTTAATATATATTATAGTATTTAAATAAAATTTAAATACAAAAGGAAAATGAATTTATTTAATTAAATTTAATTAAATAAATAAAAGAATATAGCGATTATAGTCAATTAATAAAATCAACTATAATGTTAAAAACAAATATTAATAAAAATTAATCTTAGAGTGCAAAGGACAATTTTAGGTGTCTACATATACTATTTATTATCTTTGAAATTCTGGACTGGCTACTTCTTCTCACTTCATTTCAAATACTGCTGCAAGTCTCGTCACCAACTTCTCAATGGATTGCTCTCACAACTTCCTTCTTGTGCACCAAACCTATCACATCCTCTTGTTTAAGGAATAAGTTATCCTCTACAGCCTACTTTAGGTGCTCCTGCAACAACACCATTCCTTTCTCTCCTTCAGATATGTAGTTTTGATAATCCACATCCTTCTCAGTTGCTTCTGCTACAATGCTTTCCTCACCTGCATCCTATTGGACTGAACTAAACTCCAAATTAACACCCACCATTTTCTCTTTATCTTCACTTATCCTTACAAGCACTATAAGCATGTCTGTGCAGGCTCATTTATGATCTTATTGCTTAAATATGAACAAACTGAACTTCTTCATTATCTGTGTGATCTATTTTCACATCTGTTCTGCTCTTCATCACTTTTGAGTCATTCGCAGCCATCCACTTCCTGTATCCTTTGTCTCTATGTCACTTATTTTCTCTATCATTCAAACTTGGATGCTTTAGACATGGCAACAAAATATTCTTCTTTCCTCTTCACTGCAAGCGGCTGATATAATTTTGGTGCTGCTGTCCACTTCTTCTCCCTCTTTGAAAGGACTTAAAGTGAACTTCTCTCTATTCCTTTGAAGCATGTATGTGTTGGCTCTTCCATCATGTACAACTTCTAATTAAATTGCCAAGGTCCACTCAGCAAAATAGGGCACGCACTGTTAGGCATAGCATCACAACAAATTTTGTCCTTGTATGAACCAATAGCATTGTTCATAAGACACTAAATTGTCTAATTTTAAATTTACCAACGATAATTTTAAAGCACTTACCTCCCAATTGATTTGGGCATGGTACCTTTTTCTACCATCTCATTAGACACTAGATTGTCTAATTTTATGCCGACGTCAATAGTTTTACAACACTTGCCTCCCAATTTGCAAACAATTATAAAGAGAACCTTCTTTTGCAATGGTTCATTCTCCATCTTTGTTTGTTTTAGTACCAGAGTCTTCACCATGGGAGTTTCTTGTTGCTCCAGTTCTTCAGTATGATTAGCAGATGCAACTGATTCTTCATCAACTTGTACAATTGAGTGCTGTTTTCATTCCTCCCAACACCGTCTTGTGCTTGTGGGCATTCAAAAACCCTATGACTGTCTTGATGACATCTGAAACATGTATGACCAAATGATCTAGCTCTTCCTCTGCGATGGATTCCTCTTCCTGTTGGTGGATATATTCCTTATCTAGATGGCTGATTTTGGTCTTGTGACGTAGACTCAGCTCCTTGCCAATCGTGATTCCTCCCAATGCTTTGCATATTTGCATTTCTGTCAAATCTCCCCTGACCTCTGGCTGTACACAATTTTTTTTTTCCGCAAAAGGCAATAAGCCTGATTATATTAATATAATAAAAGGATTACATAAAGTTTATACAATTAGGCTCTTATCAGCCAGATTTTCAAATATGCTAATACCCAAAATTTTCCAATTGGAACCTATCATCTACCCTTAATCACTATATCAGAGCCAACAAACAAAAATGGCTCAATTCTGTTACATACATGAGCAATAAACCCTGCAAGAACATGAACCCCATATACTATCAACACCCAGGCATTGCAATTTCGCCCATAATCAAAAACCGAGACAAAATTGGGTGGTCTTTGAAGGCAATTATATAACTGTTGTGAACAAAAATATTAAAGAAAGGACCGAGATAACCAGATGAAGACTGCAAAAATTGCTTTTAGGGCTCGAATTATCCCTCCATCATTATGTCTCCTTGTCGCTGAAGAACTTCCTCCCCTGGTTTGGCATTCGCTTGCTGAATGTTGGCACTTTCAACATCGTTGGCGTCCACTTGTACTGCTGCATCATTTAAATAAGGAACAGGATGCAGGTTAACCAGCAGATGATCATGCTCCAGCAGGATCAAAAGAGCAGTCACTTTGACCCGGATTTGTTCAGCAGCTCAGCTAACTCTGCGCCCAAAACACATCGGTGCCTGTACAAAGCAACTCGGATATACCGGTAGTTCTGTGTTTCTAGAGCAAGCTTAATACTGTCATAAACTGCAATATAGGAATGTCCATTTACAAGAGAACCACAAGGGAAAAGGCCTCCAATGTAGGCATTTCCCTCCCACAAATCATATTTTTGTACCACTTGAAGCAAAGATTCTTCCATAAGCAAACCATGTTTAACCACTTTCCTGACAAATAGCTCTAAGGCATCCAAAGACTAACAAATTAAGGGCATTTGATAAAAACACAGACAGCACCTGACTTGGGAAGATGATTCTCCTTGCTGTTGGCAATAAGGTTTCCTCACCAATGATGCGCTTCACGTTCCTCTTATACTGATAGCACTCCATATTGAACATGGAATCAAGGTCTTCATCAGTAAATATGCGGAACGAACGGCCTCTCCCCTGCAATTGGAGGAATACACACAGGGAAATTGCAAGGTTGATACTCCATGTGGAGTTTTTGACACTCAGAACAGATCAAACAAACCCTGAATTCACCTTCATCAAATGCAATCGAACCACAACTGCTCATTGCAACCTTTGGGATGGAAATACCCAGAAATGCCCTTTCAATAACCCAGAATTGGTGTGACGACAGTGGGGAATGATTTCACCCATACACACGATCTTGTCTTGGATAATCACTGCAATCAATACACAGACATGTTAGTACTTGGAGCATTTGCAACCTTCGTCACAAAATGATGCAGAGGGCACAGCGAGAAGACAAAGAGATAATCAATCTCTTCCACAACTCTTCAACCTTAGACTTGGTACAATTCAACTCCACCAACCTTGCAATATGATGGATACCAAACAACTTATGAGGTTTTGACCTTCCTTATCTCCCTTCAACACCCAAGGGTTTTGTTCAAGTTCTTCTCAAATGGTGACTTAGGGACACTTTCCCTAAACTAAGCCAAAATGTGGAAATCTTCACCAGTGGCTTCAACCAACAAATCTGAGGGTTGGAACACCTTACTTAGGTTGTATGGACAGGGAATCGCCCAACCAATTAACTCTGCAACACTCACAACCACACTAACCCTCCTTGACCTATGAGTCCTATTAGGTCTCTCAAAGTGGTTTTCTTTGTGCAACTTTCAACTATAGAAGGGACTGGATGAACTAATGATGTATTCAAGGACCCTTTTGGATGTTCTTAAGATCCCCAAAGGTGCAGAGACCAACTCCACTCCAGCAGCACTCAACCCTCACAATGCTCACAGACCTAATTGGCCATATTAGGCTTGGATTGCAAAGCAAGTGGTTAAGGATGGGTTCACAGAATTGATGCAGGGTTTGGGAAGTCTTCTCCTATCTCCAAATGATCCAAATCAACCATCTATTTGATCCCTCCAATCAGTTTGATTGTCTGCACACAACTTTACATACTCGACTGGCTAAATACATAGGGATATTTAGCCTAGGGCTTGATGCTAAAACCACCAAAACACCAAATCTCGATCTGAGCCTTTGGATTCATTACAAGTACATCCCTAACTTGCATTTCCCAAGTGGCTGTGGAATTCCACTGGTGAAATGTCAAGTTAGGGCTCCATTTGTGCAACAGGCTTTGATTAGGTACTTCCCTCGACTGTCTCTACTAAATTGTTTATAACTTTTACAAATCAAACCTCCCAGGATCATCTTCTCCAAAATTTCCATATTAAAGTACCTCTCAAGCTCTTTCACCAAATCCACAAGAGATCAAGTTTAAGTCCCCTGTAAAATTTTATACATGTGGCTTAGTTTTTGTAACTTGCATTGTCATAGCTGGAATTAATCTTTCTGTAATTGAGCCCTAATTGGAGCTCTTTGTACCGCTACTTCATATTTAGAATTTTAGACTAGTCACATGAAAGTCGAGCCTCCAAAACCTCTGATCTCCAAATAACTCTCCATTCGAATCTCCGTGGCACGCTTATGCCTCCTCTAACCCAAAGAAAATCAAACCCCCCCTGTTAGCCATCTTTCTTTCACTACTAGTTCTCTACCCACCTATACAAGGTGGAGAACAACTCTATAACCTCTGTCCACTGTTTTCTTAATAGAGGATACAATCCGGCCTCTTGTTAGAAAACTAACTTTTCTTTCTTCTCTCTTCCATCTCCTAGGGCTACAGCCTTGTTCTGCCACCAAAGTACTGTAGGACCTGCGGAATTACCCAACTGAATAGGCAACCAACCTAAGCAGCCATGAACAAATATTCAGTCTTACTATTCCAAATGGACAACAAGGACGGGAAAACCCAACTATAACTCCTTTACTCACACACAGTTGTTCTAAATCTTGTGATGAGAATAGTTGTAGTTATTTAGTGGGAGTTAGATTATTGTAAGAGGATTATCAATTCCATGAAAACAAGAAAACAATAATGTTGGATCTTTACAACCATAGTAAATTCATTACTATGACTGAGAATTACACCAATATGAAGGGGCTTTGTTACGTATACCAACAAAGAGAAATAAAATGGGGTAGTTTTGTATAAGACTGAATATCTGCTTTATAGATCGTTTGACTCAAAATTATAAAACAGACTTTTCTTTCTTAAAAAAATTAATACAGAAAGAGGGAGATTGAGCCATCCTGTTTCCAACGTAGATTTCCTGTGCTTTCAAATCCGGCCCTTTGTCTTCATGTTGCTGTTTCCTCTTCCAATGCACGCACTTGCACTCCCCTCAAATTTGATTGGCATTTTTTAATCAAAATTCACTGTCGGTGGCAGATTTAAAGATTAGATTACAAATTATTTAAGATTCGTATTCTGTTCTGGGGTGTGTGCTATTCTTAATCTCATAAACTACTTCGACCTTAAGAAGTTATTAACATCTTTCAATCATTCAATACTACACAAAACCCAAAGCCAAAAGACCTTTTGTCCCTTTCCCCAACGTGTTACCTGGCTGCTCTACATGTATCAACACAAGCTTCCAAGTTCTTCCCGAAGGATTAGTTTTAAACATCATTCTGTTATTCAATTCTATATTATATATTTTATGTCATTTGATTAAACTGAACATACAGCACTTACGGTTCCTGTGGTGTCAAAACATTTCTTTCTCTTTATAAATCTTAAACTAAAATAAATCTGAAAGTGACGCGTCTTTGTATTTGCAGAAACTTAAAGATTTGAGTTTTCTTCGCTTGATCATAGTTGAATATAAGGAAATTTTCTGTTTTGACATTTAATCCATATAATCATTGGAACCATGTTTCTTGGTTAAAACCTGTTTCTGTTAAAAACTTAAAATGACAATCAGTGAAACCCTTTTGTGATGCAGCTTCTGTAACAGATGAGTTTGCGCTGCAAATAGTAGCAGAAGGAGCACCTCAAAAAGTTGCTGACCCTTTTGACTATGGCGGAGGCCATGTTAATCCCAACAAAGCAGCCGATCCAGGACTTGTATATGATATGAAATCAGAAAACTACATACCGTTCTTATGCAGCCTGGGATATAACACCTCGGTCATTCATCTAATAACAGGGAAATCCAAATCCAATATTTGCAGTAGAAGTTCCAGCGATCTAAACCTACCAACCATCTCAATACCCAATTTAAGGGGTAAACTGACACTTAGGAGGACCGTTACTAATGTAGGCCCAGAATTGTCCCTCTACAAAGTTCATGTACAGTCCCCACCAGGGGTCGAAGTGAGGGTAAAGCCTCAGGTTTTGTCATTCAATACCACAGGCTCAAAGATGTCATTCAGAGTCATTTTTAGAACAGGGTTAAATTTAGAAGGAAGATACTCATTCGGAGCATTTGTTTGGAGTGATGGGGTACACCATGTGAGGACTCCTATTGCAGTTCGCACAGGGGAATATGATTATTTTTCTTGATTGCTTGTACGACTATTCCTAAACAAACCAAATTTTCAGTAGTTTATTTTATTCCTTTTTTAGTTGCCTATCAACGGATGGGGTTTTTAATATTTATTTTTATAATGTGTTATTTGTATAGTGCATTAAATTATATAGTTTTAATTTTATTTAAGTTAATTTTATATAGTTAGCAAAGTATATGAGTTTAATTGGTTGAGTATAATTGTTGAGAGTGAAGGTATATATCTAATATTTAAATGTCTAATGAACAATTGGATAGTTTCTATTATGAGAATATTTAGATAGAGACATACAAGATAGATAAGATTATAATGTTGTTAACATTTAAAAAATAATGCTTGAGCGGTTCACAATTCTTTTTGATATAGGAAATCATACTTTTATATTAGCTAATGAGTGGAACCAAATGCATTTCAAGAAATTTTGAGTGGACATTGTTTGGACACACTTCGTCTACATCCATAAGATTTCATTTCATAAATATTGGTTTACATGCATGAATGTCATAAGAATGAGAATGTAAGGGAGCTTTGTAGATTAGACATAATTTGAACTCATGTCACTGTTGTGAATATTGTCTAAAGTTTGTGCTACCTTAATATCTTCTTTCAAAAACTCAAATGAACTACTAATCCATGGAACTTGGAAAGAGGGATGAATGTGATTGATTCTTCCCATTGTGATTTTTTTTTTGTAAATGCATAAATAAGAGAGTATTTTAATGGTCAAGCTTATACAATTTGCTTTGCTTCTGTGGTATTAGATTCAAAAGTGGATTATTGAGAAGCTTTATTTTATTATGTTTGATCAAAATTTAAATGCATAGTTCTTGACTCAACTAACTGACTCATATTTCATAGTAGTGGTTCACATATATCCATCTTCCATGAGCATGATTGGACCAGTTAGCACTCATTAATCTAGGTGATGTTGATATGGACGAAGCATTCGGACTTGCCAAAAGGTTATCCATTCCAACTCAATCAATTTTTTCTTCCTATAGTGATTTTTTTTATAAATGCAAAAATAAGAATCTTTTAATGGTCAATATTTTACAATGTCATTCATTTGTATGGCATTGAATTCCAAAGTGGGTAACTAAGAAGGCTTATCTTTGTGATATTTTATGAAGATTCAAGTATATAGTTCTTCACTTAACTTATTGACCCATATTTCATGAGTAGTGGTTCACATAGATCTATCTCTCATGAGTATGAATGGTCCACATAGAACTTATTAATCTAGGTGATACTCATAAAAGTTAAATAAGATTTTCATAGAGCATACCCATCTTGACATTACACCAACTCAAACATGCTTAGCCATGGGTCTCCCTAAAAATAAATATCAATCTTCCTCCCAAATAAAGATAACTTTAACTTGCTACCTCATTTCTAAAACCTTCAAACCTTCAACAGGTGTTGTGCCTTATGAACCATTAAAAAGACCATATAGCTCTTCCATTAACAAGTAGGAGGTGTTTCTCATTATAGCGCAAGCACAATAATTATTGATAGTTTTGTAAATGGTGTGGTAAGATATGTGTCCTTGATCTTTAGAGAAAATACAAGGTTAATAATACATGAGTTAAAGTAATAATAAGTGTTGGCACCCCATTTGATTATGTCCATTTTCTCTTGAGTCATGGTCCTCTTGTTCATTTTTCCTTTGTTTAGACCATCAATTATAAGTGATCTAATAATTTTTTAAATAGGTTTCCCTTGGTCAAGGTTTGCATAAGTATTATTTTTCACCATTTTTCCATGTGCCTATCATGTGTTTGGAGTTGGAAAGATTGTCATGTCTCGATCCTGAGTGACCTATCTTTCAGGAGACATATTAGACTTTGTTGACTTTTGTTGATTATGTTTGATTTGGTCAAAGACTTCAATTGATGATTAGACGCATGGTTATCATGTTTTATGGATATTATGATATGGTTTTACCTTGATTATGTTTATATGCATCATGATTATATGAGTTATAAATGGTCTAATCTGGAATGAAATGAATAAATAATGCTATATAATTTATTATGGATTATGATTTGGAGTGCTAACATGAACTTATAAGAATTTGTGTGTAGTAAGTTGTGGACAGTTTTGAAGGCAAGACTGAGGGTCGGGTAGAGGGGGTTAGCTTATCGGCAACAACAAGAATGATAGCATTTGGCACTCACACACTCACTTAGATAAATGATTATGCATGTTTTAATAAGTTTCTAACCCTATCTACAATTGCATGCATAAATATGCATAAGAGTGTGCTTAAATTTAATCAATTATATTGTCATCTTATTTACCCATTACTTGTAGGAAAGTACCTATTTTGATTCTATAATATCCCTAATTTTAATAAAGTAACTTAATTTAATTAATTAATTAAGTGGTCCCAAAATTTAAATAAAATTATAAAGGACTTCTTTAATTAATTAATTTAGATATAAAATTAAAAGGGGCCCAAGTAATGAAATATAAATAAAGTATGTCGGCCTATTTTTAACCCTTTGGAAAAATTCGTGGAGCCCTTTATAAGGATGTGTTTGGCATTGTAGGTAATTATTGTGGAGTTTATGTTTATTCATATTTGTGATTCCATTTGGAGTTGGGTATTTGGTTGTATGTTGTTTCAGAGGTGGAAGATCCTCCCTAGTCTGTAATTGTAGTTCCAGTGGTTAGCAACCACCCTAGTCTGCCATTGGAAATATCATCTTAGATATTTCACCTTGTACTTGAATGCCAAATTTGTAAATTCTCTCTTGTAGACAGTTTTGTATTATTGAACTTCATCAGAAATATATCTCTGATTTGGAAGTACAATATTCGACTCGCAGCCATTCATTCTTGCATCAGTAATATTGTTTAGTATAGAAAGTTTATCTATGCATGATTTTGGAATTAGAGGAAGATATGTTTGTGTCATCACTATGCACTTGGAGAGTTGAGTTGTGTGCTCACTTGGTTGTACAACTAGTCCATACAGTGGAGGCAGGGCATGCAGGTGGTGTGTGGTGTGCAGAGTGCAATCATGCAGTGTGTGGTGTATGGTAGAAGCATGTCCTCTGGTCCTTATGATTGAGGTGTGTCATCAGTACATCACAGTGGTATCAAATCTAGTGATCCTGTCAGCCTATTGGGAGAAACATGGAACCAAGTGATGGACAATGGTGGTTGAATGCGCTACGAAAGATTGGCAAAGAACTCAACAATGGTGTTGATATTCGATTAGATATGTTGGAAGCATTTTTTAGTAAGGTGAACCAGTCACCTTCAATATTTATACAGAGGATCCTTGCTCCAATTGAGATTTCCTTAAGACAACCACGATTGTTGAGACACCATGAAAAGGAAATTAAGATAGCAGCTACTCCATGCTTGAGTGAGATTTTGAGGATCTGAACCCCTTGAGTACCATACAATGATGATATCATGAAGGAGATATTACACTTGATAATTGATAGCTTTGAGAGACTTGATGACAATAATAACAATCATGTCACAAGGAGGTTTACAATACTAGAGATCTGTGTAAAAATCAAAGTGAGTAACCTCCTTTTGGGTTTTGGATTAAAATATTTGATCTGTGATATGTTTCACCACTTCTTGGTCACAATCATGGAGTACCATGATAATAAGGCTTTTTTTTTCCATGGAGAGCCTTATGTTTTCGTGTATTGAAGAGATAGAGGTAATATCCCATCCTATCATATCTATGCTATGGGTTATTCGTAATCTAGAATGCATTCCTTCTATTACAACATGTAGATTGGTCAATAATGTATTCAAGCATTATGAAGAAAAACTGAAGTCTCATTTGCACAAGTGTGATGAAGTTGGTGATAAAAAAAAGAGTGATGCACTACACGAGGAGGATGAAGACATGATCACGGGGTCACTTCAGTCACATGAGGATCTAATAAATCCTGCTACTACACCTACAAGTGGAGAACACCTAGGCCCATATGACAATCAAAATGTTGAAGAGGGTGCTTGCCTGGAGCTTTCCAAGTCAACATTAATTGATCAACTACATGGAGACACAAGCTCTACCAATGATCCTTTTCATAGGTGAGGTCTACAGTTGGTTGAGTATGGAATTATTCCTATAGTAGAACGTGTGGTAGAAATGATTATTGATTTTCAGAAAGAGTGGAATGTACATGGGAAGAACACATTACATATGAGCTTTAAGATCGCAGACCATCATTTTTATGAAGTGATTGATTGACACGATGACATGATAGCTTGGGATCCAGACATCAATGTGTTTGATTGTTGGATATTGCTAATGCATTGGGGAGATTGTTGGATACATTTAATATGTTTAAAAACTACGTTGAGTGATTATGGAGTTACTGATGTTGTCATTTGTGTTTTGTCACCGATGTCAACATATGTTTCTGTGGAAAGAACATACTGGTTATTACAGTGTACAGATATTGTATGGATGTTTCAGAACGTGTGAAGTCAGTTGTGTGTACAGGAAGGTGGTGTGATCTTATATCTAATATCACATGATGTAATATTGCATATTGGTTGAGTTACAGAAGGTTTAGTGAAGACTGGTTATTGGAGAGTGACAGTGGAAGTTGACAGAGTAAGTCTCTGAGTTATGGGTATATCTTACAGGTGATGAGGATTCAATGTATGCGAGATTAAGGGATGACATATAGGGTACTGAAGAATGTTTGATGTTCTGCGCAAGGTATGAAAAGCAAGATGACATCAGTTGTGGTGTGTGTTCTTGAGAAGACCTATTTGGAAGCCGACTTGAGAGTTGTAGCATGTATAATGAATGGAAAACATGATTTATGGATGTCGGTCCTTAATTATTGAATTGTAATTGTTGTATACTTATTTTAGATACCATGTTTATCTTAGCAAGGAATTATGTAATTATTTGTATATTAGGAAAGCCTAGTTGGCCGACCTGATGGTTTATTTTGTAATAGGGTATATATGTAAGATCTTTTCTTTTGAAAAGATGTGGAAAATTGTATGTGATATAAAGAGGATTGTGGAAGCTGCGAGCTTAAGTCTATTGGATGTAGAGCAGAGGATAAATTATATACTTCATTGGAACTAATCAAGCAAAGACAGTGGCTATCAGACAGTTCAAAAGATTATGTATTTCTTCATATACACTTGTGTTGCGAATAGTGAGTTCTGAAGGTGGACATAACCTTCTTTGGGTAGTGAGCCTACTCTTCTCTTTACTTGACTCCTAACAAGGTCTGTCCTCTAACAAGGACTGTGTACTGTAATATTTTAATCAGCTCCTAACAGGGCTAGATCTTCTAACAAGGATACTATACTCTCAGTACATCATTGGTGGGTGTTAATTCCCACTAGGGTTTTACCTTTAACAGGGTTTCCTCGACAAAAACATATTGTGTTATTGTGTTGGCCTTTCATTGTGTTCATTGGATTTGATATTATTGTTATTCAAAGTTTAAAGTTTAATAATATGTCATACAACTGATTCACCCCCCCCCCCCCCCTCTCAGTTGTGTTGGTGGACTATTATTCCTAACAATTGGTATCAGAGCTACTAGTCCTTAGAGAGAAAGATTAACATCTTGAGGTGATCTTGGAGATGGCATTCTATAGGAAGGATAGTCCAAAATTTGATCCTGAAAACTTTGACAGTTGGAAGAAGTACAAGATGCAGACTCATTTTCTATGTTTGGCCATTGACTACTGGATGATTACAAAGAATCAAGTGGCTATGAAGGTTGAGGATGAATTGGAAAAAAGATATTGATGATGAAAAAAAGATATTTTCATATAACATGGTAGCAAGGGAAGCACTAATCAACGCACTCTCTAAAGGAGAATTTACTAAAGTTAAAGATCTGGATTCAACACACAAGATTTGGACAAGACTAGAAGCATTGTATGAAGGAGACAAGTTTACAAAGCAAGCAGGGTTACAGAATTGGAAAACAAGGATGGAGAAGCTACAAATGAAGGATGATGAGAACATCGGGGCTTATGTACAAAGAGTTACAGAGGTTGTGATTGGAATCAAAAATTCTGGAGCCACTTATGAAGATGAAGAAGTCATTGCGAAGATTCTTAGATCATTGACACCAATCTACAAGACCAAAGTTCAGGCTATAGAAGAGATTATACCTTTGAATCCAAACTTTAGCAGAGAAATGTTGATTGCAAAGCTAACTACCTTTGAAGCTGTAGAAATGGGAGATTTTGTACCTAAAGTTGAAATATCATTTAAAGCATCTACACATAGGAAGATAATGTCTTCAGTTTCGAGCACCAACAGTGAGAACATAAAAGAAGAGCTTGGTGAATATGTTGATGAATGGGAATAGATACAAGAAGAGGAAAGAAAGCTAGATGAACATGTTGCACTGATCGCTAGAAGAGAAAAGAGAGGTAAGGGTAAATTTGAAGGAAAGTCACCTTTGAAATGTTTTTCATGCAATAAGATAGGTCACTTTGCATCTAGATGTCCTACAAGAGTTCCTAAGCACAAACCTAAGTTTTTCAAGACTAAGTATTCAAAGAATAAAGAATGTTATTATGCTAGTGAAGGTATTTCTGATGATGATGATTTGGATTATGAGGAGATTGGATTTATTGCTATTAAATATGAAAAACCAGTACATGAGGAAAAAACTTTAGTATCGCATGTTGATAAGAAATCTAAATGGATTATAGATAGTGGTTGCTCACATCATATGGCTGGAGACCAAAACAAATTTGTTAAATTAATGAAGTATGATGGTGGTGTTATAAGATTCGGAGACAATGTTCCTAAACCTGTCACAGGAGTAGGATCTATCACTTTGGATGGAAAGACTAATACTGACAATGTACTGCTTGTTGATGGACTTAAGCATAACTTGTTGAGTGTTGGACAACTAATGGGTAAGGGATTTCAATTAAAGTTCTTTGATGGGAAATGTTTTATCAGAGGTAAGACAGGAAACTTGATTGCAACCGGTACTAAATCTAGAGGTAATGTGTTTGAGTTAAATACATCTGGAGCTTCTTGTTTTGTTGCGAAGGTAGATGACAGTTGGTTATGGCACAAAAGATTTTGTCATGTTAATTTTGATAATACTGTGAAGGCAAGTTTGACTAATGGAGTAATAGATCTACCAAAGATTGTGAAATCATCTAACACCGTATGTAGAGAATGTGTTATGGGAAAGAAGACTAGAAGCAGTTATAAAAGAAAATCATATACAACAAAAGGAAAGTTGGATCTGGTACACACAGACCTATGTGGACCTACAAGGACAAGATCATACTATGGTGAAAGGTATTTTATACTTTTTGTTGATGACTTTTCTAGAATGATGTGGGTCACTCACTTGAAAGAGAAATCAGAAGCATTTGACAAATTCAAGATATTCAAGGCAAAAGTAGAGAATGAATCAAGCTTAAAGATAAAATGTTTGAGGTCAGACAAAGATGGATAATTTACTTCAAATCTATTCAATTCATATTGTGAAGAGCATGGAATACAAAGATAGACATCTTCTCTTAGGACTCCACAACAGAATGGGATAGAAGAGAGAAGGAATAGAACAATGCTGGATGTTGCTAGAATGAAGTTACTTGAAGGAAATATATCTCATGTCCATTGGAGAGAAGCAGTTGGTACAACAATGTACACATTAAACATAATTCAAATCAAAGAAGGTACAAGTAAGACTCCTTATGAATTGTGGTTTAATCATTCTCCTATTGTAAAATATTTTAGAATATTTGGTAGTAAATGTTGGATTCAAGAGATAGGGTACTGAGAGGGGAGGGGTGAATCAGTGCCCACAAAAACTTTCACTTATAAACCTTTCAGATCTAAAACATAAAACAATAGTAACCTTCAAACAATACTTGTATCCATTGCATGCATCATTCATTCATTTAACTATCAAAGATAAATAACATGAAATCAACAAGATAATCAACTCATAACATAAGCATTTTAGTAACACAGAAAACCTTGTTACAAGGTAAAAACTAAGGTGGGGATGACACCCAAAAATTCTTCACTACTGCAGATAGAAAAGGTTTGCCTATTAGGGCTACAAGTGGTGATCACTTCTGGTGATCTTACCCTATTAGGAGTAACATATTAGATCAGCTAGATCTACCTAGTGATAGGATTTTAACAACACTTCTTGAGTGTGCACTCGGTTAAGAGATTTACAAAAAGACTTTTAGGTCTACTATGTTAAGAGATTTTATCAAAAATCTATTACAATGATTAGAAAGCAATAGGTATCTATCTGCTAATGACAACTCAATTTTTCTGATACAGATCTATGAAATACTGAATAGATATCACCTTTTTGTGTGAAGATCTCTGCTCTGAACTGCTCGATTAGCCTGATTCTAATTCTGCTTTAATCTGATTACCTCGGAATACTGTTCTGCTCTGTCTGCCAACTAATAATCTTGAAGTTGGCTAAAGCTTCAAGAACTTCTTCATTCATGCATCAATTCACACCAAAAAGATGCAAAAATACAATTATATAGCATACTGCTTTATGTCGCTTAACAAAATTAGGTTACAATATCTTAGAGAAAACCCTAAGATCTACGGTATACAAAAATAACCTAGATCTAACAATTATAGAAGATCGTCATCGCAATTAATGATGGAATCTTACAATAAATGATCCCTGATCTTGGTAAAACATTTTGTGATTTTGTTGTAACCATTTGCATAGATAGATGTGCCAATCTTGATTCCTATGTCATTTTCTATGATCCTCGGTAAGCACTGTATATATTGTTCAGTGATTATATTAGTGCTTGATGTTTACTGTCGCTCAATATCGGTGTCTGATACTCGGTAAAACTGTTATGTGCTTGGTGTGAAGACTTAACCGACTAGCTTGTATTGCTTACATTTATCGAATGGGTTAATTTAAGTAACTGACCAATGTCTTTGATACTAATGACAATCATTAATGCTCAAATAGAGATAACAATCTCTCCCTTTGGCATTAGTATCAAAACCTTAATGTATACAGACCTTATGTCCCAAAAATTTATATCTTCCACCATATACATATACGTATCAAAAAATTTCTATATACTCCCCCTCAGTGTATGCTCCGGTAATGTGTAGTATACTTAGCATCTATTTACATATTTGGCATATACATTATTATCCCCCCTTTTGATATTAATGCCAAATACAAAAATGTATACTTACAGCTTATCAAAAATGTGCTGATGGGTTTTCTTCAATGATTCTAAGAGGTTTTCCCATTCCTCTTTCAAGTTGGTGAGAGAAATATGCTCAAGACCAACTTGTGCATGCATGTCAAAGATGTTGTCCAACACAGAGATTTCTAGTGTTGCAACAAGCATTTGTGCTCTGACAATGTGTTTCTCAAAAAATTTCTAGTAGGGTAGGAGCTCAATTTGTAACTCAGTGACTTGATCACTTATCCTTTCTTCTTGCTTCCTGAGATCTGCTATCAACCGCCTAAGTTCTTGAACTCTTAAAATATTCTTGGCAAAAGCTTGTGGCTCGGTTGTAGCTGCATGTGCACTGGTTGTGATTTCATTTTCAAACTATTTGATCTTTTCACTGATCTCGATAGTGAAGGTTTCCTCAGTGCATAGCTTCCACAAGATTTGACAAATAAATGTAGTAATACTCTAAATTTCAAATATTACCTCGGATAGCTTAACCTTGTTAATTTCCACTTCTTGGCTAATTCTTTTTGCAAGTTTATCCTGAATCTTTGATTCTGTCCTTTCTTCTATTCTCTTATTGGCATCGATAGCTAGGGCATTTATTCTATCAACAAGTGTAGCAAGTTGGTCCATAATCAAAGTATCCTCATCTACATGTACCTCAGGTACAACCTGTTGTAAGATATCTCTTACATTTTCTAATATCTCCTTGATTTTGCTCTCTTGTCTCAACTTCTCCTGTGCTTCCTTTCTTGTACATAATTCCCCATATTTTCTTAGTTCTTCGGGGCTTAGGGTCCTCGGGTCACACTTGGGTATAACTACAACTTCATCTAAAGTGACTGACCCTTTTCCTTTCTTCTTCTTCTTCTTCTCTGGTTATTGAGGTGAATTCTTTACAACTAGAACAATGTCTTTTACCTTAGAACTTGGTGTAACCTGCTTGGTTGACACTGTATCTACCTTTTTCTGCTCCTTGGTAACCTTGGTGTTGGTTGTTTGTGATTGAGCCTCTAATGTAGTGTTCAGTGGAGTGGCCTCGGTTACTGTAGGATTCTCCTGATCCTTTGTCTTCACTACTGGTGCCTCTTTCTCTTCAGACTTATTTTCCTCTTTAGGTGTATCGGTGCTTTGTTCCCCTATTGTTTCTTGTGGTTGCTCGGGGTTTGAGCCATCGAGTTGTTCCTGTGATAAGATTGCTACAGCTTCAACAAGAATAGGAAGCTCAACCAGAAATGATGTAAATGCACACTCGGTAGCTTGACCTTCATCCCGTGTGTGATCGGGTGAAATGTTCACATCATCATCTTCATTCCTATCATCAAGATCACCATTTGTGATGTCCTCAATGAGTACATCATTGTCATTTTTCTCCTTGACCTAGATCTCTGCTGGATCTAGTAAATGATACCTCTGATTCTTTAGTCTTCTTTGCTACATCATCTTCAATAAATATACCTTTACCTTTGGACTTCTGTCTCTTTTTAGATAAATTTTGAAATGCATCTTTCTCATTATGCTCTCTGATTGCTAAAATTGAACTCCAGATGAGTTGACCAAAATCATCAAGATCTGCCAGATTCTCATCTAATATTTGCATAGCTCAGCTTTTGACTTTGAATCTCTGTACATAAGTATCCATAAGCTCCTTAATTTCATCAAGAGATAAGTAAGGTGCAACTGATACTAGGACTTGTTCCCTCATCCTCTTCTTGATGTCCAAGGCATATGACCACTTTTGGTTTATTCTTTCTTCAAGTGCCTTGGGCAGTGATAATTCAAACTCTAATGGAACTCATTTGAAGCGTATCATCATCTAGATGACTACTTCCTCAAATTTTTTTTGATCCTCATTTGACATACTATCAAACTTACTAAGTTCTGGATCTACAAGATTTCCATTCTCGATTGTGTCAGTGACAACCTCATTAATTTGACTTGTTCTTATTACTGACAACCTTGAATTGATTGTTGTCATCTTCGTCATCCTCAAGGTCTTCTCTATTTATTATCAATCTTCTTCTTTTCCTTGGTGCCTCAGCTACAACCTTGGCATTTCTTTTTGCATAGGTTTTTGTCGGTGTAGCTGCCTTTGATTTTGCTTCCTTCACAACTTCCTTTTTCTGTGGTGAAGCTCCGATTGCTGACCTTGTTTGTGCACTTGTCTACACTGGCAACTGCTTCTTCTTAGGAATAGGAGTGGGAGAAACTGGTATAGATTCCTGTTCTTTTTCAGACTCAGTTTCCTCACTATCATATGGTTTGTCAGCCAACATTAATTGACCTTTGGTTGCAGGTTCAACCGGTGACTCCTTTGATGAGTCAAATACATTCTCAAATTTCTCAGATAAAAATTTCTTCATTTTCTTTGATTTCCATGTCATTTTACCGATGACAAGATTAGTTTTTATTCTTGATTTTGCCTCCTCATAGGTTCCAAACCTTTTAGCCTTTTTGTCCTTCGGTAAAGCCAATAATGCTTCAATAGATTTCAGACCAAAATCATGATCCATCTCATATCCCATTGTTGCTAGCCATTTAATCCTCGGCTCTACAACTTTAATCAATGTGTGGTCAGTGTTCACTAGGAAACAGATATCCATCTCATATTTCTCGACCAGTGAACTCAGAATCCTACTTCTCGGATTCATCTTTACCTTACAATCCTCAAAATAACTATCCATAACATTTTTTGCATTATCTCCCAGACCTTTCATAATATCAAAAATTTGTGAAGTTATCGGTTTGTCAGTAGACCAATTAGTGTGACCGACAGAAGGAAAGAATTTCTGGAGATAGAAAAACAAACATACTAGCAATGATCCAAACTTACAGGTATTGGACTTTTGTGACCTAATTGCTTTCATGTTTTCTTCAACTTGTCTCAGAAGTAGCTCGGCAAGGTCTATCTGATGACCCTTCTTTATGATTTTGTAAGCCATGTCTACTACACTACACATTACACTATTTAATCTACTCGATTGAAAAAACTTATAGCCAATTACGTGCATTGCGAACTTAACTTCTAGATCCACAATGGATGCAATTTTTAGTTCTCTACCATCCCATGATGCGCTAGTATTTTTCTCAACATCAGCTCGCGATGAACTTCTGAATGCTTTGGCTTTGTTGGTAGTAGGGTAACCAGTAACCCTGCTAATCATTCTCTTTGTCACTTGGATCAGTTTATCTAACCAAAATGTGCCCTCATGATAACGGCTTAACACAACCCTAATCCATTCATTTTTAAAGTTCTTCAAAAAATTTAGGGCATTGGCAAGTCCAAGTGTTTCGACCTGTTTATGCTCTGGTTTTAGCTCTATTTTCTCATCACAAAGTGCCTGATATGCAACATACATGTCAAAGTCTCCTATTTCCCCAATTTTACAATGAATTTACAAACGTATGTCTTCAACCAATAAAACCCTAGGTGGGATGCTCAAAAAAGTGCCCGCTGAGTCCGTTTTAGATGCAACTTCAGGGTGTAACTTGTAATTCAGTTCATTATAGTTTGTTGACACTATAAGATTAACTTCCTCTTCCACAACTTTAGAAGAGCTCGTAGTAGATGCCATTTCAACAACATAGGTTTTCTGATAAGTATGAAGAATATGCTCGGTAGGGTTTCAACTTACTTGGAATATATCAAAGAATGTGCTCGATTCGATCTGCAACTACTTTGGATTAGCTTGAAAGATTTCTTGCTTGAACTCGCTCTATGAAATATTCGCTCTCCGAAATTGCTTTGTGAAAAATGAACTCAGTCTTTCGTGTATTTATAGAATTTTTCGTATTCTTGCTCAAAACTTTATGCAATAAATGCTTGACCTACTTCCGGTTTGTGACAACTATTAGCTCGGTGATGACTACAAAATTTCATCAGCTTGGTTAACACATGATTTCTTTACTCAATTGATACTGATACTCGATTAACCTTGAATAGTGATTACCGACGGGTAACCATTTACTCGGTCTAACTTTTATCAACTATGTGACTTTGTTATCTCATAACATATAAACCACAATACATCTTTATTCATGCAGATTTGGTATTTTCTCATCATATATAAGGAACTGTATGTAAAATATGATCATTTTGAAATGTTAGTCCCATACATACCTATATCACCTTAGGTGGAAGTACCGATGTCACCCAATCCAATGGATGAGGTTTCATCGACAGCATTACTTGACTCAACATTCTCATTTGATGCTTTCTTCCACATCCCGTTCCCTATTCTCATGATATCTGCAATAGTGTTTCCACTCTCAAATACATGATTTTATTATGGTGCTCGGTCTCTGTAGTCCTTTCTTAGATGACCGACCTTATGACAATGCAAACATGCCATTCCAGTACTTGTCCAGCTTCATGATTGTCTAGCCCATCTTTTCCTATTACAATTTTCTGCAATGTGCCCATATCTACTAAATGCAATACAGTTAGTCCATGTGTTGTAATCCCAAACATAAGAATTACCTTGTCTCTTCAGTTGATAATTCTTGTGTTGTGTCTTCTTCTTTGGAGTCCATACTTGCTTCATGTTTGCCTTACACTCTCGTGTAGTGTGTCCATGTTCATTGCAAGTGTAACATAATTTCTCCATAGTAGGATTGTTAGCATTCTTATTCAATTTAGCTCTACACTCATAAGCTTGGTGACCAAATTTTCCACAATAATATCAATATCCATTAAATCTAGGAGTGATAGGAGGTTTACCTTGTGCTTTGCTTCTACATACATTAGAAGTATGTCCTGGTTTGCCACAGTGATAACATGTCAACACTTTAGGTCTTTGACTTTGACTGTTGTTGACTTGTTCAGCTTGTTGTGATGATTCTCCTTCACCAATATAGCCTATTCCAACTTTTCTTCCAAATCTTCTTTGATTAATCAAAAAATCATCAATCCTTTTAGAACTATCCTCAACCAATTTCATCATTTCATGATGTTGTTGTTGAGTTTTCACTTCATTTCTTAGCTTTTCATTCTCTTCTCTGAGAACACCTATATCTTCAAGTTTTCTTGACAATTCACCATTAACTCAGTTGACCTCCTGATTCACAATCACCATCTGATTCGATATTTCGAAATGGTGCTCGGTGAGTCTGTGAATCTCATTTTATTTTTCTTGAAGTTGTTCAGTTATCAATCTTCGGTCTTCAATAGCTAGATTCCTTTCTTTCTCAGCTTGTCTAGCATTGTTCATTACTTCTACCATTCTCACCATTTGAGATTCCTAACTGATTTGTAGTACTTTCACTTGTTCGGTTAAGTGAAGATTCTTTTCAGACAAGTCAAAGACTATACTTTCAGATCCATCATAAATACTTCTTGAACTAGATCCAATATGATCAAATACATCATCAATCACTTCTTCATGGTAACCAATCTTATTTTGCAAAATAGCTAGGTTCTTCCTTTCAACTAGTAATTTCTTCAGTCCATCCTTAGCTTGCTTATACTACTTAACAAACATCTGCATTTTAATCTTTTGATTCTCTATAGTTTTATCTAACTTATACCTCTCCATGACTAGATATTTACCCTTCAGTGGTTAAACTGTCCAATAAGAGAACTAAGCTCTAATACCAATTGTTGGATTGGAGAGATAGGGTACTGAGAGGGGAGGGGTGAATCAGTGCCCACAAAAACTTTCACTTATAAACCTTTCAGATCTAAAACAGAAAATAGTAGTAACCTTCAAACAATACTTGTATCCATTGCATGCATCATTCATTCATTTAACTATCAAAGATAAATAGCATGAAATCAACAAGATAATCAACTCATAACACAAGTATTTTGGTAACGTAGAAACCCTTGTTAGAAGGTAAAAACTACAGTGGGGATGACACCCACAAATTCTTCACTACTGTAGATAGAAAAGGTTTTCTTGTTAGGGCTACAAGTGGTGATCACTTCTGGTGATCTTACCCTGTTAGGAGTAACATATTAGATCAGCTAGATCCACCTAGTGATAGGATTTTGATGCAGGGGCATCGAAGGTTAAGGCAAGGCATTCTGTGTCCTCGGTGAAACTGCATGGAATGTTTGTATTTTGGCTAGTGTTACTCAGTTGCAACCTTGACCGACAGTCTCGGTCATTGAAGGAAGCTTGGTCACTAAAGGAACTCGGTAGTCTCTAGCACTTGGTGACATTGTTACTCGGTCATGCTTGTGGTGCTTGGTCGACACTGGTGCTCGGTGATGCCTGGCGTGCTTGGTGATTTTATTGTCGCTCGGTAGTTCTAGCTTACCGACTAGAGTTCTATGTGATTTGTTGAGCTGACTTGGTGAATTTATTATTGGTAACCATTGTCTTGGGCTGACATGCAGAATTAAAAGTTTGTATACATTTGTAAGCTAACTTGTATGGCATTTAATTATTTGTTTTGGGGAGTTAGGGGTTTCATCTGGCTGACTTGTGGCTGATGATTAGTATTTAAGGAGGGCTTGGGTAGATGTTTAAGGATAGAATTGGAGGGGAGAAGAAACAACTTAGTAGATTTGGAATTCAGATGCGAAGATTGAGAGCGAAGTTGTGGAAAATTTCTTGATGTTCTTGTAGATCAGACTATAATCTGATAGTTGTTTGTAGCAGAGCTAGGGGTTTGCATACTTGGGAACAAGGAGATTGCTTGGAGGCCTGCGAGCTTAAGTTCAGATCTTCCTTAGGGTTTCCATTAGCTTCTAATTATCTTCAAAGCTGAACTAGCTGAGATTGTATTGGATCTAGTTGTGGATCTTGCAGAATTGTTTTTCTAATTGTAATTGGCCCTAACCCGGAAGACCTTACAACTGAGCATGTTAATCAAAATCAGTATTGAACAATTACTTTGTGTGGCATTGTTGATTAATTCATTGTGTAATTCTATTGGCTGCAAGGTTTGGAATATCCTTCATTGGATCCACCTACCTTGACTGCATCAGGTGGTATCAGAGTGAAGGTTTGTTCTTGTTGGAGTGAAGGTTTGATCTTGTTGAAGGAGAAGCTTGACCTAGCAAGGATAATCTTTTTGGCAAAAAGATTGTGCACAATCTGGATTGTAGATCCGAAGCACCGAACTTATGAAATTGTGCCCTAGTTGTTTGGAAGGTTGCAGGTTGAGATCTGACTTGTTGCAACTTAGAAATTGTCACAAGGTGGTCGGTGAGGGTTTGTTGTAGAGGGTTTCTCTATCTTTAAGGATGCCTCCGAGAAGATTGGACCCTAGAGTTATTTCAGATCTTTGTGATATTGTTGAATCCCAGATCACAGAGAAAGTGAAATCAGATTTCAGATCTGAGATGGAATTGATGAAGAATGATATGGTCACCGAGATCATGAGAACTGTTGCTGGTATACCTTAGAATGTTGGTACTGAGGATGGCTATGAAGAAGCTATTGAATAATTTGAAACTATTGGATCTAGTGGTGATGACCGGAGGAACAAATCTAGTGAAGACAGAACTGCTCGGTTACCTAGACCTGCTACTCGGTTTGGTAATTACCGAATGAAAGTTTCTACTTTCTCTGGTACTTTGAAGCTTGACAATCTGATTGATCTGATTGGTGAACTTGAAGATTTATTTGAGCTGGAAGAAATTGAATATCCTCTTCGGGTGAGATTAGCATAGACAAAGTTGAAAGGACATGCTGCTCTTTGGTGGAGGGAACTACAGAGAGACCGAGAAGATGAAGGTGAAACAAAGATCAATCGGTGGAGATTGATGGTGACTAAGTTGAAAGCTAAGTTCATATCGGCTGACTATGAGCTTGACTTGTTTAAGAAGTTGCAAAATCTGAAACAGAAGGATTTGTTTGTTGAAGATTATATCGAGGAGTTCTACAAACTTACTATTCGGTCTGGACACCGAGATCTTGGTAAGGAAAAGTTAGCTCGATATGTGAATGGTTTGAGATTCAATATTCAGGATGATCTTGGTATGCTAAAGATTGATTCTATTGAAGATGCTTATTAGTATGCTCTAAAGGTAGAAGATAAGTTGAAGAGGAAACAACCTAGTAACTCTCAAGGGAAGGAAAAGATTGATCACTCGATGAAGGATAAACCAACTGATGTAGAAGATGAACATAAACCTATGGAACCAAAGAAGAAGACACATAGAGTTATCTTTAAAGGTACTTTCTATAACTATGGAGAGGAAGGACACCGTTCTTTTTAGTGTACACAGAAGAAGGTTGACCGACGAACTGCTGTGATGAATGAGAACATTTAGAATGAACTTGAATCAAAGAACTTGCTGCTTCGGTGAACATTAGTTGGTACAAAGGATAAACCTTGTCAAAGGAGTAACTTGTTTAGGACCTGATGCAAGACTGAAGGTAAACTCTGTGATGTTATTGTTCATAGTGGTAGTACTGATAACCTTGTTGCTGAGGACCTGGTTCAGAAACTTGGTTTGAGTAGAATGAAACATCCTTGTCCTTATAGGATTGGCTGGTTACAAGATGTTCATGCTTTGGAAGTTAGAGAAAAATGCTTCATTAATGTTCAGATTGGCCAGTACAAGGATCTTATGCCCTATGACATTGTGAAGATGAATAGTTGTGATATATTGCTTGGTAGACCTTGGCAATATGATTGCAGAGCTATTTATGACTATGTAAGAAATGTGGTCACTGTTGAGAAGAATGACAGGAAGTTTTCACTAATGCCTTTGATGGATATAACACTCGGTAGGAGAATCCTAAGTATTGGTAGCTGAGTTGAGATTGTGGATCCTAAGAAAATGAATGATCAGTATGGAGAACCGACCCGTGCATTGTCAAGAAAAGACTTGAAGAGACAAAGGAAACTAAAGTGGAAGAATTTGCAAGCAGAAAAGGTGGAGGACCTATATTTGAAGAACCAGTTTGGGATTTATGTGTTGAATCCTGGAAGATGTTCTTCTCACATATGAACATCTTTTGGAACCTGGGGTGTTTGATGCAGGGGCATCCAAGGTTAAGGCAGGGCATTTTATGTCCTTGGTGAAACTGCATGGAGTGTTTGTATTTTTCCAATGTTACTCGATTGTAGCCTTGACTGATAGTCTCGGTCATTGAAGGAAGCTTGGTCACTGAAGGAACTCGGTAGTCTCTGGTGCTCGGTGACATTATTACTCGGTCATGCCTATGGTGCTCGATCAATACTGGTGCTTGGCAATGCCTGGTGTGCTCAGTGATTTTACTGTCACTTAGTAGTTCTGGCTTACCGATTGGAGTTCTGTGTGATTTGTTGAGCTGACTTAGTGAATTTATTGTTGGTAACCATTGTCTTGGGCCAACATGCAGAATTAAATGTTTGTATACATTTGTAAGCTGACTTGTATGGCATTTAATTATTTATTTTGGGGAGTTGGGGGTTTCATTTGGCCGACTTGTGGCTGATGATTAGTATTTAAGGAGGGCTTGGGTAGATGTTTAAGGACATAATTGGAGGGGAGAAGAAACGACTTAGCAAATCTAGAATTCAGATGTGAAGATTGAGAGTGAAGTTGTGGAAAAGTTCTTGATGTTCTTGTAGATCAGACTGTAATTTGATAGTTGTTTGTAGCAGAGCTAGGGGTTTGCATACTTGGGAACAAGGAGATTTCTTGGAGGCTTTCAAGCTCAAGTTCAGATCTGCCTTAGGGTTTCCATTAGCTTCTGATTGTCTTCAGAGCTGAACTAGCTAAGATTGTATTGGATCTAGTTGTGGATCTTGTAGAATTGTTTTTTTTATTGTAATTTTCCCTAACCCGGAAGGCCTTATAGTCGGGTATGTTAATGCAAATCAGTGTTGAACAATTACTTTTTGTGGCATTGTTGAGTAATTTTCTATGTAATTTTGTTGGCTGCAAGGTTTGGACTGTCCTTCATTAGATCCACCTACCTTGACTGCATCATATTTTAACAACATTTCTTGAGTGTGCACTCGGTTAAGAGATTTACAAAAAGACTATTAGGTCTACTCTATTAAGAGATTTTACCAAGACTCTATTACAATGATTAGAAAGAAATAGGTATCTATCTACTAATGACAACTCAATTTGTCTAATATAGATCTATGAAATACTAAATAGATATCACCTTTCTATGTGAAGATCTCTACTATGAACTACTCAGTTAGCCTAATTCTGATTCTGCTTTAATCTGATTATCTCTAAATACTGTTCTACTATGTCTGTCAACTAATAATCTTGAAGTTCGCTAAAGCTTCAAGAAATTCTTCATCCATACATCAGTTCACACCAAAAAGATGCAAAAATACAATTATATAGCATACTACTTTATGCAGCTTAACAAAATTAGGTTACAATATCTTAGTGAAAACCCTAAGATCTACGGTATACAAAAATAACCTAGATCTAACAATTACAGAAGATCATCATCGCAATTAATGATGGAATATTACAATAAATGATCCTCGATCTTGGTAAAACATTTTTTGATTCTGTTGTAACCATTTGCATAGATAGATGTGCCAATCCTAATTCCTATGCCATTTTCTATGATCCTCGATAAACACTGTATATATTGTTCAGTGATTATACTGGTTGTCAGTGTTTACTGTCACTTGGTATCAGTGTCTGATGCTCAGTAAAATTATTCTGTGATCGATGTGAAGACTTAACCGGCTGGCTTGTATTGCTTTCATTTATCGACTGGGTTAATATAAGTAACCGACCGATGTCTTTGATACTAATGACAATCATTAATGCTCAAATAGAGATAACAATAAATGCTATATCAAAAGAGATGATGAGATAGGGAAATTTGATGCTAGTGAATAAAAGTAAAATGGCATCACCCCTATTCAAATGTAAACATGGATAGATACGTGGGGAGAATATGAGATCTATTCCCAAATCCAAATTTTGAAAGGAGAGATCCAATTTGATCAACCAATAGGCTAATGCACAGTCAAATCAATCTATGAAGAATATCAAAAAGAGAGAAAAACCCTATATTTCCCTATAAAGGAGTTATGCTTGAAATCTGAAATAATTGAAATACAAATACTAACCTCAAATTAGGGCAGATCTGGAAAATGCCAATTTCTAATGTTTGTGTATACTTTCAGGCAATTCTGCAACCTGTTTTGGACTGGAAATGCCGAGATGAAGAAAACCTAGAAATATTTTTCCAAGATGAGCTTAGGTCGACTTTGACCCTCATAAAAGGTTAAAAGCTAGATTCTTTATTTGAAGGTCAATTTTGACTTTGTTCGTAGATCTTAGAAGTTCACCGAAAAGGGTATCCAAATCCGCTCTCAGATTTGAAATCACGCACATGTACCTGGAAGAAAATGGGGTTTTTGTTTGTATGGGGGGTTTCCCTTGGTCAAACCCCAATTTAGGAATTAACCTTGAAATTGAATTGAAATGTAGTATGCATAAACAAAGTAATTGAAGCAAATCACCTCACTTATGTTGAAGTCCTTGTAGAGGATTCAAATCCTCAAATCCACAAGTAGGAGTGCTTCAATGGATGTAGAATGAATGTAGGATGTCTCCAATCAATGGCATTTGATCTTCAACACCAATCTTGACTTGATCTTTGCATATGAGAAGGCTTGGATGAATGTAGAAGGATGGATCTTCAAGGGGGCTCCAAAGAGATTGAATCCTTCAATGGCTAACAATGGATCTCCTTGATGGATGAATGTTTGAACACTTGAATACTTGAAGGATTTCTTGCACTTGAGAGCTTGAGAGATTGCAATTGCTTGAGATGAGATGTTCTCACAAAACTTGATGGAGAAAATGAGAGAGGAAGACCTCCTTTTATAGTGAACTAGGGCACAATCCTCTATAGGGGCCACCTTGGAGAATTAAATCCCAATTAGGTCATAAACTTTAGAAAATATACCTATATTAAATGAAATTTAAGGATTTACCATTCTGAAACTCAAAATGGCCAACCCGAAGGCGGGAAAACAAATATCCCTGAAACCCGATACCCGGAAATCAAAGAATTTGGAAATTTAAAAGAGGGGGGCAAAATCAAGCTTGGAACTAACCTAGTCAGGATCAAGCTTGATTTTGACCTAGTTAGGATCGAGCTTGATCCTAACCTAGTCAAGATCAACCTCAATTCTGACCCTGTGGGCCCAGATCTAGCCAGATTCAGGACAGGAGGTCCCGAGGATGCCCGGAGACCTAAAAATGATACCAGAATAGGATAGAATGCCAGGGATAGGCATAAAATCCTATGATGACTTTGATGAAGGCCAGGAAGACCTATTTCTAAGTCCTACCTAGAAAATAAAGCCATGGAAGAGGGAAATTAAGGAGAATCCTTGAGATGCTAACCCTAATTTCACCTAGAATGAAGTAGAAAAGAAGTGGAAAGCGGGGAGAAATCCAAATACATGAAAAGACTAGATCAAGGTGCTTAACATGACCCCATACCACTTACTCAGAGGGCTAAATTCTCTTATCATGGAAGTGCTTCCATTTTAAGATGATACATTAAGCCCCCACTTTAGCAGGAGTATGGACTCGATGCAAACTCTTGGTAAAGGAGATCAAAATGAAAAGATAATCTTATCGTAATCCAAGGGACAAAGGGAAACCTTAAGCCCCCAGGGACTCAAGTCTTCGTCGACTCCTAGATCACAATAAGAGACACATCTCTAAAGAGAGAAAGAAGGTGTGATTACCTTGCCCAATGAGAACTTATGTCTCATTGTGAACCACACAAGAGAACGACGCAACTGGAAAGATGGAATTGGACCACCTAGTGAATGTGGCTACTCACTAGTCAACCCATCAAGGATTCATCCTTAAGAATATTCTATTCCATAAGAATAAAACCAAAAAAATAATAAAGAGATCCAGTCTTAAGGACACCTCCGACCTTAAGGGATCAAAATATATGTATATTTGAAACTAGAGGGATCAAGAGATCCTAAAATATAAATCCATGCTTTAAGGATTAGTTACTAATCCAAAAAGGGAGAAAAGTATCTTGAAAAATAATATGTGCATATCAAAAAGTGCATGTGTGCAATAGGTGAGTAGAGCATATGCCCCCATGTTAAATTCATTGCTAACACTTTAACAAGAGCAATGGCTTTAACAGAAACATAAACAACTCCACTAATTACATTTCCACATCGAGATGCCCCCAGATGAAGACAAATCAAGGGAAATATCATAGAAACATACAGAGAACACAAAAGGGATCTACCTACCGTGGGGTCAGTATGATCATAAGATAATATATACATGATATTATTGTAAATGAATTGACATCATTCCCCAAGGAAAGTAGAACTACAATCACAAAGGAGGAAAGATCACATAAGATGTACGAAGGAGAATATTTTCAGACCATGACGTGAAGACCAAAAAGAATTTAGTGCTACCATATCTCAAATCCAAGCAGATTACACAAGGAAACATTTACAAACAATAGCACAATTACAACATAACATTGAACAACGCATAGAAGAATAGAGATATATATAGAAGAATTTGAACAATAGTTTTGATTCCTTCATCACCTTGCACCAACTGAGTAACAAGGATTGTATAAAAGAATCTAACAACATTTAGCAAACACATTATGGGAGAAACACAGTAGGGTAGGAAAACACACAACAAAGCTACCACGAAGGACAAGCTGATCAAGCATGCCGCCTACTCTCCCCATCTCATTGTATATCATTTAAGGAAGGTGGGTAACTCGCAAGAGGGACTATATACAACATGGTAGGAATAATAGCCAGTTCCAAACAAGGATCCTCTTGAGAATCACAATGTTCGACACTAGGTGTAAGAGTTCATTGTGATGAAAGTATATTAGGTAAATCAATGTCAATGTCAATAGTCCCATATTCATCATTAACATCATCAGTATCATCAAGAGTATCTTCTTCATCCAAATTAATCAAAATAGGATCTAAGATATGAATAGAATCATCATAATCATGCATGTGAACATCATTATTAGTAACAACCTCTTCTAACACATCATGCATAGGTTTATCCGAGGAAGGTAGAGATCTTTGAAGGATAGAATTACGAGCTTTAGCACGAGCATGACATTTTTTACGATGTTCATTAGCAGATCAATTACGTTTTCATTTATTTGAAATAGGTTAAGAACTAGGAGGAGCAATCATAGGATCATTCACAGGTTCTTTAGGAAGATCAATAGGATTATCAACAATAGGAGGAACAATCACAGGATCTTTGATAGGTTCAGTAGAAGGAACTTGATTAACAGAACTAGAAACCATAGTTAAAGGAGGTATAGAAGGTGTAGGTAAAAGACCACGATTAAGATCCATAGGAGGTATGCTTAATTCAAGAATCTTAGGATGTTTATAGGCTTGATATGATCAAAAAAGATTATCAGGTCGAGGAGGACATGAATTAGGTAATGAAGGCCAAAAGAAATCAAGAGCAGCACAATCTCGAGGCCTAGAAGGTTGATATATACTATGATTAATCATCTTTACTTCTTCATCATGAATGAATTTAAGACACTTATGGATAGGTGAAGCAACAACATGCATGATAGTCAACCAAGGCAAACCTAGCTTAACTTTAAATTGATCAGAAGTAGGAACCACAACAAAGGTAGTGTTCACAATTTTTCCACAAAGTTCAACTGGTAAAGTAATAGAACCAAATGATGGATAAAGAAAACCATTAAAAGTTTAAATCCACACATTTGATGTATCATAAAAATCACGTTGTAAGCTTTTCATAAAAATATTTTCTTCAGTAATAACATTGACTAAGGATGTAGGATCAACAAGACAACCACGAGTAGGTTTTTGAGAAATCCTAGCAGCAATGTAAAGGGGACCATTAGGAGCTTTAATAGTCTTAGAGTCATCAAAGGTAATCAAAAGTTCCCGAGGTCTTTTATTCTTAGGTTGCTGTCGAGGTTTAGGTTGAGTTTTCATTTTAGGTTTAGGTTTTGGTCGAGGTTGAGATTGAACTTGAGGTTGAATCTAAGGTTGAGGTTGAGGTACAGATTGACCAACATGCTCCACTTGATTAACAACATGATTGAGATCATCCATCTTAGAATAATACATAATTTCCATAGCAGATGGTTGAGCAATGGTATTAGTATCATGCATAGGTAAAGGATTCATATAGATTTAAAGGTTCTGATTAGGAGGAGAGACAGATTTGTTCCCACTACCATCAAGATTATCAATAGATAAGGCAGTAGAATCAATTAAGTCTTGAACCTTATGTTTTAAAGAATAACACTTCTCAGTATCATGACCATTCTGATGACGATATTGACAAAAATCATTTTGATCAAAAGATTTAGAGGCAATCGTAACAAGTAAAAGAGGTTGAATAGCAGGTAAAGTAATCATATTAGCAGCTAACAACCTATTCGTAATAGCATGTAAAGATTCAAAAAGAGGAGTAAACATACAATTTAATCGAAAAGTAGTGGATGTAGAAGTGGCATTGTGAGATGCAACAACAACTTGATCAACAACTGCATTTGCTTGTTTGTTTATCTTGAAATAGTTGTTGAATTTTTTTAATTTGTTTGGATTAGGAGTAGCATCACTTTTATCAACTGGAACATGAGTCATTGGAGTGTTGCTCTCAAATTGACTCACTTGTAGTTGATAATGATGAAGTGTTGCAAAAAGTTGTTGAAAAGAGGTAAATTTAGTAAGCAGAATCTTATCTCTAATATCCTTTTGCAAATTTGAAATAAACATACGTTGAATATCAATATCAGGAACAAGATAGGAAATCTGAGCATGCAAATGCTTAAATCTACCAATAAATTCAGTTAACTTTTCTTTAGCACTTTGTTTACAATGCATCAAATCAGTCAAAGACACTTGCAGACCAATACTGTTTTGAAATTGTTGAATAAAGGCATTAGCAAGTTGTGGAAAGGAATCAATGGAATAAGGAGGCAAGGAACAATACCATTGTAAGGCCTTGTCATGGAAGGTTCTAGCAAATAGTTTGGCTAAAATCCTATGGTCATGAGAATAATCACTACAAAGGATTTGGAACGTTTTAACATGATGAACAGGATCTCCTTTTCCATTGTAATTCTCAAGACGAGGAATCTCACCTTGTTGAGGAACAGGAGTTTGAATAATGTCTCGAGACAAGGGACTTCCCATGTCACATGTAGGAATACTTATCTTGTTTTGAGTTAAGGAAGCAAGTTGTTGTTGTAAGGATGACACAGTTTGAGCCAAATTGATGATTGTTGAATCATTAGAGGAAATAGGAGTAGTAGCAACATTAGACACACTAGGTAAGGTGTAAGAAGTTGCAGGAATAGAAGACACAACTGGAGGAACACTAGGAACTATAGTTGGAAGCAGATTGGAATAAGTAAAAGGAACATTATGATATGAAGGTTGTGATGTAGGAAGGAACAAGAGAGGAACACTCATAGAAATAGAGAGAACCGTCACAGTCACCAAAGAAGGAGTATAGGTAGGAATACTAGGTAAAGGATTAGAAGGAGGTTCAACACTAGTGATAGGAGGAATCAACCCTAAATCTTGAGCTTCTTGAGCTAAAGGTTTAACATTTGAATGCACAAGGTGAGTAATACCATGCAAGAGGTTAACACCTTGATCACTATCATGGAGAACTTTCTTAAGAGCCTCTATAGATTGAATGGAATCTTAATTATGGTTCTCTTGAATAAGCCAATTACCCATTTTATCAAGCTCGGTTGAAAGTTTTTGAACTTGTTTAGGAGGAACTTTGAAAGCGTCATCCTCATCATGGGATGAGTGAGAAGATTTTTCTCCATAGTAGGATTGGAATCATGAAGAATAAAGTTATTATCCAGGATCCTAAGGAAAGGAGAGGAAGATTCAGGATCAAAGGCACCCATGAGTCTATGACTTCTTCTAACCAGAATGTTATAAGTAGGACTAGTAGTAGTAAAGCTCATAAACCAATGCAATGCAAATGAACTAAACTACAACCACATAAAGAATGAATAGTTGTGTATTTTTGAAATCTAATTAGCATGCAAGATCTAACACAAAAGATAAATCTAATATTAACAAGATAAAGGAAATCTAACACCAAAAAGAAAGAGAGTAAGCTAGTCGGGTTCACCAAAAGGATAGAAGTAAAAAGGCATCACCCCTATTCAAATGTAAAGATGGATAGATGTGTGGGGAAAATATGAGATCTATTCCCAAATCCAAATTCCCAAAGGAGAGATCCAATTTGATCAATTAATAGGCTAATACACAATCGAATCAATCCATGAAGAATATGAAAAAGAGAGAAAAACCTTATATTTCCCTATAAAGAAGTTATGCTTGAAATCTGAAATAATTGAAATACAAATAATAACCTCAAATTAGGGAAGATCTGGAAAATGCTGATTTCTAATGTCTGTGTAGACTTTCAGGCAATTCTGCAACTTGTTTTGGAATGGAAATGTCAAGATGAAGAAAACCCATAAATCTTTTTCCAAGATGAGCTCAGGTCGACTTTGACCCTCATAAAAGGTCAAAGGCTAGATTCTTTATTTGAAGGTCGATTCTGACTTTGTTTGCAAATCTCAAAATTTCATTGAAAAGGGTATCCAAATCCGCTCTCAGATCTGAAATTCCGTACTTGTACCTACAAGAAAATGGGGGTTTTGTTTGTATAGGGGGTTTGCCTTGGTCAAACCCCAATTTATGAATTAACCTTGAAATTGAATTGAAATGTAGTATGCATAAACAAAGTAATTGAAACAAATCACCTCGCTTATGTTGAAGTCCTTGTAGAGGATTCAAATCCTCAAATCCACAAGTAGGAGTGCTTCAATTGATGTAGAATGAATGTAGGATGTCTCCAATCAATGGCATTTGATCTTCAACACCAATCTTGACTTGATCTTTGCATATGAGAAGGCTTGGATGAATGTAGAAGGATGGAACTTCAAGGGGGCTCCAAAGAGATTGAATCCTTCAATGGCTAACAATGGATCTCCTTGATGGATGAATGTTTGAACACTTGAATGCTTGAAGGCTTTCTTGCACTTGAGAGCTTGAGAGATTGCAATTTCTTGAGATGAGATGTTCTCACAAAACTTGATGGAGAAAATGAGAGAGGAATGCCTCCTTTTATAGTGAACTAGGGCACAATCCTCTAGAGGGGCCACCTTGGAGAATTAAATCCCAATTAGGTCCTAACCTTTAGAAAATATACCTAGATTAAATGCAATTTAAGGATTTACCATTTTGAAACCCGAAATGGCCAACCCAGAGGCGAGAAAACAAATATCCCCAAAACCTGATACCCGAAAATTAAGGGATTTGGAAATTTGAAAGAGGGGAGAAAAATCAAGCTTGGAACTGACCTAGTTAGGATTGAGCTCAATTTTGACCTAGTTAGGATCAAGCTCGATCCTGACCTAGTCAAGATCAACCTTGATTCTGACCCTGTGGGCCCAAATCCAGCCATAATCAAGACAGGAGGTCCCAGGGATGCCCGTAGACCTAAAAATGATACTAGAATAGGATAGAATGCTAGGGATAGGCATAAAATCCTATGATGTTTATGATGAAGGCCAAGAAGACCTATTTCTAAGTCCTACCTAGAAAATAAAGCCATGGAAGAGGGAAATTAAGGAGAATCCTCGAGATCCTAACCCTAATTTCACCTAGAATGAAGCAAAAAAGAAGTGGAAAGTGGGGAGAAATCCAAATACATGAAAAGACCCAATCAAGGTGCTTAACATGACCCCAAACCACTTACTCGGAGGGCTAAATGCTCTTATCATGGAAGTGCTTCCATTTTAAGATGATACAGCTAGAAGTGATGAAGGAATTTTCCTTGGTTATTCTACTAAGAGCAAGGCTTACAAATGTTTTAATATGAGATTAAGAAAGTTGATTGAAAGTAACAATGTGAAGATAGATGAAAGCTTTCAGATACAAGAGAGAATGTATTATTGTAATCAGAATACAAAGATCAAGGAGGCTGCTAGTACTGAAGAAGAACTTGTTGAGACTGAATGCAAAAATGAGACTTTTGAGATGATACAAATGAAGCTACTGAGATTCCTAAGACTTTGAGGTATGTAAAGATGAATCATCCTAAAAAATTTTTTACTGGTAATACAAATCAAGGAGTAAAGACTAGATCAAAGGCTAGAGAAGAAATTTGTTTGATTTCTCAAGTTGAACCAAAGACTACAGATGAAGCTTGTAGAGATGAATCTTGGAAAAATGCTATGAAGGAAGAGTTAGATCAGATAAAGAAAAAGTAACACTTGGGAACTGGTTCCTAGACCTAAAGACAAAAATGTAATAGGAACTAAGTGGGTTTTCAGAAACAAAATGAATGAAGAAGGAGTTGTTGTAAGAAACAAAGCAAGATTGGTATGTAAAGGTTATTCACAACAAGAAAGCATAGATTTTGGAGAGACATTTTCTCCTGTTGCTAGGATAGAAGCTGTGAGATTATTTTTGGCTTATGTTGCACATAAGGACTTCAAGGTATATCATATGGATGTGAAATCTGCATTTCTGAATGGAGATCTTGAAGAGGAAGTATACATAGAACAACCTGATGGATTTCCTCTATCCAAAGAAGGCAATATATGGACTAAAGCAAGCTCCAAGGGCTTGGTATGCGAGGTTAGACAAATACTTACTTCACCTTGGGTTCAGAAAAGGTAATGCTGATAGTAATTTATCTTTAACTAGTGAAGATGGAGTTTTTATAATAGAAGTTTTTGTTTATGATATTATCTTTGAAGGCAATGATGAATTGTGTAAGAAGTTTTCTAAAGAGATGGAAAATGAATTTGAGATTTCAATGATAGGTGAAATGAAATTCTTTCTAGGACTGCAAATAAATCAGAACAAGAAAGGCATTTTTATTTCTAAGACTAAGTATCTTAAGAGATGTTGAAAAAGTTTGGAATGGAAGATGGTAAACTAGATGGTATACCCATGGTGATTGGTAATAAGCTGACAAATAATGATGAGACAAAGTGTGTTTTTTAGACTAAGTATAGATCAATGGTTGGGGGATTACAATATCTAACTCACATCGGACCGGATATTGCTAATGTTGTTGGAATTGTGGCTAGATATCAGGCATAACCTAAAGAGACACACCTAGCTACTGTGAAAAGGATATTTAGATATCTGAAAGGGACAACTGAATATGGCTTATGGTATGATAGAAATTATGACTTTGAACTTCATGCTTATATTGATGCTGATTGAGAAGGGAATATTGATGACAGGAAGAGTACTAGTGGAGGTGCATTTTTTGTTGGGAAAAAGTTGGTTTCATGGCTAAGTAAGAAACAAGATTGTATAGCTCAATCTACCATGGAATTAGAGTATGTTTCTTCTTCTATTAACTGTTAGGAATGGGAACACTAAGAGGGGGGGTGAATCAGTGTTCTACACTTAACTTAATAACTTAATTGTTGAACTGAATATTAAAGAAAGTAAAGTAAACAACCATAACACATAACACCAGATATGATTAAGGGGAAACCTTGGCCAAAGGAAAAAATCCAGTGGCAATTAATACCCACTAATAATTGTACTTGTTTATTATGAACCTATTAATTCATTCAACCTCTTCTTAAGATATTTCTCTTCTACAATCTTGGATGTTGATTCCTCAAGACTTGAGAAATTTTCTTTGAAGCATATCAATATGGTGCTGACATCATCCACTAAATGTACACTTGATACTTTCTTGTCCTCAGGCAGTAGGCTATTTAGTATGTTGACTGATTCAACAAACAATGGATTTCTCATAACTTGTTTTTCTTTTGCTTTCTCCATTGCTAACACACTAATCTTTATTAAATCTTCTTCTCCCCAAGAATCTAGACTGGTTGTATCAGGGGTCAACTTTGAAAACAATGAAACTGATGGCTTAGGAGTAAGAAGTATGTTTTGACTTACATCCATTATCTCAGTTTTCATCTTCACTAGAGTTTCAACAGAGGGCTCATCTGTAGGTTCATCTTCCTTTTCTTCTTCCTGTCCATTTAAATCTTTGATCTGCACTTCTTGCTTCTTAGGAGATTCATCAGCGCATAGAATCTCTACTTCCTTAGTGCTTACAAATGCTTCCTCAAACTTATCTAAGTCCTTATCTGAAGCCTCCATGGATATTTCTACATTATCAATCACTATAGTATCTTCTTTTTCTTCTATTGCTTCTGTAGGTGTTGGCACTATGGGTGCAAAATCCTATGGACCTATCATTAGTGCATCAGGGATCTCAGACTCCTTGGCTTTCTCAGAGGGAACTTGAGTTGCAGTCGTAGTAGGAGGATACATGTGTCTTTCCAAGAACACCTTCTCAACTACCTTCCTAGTCTCCTTCGCAACCAACTCATAATCCTTGTTCATAATCTATAGAGTCCCGAGCTTGGTTCTAAGGCGAGGCTTCACCAAATCTAGCAACAATGATTTTTCTTCAAATGAACAAATAGGGAGGTTATCATCTAGTGTCTTTTCCCTTATCTTGAAATCTTCTTCTATAGCATGTCTCTTCAAAGAATCAAGTATATTCCATACTTGATTAGGAATAATTGCCTTAAGTTCCAAGTCTGTCTTCTTGAACTTAATCATATGCTTTATGATCATACTATGGATCTGTGGTTTATCTATTTCATGATATTTTTCATAAAACCTTCCTATTTGATCAATTCTTCCTTCATCTACTATCCTAGTTCTCAACACTTCATGATTTGGTCTGAATCCTACCTCTTGAGGTGCTTGAGTATTTCTGCCTTTGCTTCTTGTTGTTCTAGAGGATGGGTGGCTTGCACCGGTCTACTTCTTCCTCTTAGGCATCTTGCTAGGCTCAGGAGGTGGTGTGGACTCTAGATCAATAGTATATGTGGACGCAAGAGTGTTTTATTCTATCTTTTTCTTCTTCTCCTTGGGATCATCAGTCTTCTCTATTTTCACCTAAGAAGAGGATGTGCTCTCAAGTTGCATTGCAATTTTCCAACACTAACTTCTTTGATCTCTTGTGCTCTCCAAAGGCTTGAATTCGAATGCAAATGTGGATAATGGATCTTCGGTGACTATTGTTTATGTCTGAATGTTGACCTCTGATTCAGCCATAGACACGACATAGTCATTTCTCAAATGAACGAATTACGATAATGAATATGAGTTATTCACTTCATAATATCGATTGAATCGACCTGCCACCTCCTATTTAGGTGGGGTGTTTGAATTACTCTCAGAATGAGAGCCCAACAACCATAGACCAATCACTAAAATGGAGGATTTTCAAAGCTTAAGAAAAAGATTGAATTGAAATTAATCTATATGAGAAATGCAAGTGTAATCTAAGAATGAAAGTGTAGATTAAGTTAATAAATTTAAAATGAGATGAGAATTAAGCTAAAAACAATGGTAAGCAAACTAATTTAAAGCATGAGAATGCAATACAATACTACTAACATGAAATTATACTAATATGCAATATAAGAGCTTTTAAATGCAATAGATTAGACAACAATTCGACATAAATTCGATACTTAAAAATTGCCTCCCCTCAATGAGGAAAAAGAGGCTCATAATATAGAAGAGCTTGGGTGAAGGATGAAGAGTTTCTTGGAAAGAAACGGCTGACTCTTCATCTCCATGGAGGAAGGTGAGACAAATTGAAGGATTTCTTTAATAAAATAAATGAAATATTTCCACATATGGGTGACTCTTCAAATAATTTTTGAATAATTAAATTCAAGTGGGATATTTCATTTAGAGAATTAAAGAATTATTAATTCCTTTGATGTGTATTAGCTAAAGGGGGTGGAATTAATTTAATTAAAAGCACTAGAACTTTAGAATTAAATTAATTAATCATAGGGATTATTTAGCCAATAAATGTCAAATATTTAGGAATTAAATATAGTGTATGATTAATACAAATTTAGGGTTTTCTACATTCGACACTAGGTCAAATAAAGTCAATTAGGAGACAAAATTGACTATGACAATAGGACTTTGATGATGTAGAAATTTTGAAGAAATACACCAAAATTGATTAGAATTATAAGGTGCCAATTTTGGGGTATTACATTTTGCCCCTCTTTGAATTGATGTGCGAGCAATGCATTGATTCAAAGAATAGTCTGATGTGACAAATGATGAGGTTTCAATATTATCTCTAGAATAGAGCTTAACCCTCAGAAGTCGAGGTTAGATTTCCAAGACACTGATCAGATCGAGTTGTAGAACCATATCCAGAAAGAAGCTTGATTCTTTGAAGCCTAAGTTAGATTGCAAAGACCTCGGTTAGATTAGCACTTGAGAGATGACAGGAATCAGGGTTAGATTTCCCCAATACCTGTTGATTAGATGATAGTTGATGCAAATTTAGGACTATCTCTAGAATGAAGCTTAGTCCTCCGAGACCTGGGTTAGATTTCCCAGATAACGGTCAAAAAGAGTTTTTGAGAGCCATCTCCAGAATGAAGCTTGACTTTCAAGGATTAGGGTTAGATTGCCCCAATACCTAATGAGATTTTGAGAACCATCTCCAGAATGAAGCTTGATCCTCGAGGATTCAAGTTAGATTGCTCAAATACCTAAAAGATAGATGACAAGATGCGAGGCCCAAAGATTCCCCTAGTGAAGAGATGACCCAAGCGATGAGGACTTTTGATTCAGATCAGATTGATTCAAGAATTGATTAGATAAGATTCAATGATGCAATCATCCTGCCCCCTCGGGAGTGAAATCAAAAGATGACACATCAAAAAGATGATTGACAGAAAAAGGTTGCAAATATAGATAAAATCAGTGATCCAGAGGAACTCAGAACAAATTACGAAAGGATTGACAAGCTACAGGAGTGATTTAGAGCAATTTGGAGGTCATGTTGACCAAGTTTGACCATGGTTGACCATATTTGACTATAGTTGACTTTTGATGAAAACATTGAAGATCTCGAGAAAATGATGATGAGATAAGATTCTAGCAAGAAAACAACACCAGAAGGTTGACTGCACAAGTGTCCGATCCCGATGGTCCCATAAATTTAAAACGCGATTTTGAGCTGTCTAGAGATGTCAGATTTTGATTTCAATCCCAAAAATTGGTACATACGTGATGATGCCAGGATGTAAGATGAGAACCCTCAATAAATAAATCTAGGATAACAATGGGGTAAGCATCAGAATACTATCTCAATGCAAGCCTAGAATGAAAATGCAAGCCTAAGCTAGATGCAAACCCTGAACTTGGTTGTTGGACACATTAGGTTATCATCATAGAGTTTTTAGTAGCGGACATTCGTAAGATGTCATACAACCCTCACTAACACTACAATCATGAGAATGTGAATACGACATTAGTCTTAGATTTGTCAGAATGAGGTGTAAGCATTAAGGCACAAGAAGCCAGAATGACCTGAACACCTATTCCTTTTGATTTAGCAAGTTAACATAAGCATTAAAGAATAGTTGCTAGATTGACCTAAATGTTGCTTGCGTAAAGACATGCCAGACATGCAAGAGTTTCTTCCTTTTTCCAAGTGAATGATAAGCATATCAAGGTGCTCACAGTGACCCTTACATTCGCTTTGCAGGATGAGCATTTGTGATTTCACTTGTAGTAGAAATAAGTCACTCAAACAAATAAGGAGAAGAACCAACCTCACCAAAGTTTCCATAAAAAGTAGTTGAGGTACACATGGCCATCCAACACGAGATGAAGGATCTCATAGTGGACACCCTTGTTATATAGATTCATGGGATCATTGGAACTAAACTGACAAACAGAAAGCAAAGGAAAGATCATGCCCCCAGTCTTCGCTTCTCTCAGTCAAGAGAGACATCTTAGAGTTGATCGAGGAGGAATGATAAAGAGAAAAGACAAACACACAAAAGAAAAGCTTAGCACGCTTCAGAGAGTTACAAATTTAGTTTTCAGTTTTCATTTTCTCTGGGTTGATGTCGAATCGGAAGTATATAGTGCGAGAAGTCTCTACAGGACATCGATAATAGACAGACGCATTAAGAACCACTGGTGACTGATGTGAGAGATGTTCCAAGGAGAAATCAGATTACTAATGTAGTATCAGCGGGTAGACATAGTGAGAACCATTGGTGACTGACGCAAGAGATCCTCAAGGAGAGAGATATGAGAATGAACAAAACATCAGCAGGTAGACGTAGTGAGAACCACTGGTGACTAATGTATGAGGGATCCTCAAGAAGATAGATCCAAGTGATAGCTAGGTCTCAGTAGGAAGACACAGTGAGAACCACTGGTGATTGACACATGGGAGATCCTCAAGGAGAGAAATCTTAAAATTAGCTAGGTATAAGTAGGCAGACACAGTGAGAACCACTAGTGACTGATGCAAGGAAAATCCTTTGAAAATGATAGGATAATTCCCCCTTGATCAGGAAGGTGCCCCCAAGTGTCACCAATTTCAATCCATGTAGAGTCGAGAAAAATGTCAAAGATAGCTAAGAGCAAGTGCATGAGCTAGAAAACTAAAGCAGGAAACAAACTAAAGCAAGAAACAAGAAAGAAAACTAAAGCAAGAAAGCAAGAGCCAAGTGGTGCCACAATAGGTATAGCATTGGGGAACAAGAGGTGGCTATTTACCAGGTTTTCGCCATCTTGGTAGAGATTCTATTTTTGCTACCATGACACCTATTTGCCAGGTTTTCACTAAGATGATCATTTTTTCAAGACATTTTGCAATTTTTAGGATTTTTTCAGAATAATGTACATGAGCACATAGAAAATGTCTCAGCTGTAGAATATTTTTAGGTGCAGAGCATTGATTGGCTCTTTGAGCTGTTCTCCTTTAGTAGTAGATAGTTGGTAAGCACCAAACCCAAATGCTACAGTGATAATGTACAAACCAAGCCAGTTTGATTCAAACTTTCCCTTCTGTATCCGCTGTTGTTGATTCTCGGGGTTCTCTCTTAGGATGAGATCACCCACTTGGAATTCCCTTGGTTTGACTTTCTTATTGTATCTCTTAGACATTCTTTTCTGGTATGCTCTTAGATGATTGAAGGCCACTTGCTAACGTTCATCCAGTAACTCTAGCTCTTGTAGCTGAGATATTCTAATATCTTAATCAGTAATGAGGTTCTTTAGAGAGACTCGCAATGTAGGAATCTCGACCTTAATAGGCAATACAAAATCCATGCCATAAACTAAGGAAAAGGGTGTGGCCCCTATTGGTGTTTGAATGCTTGTTCTGTAGGCCCATAAATCTGGATTAATCTAGAGGTGCCAATCTCTACCAGATTTGTGAACTGTTCTATGTAGGATCTTGAGGATTGTCTTGTTGGAAGATTTTTCCTGTCCATTACCCTAGGGATAATAGATCAAGGACCAATGCTGAATGATTATGAACTTAGTACATAACTCCTTTAGATCCTTGTTCTTGAACTACCCCCCATTGTCAGTGATTATTGAGGTGGGTACACCATATCTATAGATGATGTAATTCAGTATGAATCTTGCTACAGACTTTCCATCAGCTATGGTGAGAGGCACTACCTCGACCCACTTAGTAAAATAGTCTGTAGCTGTGATAGCGAACTTGTGCCCTCAAAGAAGAAGGATGTATCTAACCCACCAAGTCAAAGGCCCATTGCTGAAATGGCCAGAAACTAATGAAGGGAATGTGCTCCTTGGCAGGAGCGTGGATCAAATTTTTTTGTAATTGGCATTGCTTGCAAGATTTGGCATATTGTATAGCTTATTTTTCCATATCCAGCTAGTAGTAACCAGCTCTAATAAGTTTATGAGCCAATGTCAGGATGCTCAAATGAGAACCACATATGCCTTATGTATCTCAGCTAATGCACATTTGGACTCATCGGGTTCTAGACACCTAAGGAGGGTACCATCCAAACCTCGCCTATAGAATTCGTTAGCCACTATGACATATCATGAAGCACTGCAGATTAGGTGGCATTTTTTGTTCTAGGTATAAGTGTCTGGAATAATTTGGTCCCGGAGATAGGAGTAAATATGATGGTAGCGAGATGAATCATGTCCAATCACTAAATAGATCATCTTGGATTCAGGGGTATTGTAGGCTGGGTAGTGTAATGTCTCTGTAGACTAGGATTTGAGAGTGTGCACCTAAACCTGTTTTGAAGGCCAAAGACAAACAAACGTCATAGCATATAATCAAATCAAATTCAAAGGTAAACAAACTAAAATCAAAGCCACCTCAGTTTAAGCCTAAAACGGATGCGCCCATGCACCGTTTGATATGCTTAGATATAAATGGATGTGGGTGTGCAAACTCAAGCACTTGGAGCATGCAAGATAAATGATGATTTGAGGATCAAGAAGACCCAAAATGACACAAAATAGGTGTGAGGAACCTATTTTGCCTCAAAGGCCTCAAGAACACACAAATATGCAAAGCTAAAAGATGAACTAAGATTAAAACAAGAAATGAATCTATGTTAATCCCATTAAGCTAATTTAGATGTGATTTAAGCTTGAAAATGATCTAAAATGATGATTTTATGCTTATGCTAGAATGAAAATGACATTATAACTTTTCTATTGAGTTTGAGAGTTGAGAGATGATTTGCCTTAGGAAGTGAGGGTATTTATAGGATTTCTAAAGGCTTGGGGTAGGAGGAATGAATGGCCAGGATTGAAATCCTTAAGAGAGGCCAAGATTCACTCAAAGGGAAGCACATGGATTGTGCTAGTTCTCAGCCAATCAGGAGGTGACACATGTCACAAGGTGAGTGGATGAAGGGAAGGGCAAAGAGGGGTCAACAAAGGAGGCTCCAAGCTCATAACTCTCCAAATAAATGCTTGTAAGAGCAATGAATGGGCTTTAAGAGGCTTTGAAGACTTTGGGGAAGCAATAAATGCTTTGTGGTTGAGATATTTGGAAGGAAAGACTTTGCTTTGGTTTAGGAAAGTCTTAAGCTTGGTTAGGATTGCACAAAGGTTTAAGGGTAGGATTAGGATGGGTGAAGAGGGTGGATTTTGAGAAGATTCTAGAAGAGTCTAGATTTCTTCTTAGTTTCATGGAATAAAAGTTATTCATTCCAAAAGCTTAAGTTTTAGGAATATTTATTAAAATATTTTCAATAAATATGAAAATTAAATATTTAACCTTAATTAAATATTTAACCTTGGGATTAGGGTTAGAAAAGATGGGATTAGCCTTTTAATCGAAATTAAGAAGGGATTAGAAGATTTTGGAAGAGGTTAGTGGTCTCAAGGAAATTGGCCAAGTTTGGGATAAAAAATAAATTAAAAATAAATTAATTTATTTTTGAAGTTTTTTGGTCAATTTATTAATTAAATAATTAATAAATTAGGGATAATGTCCAAATGACATTTTTAGGCTAGATTCCTTAATTAAAGATTTTTAATTAAGAGAGAGGGATTTAATGCCATAAAAATAAATTAATTAATTAAATAATTAATTAATTAATAAATGATGATGTCATCAAGGATTTTCAGAAAACAAAAATAATTTATTTTCTGAAGGATTTTTCGGTGTCTACAGTCTCCACCAGGAATTCATGTTTGAAGTCATTTTATGGCATCTGTAGCATGGAGGCAAGGGTAGCCATGGCATCAACTGCTTTATTATCTGCTCCTGGAATTTGCTAGAAAGTAATGTGTGCAAATTATTTTCTCAGATCATCAACCATTCATTTATAAGGCACCCGCTTTTCATCCTTTGTTTGATAGATATAATTAACTTGATTGATGACTAATTGGGAGTCTCCAAAGACCTTAAGTTCATCCACACACCATTCAATGGCTATCTTCATGCCATTTATTAAAGCTTCATATTCAACGATGTTATTTGTGCAAGGAAACAACATCTTGTAAGCCTTTGGTAAAGAGTACCTCTGTGGTGTGACAAATAGTATTATGGCGTCTGACCCTTGTTGGGTCAAAGATCCATTGAAGAACATATTCCATGTTTGATGTGTAAGAAGCATTATGGATTCATCTAGAAATTCAATTTTTAATGATTGATAATCCTTGAGAGGAGCTTCTGCCAACTGATCTACAATTGCTTTCCCTTTAATGGCCTTTCTCTCTACATACTCAATGCCAAACTCACTAAGTATCATGACCCATTTTGCCAGCCTGCCTGTGAGGGCAACTTTGCTAAGTAAGTACTTTAATGGATCAATTTTAGCAATGAGTCTTGTAGTGTGAGGAAGCATATAGTGCCATAATTTCTATGAAGCAAACACCACTGCTAGACAAGCTTTTTCAATGACTAAATAGTTCATCTCATAAGAGACCAGAGTTCTGCTGATGTAATAAATGGCTCTTTCCTTGTTATTTTGGTCTTCTTGAGCCAATAGAGCACCCAGAGATGTGTTTGTAGCTAAGATATAAAGGATGAGTGGCTTCCCATGAATAGGAGGCATCAAGATTGGTGGATTTGCAAGATATCGTTTGATTTGAGTGATCCCTTTGTCACATTGTTCGTTCCACTCATAAGTCACACCTTTATGTAGAGTTTTGGTGAATGGATGTGACTTATCGGCCAGTTGTGCAATGAAGTGCTGAATAGATTGTAGTCTACCTTGAAGTCCTCTCATCTAACTGATGTTCTTTGGTGGAGGCATTTCCATGATAACTTGAACTTTCTCGGGATCTACCTCTATTCCTTTAGAAGATATGATATAACCCAAAAATTTGCCAGAAGTGACACCAAATGCACACTTTTTCAGATTGAGTCTGAGACTGAATTGTTCCATTCGATCTAGTATAGGACCTAGATCTGCAAGATGTGTTTTCTGCTACATGATTTTAGCCAAAGTGTCATCTACATAGTCTTCCATTGTTTTGTTCATTATGTCATGAAAAATAGTAGTGACAACTCTTTGATATGTAGCTCCAACATTTTTCAGTCTGAAGGGCATGACATTCCAACAGAATGTTCCCCAAGCACATGTGAAGGTTGTCTTTTCTTGGTCTTCTGGTGTAATTTTTATTTGATTATAACTAGGAAAAGCCATCCATTAGAGAGTACATTTGGTAGCCAACTGTCATGTCCACTATCATGTCAATATTGGGTAATGGAAAGTCATCTTTAGGACATGCTTTATTTAGGTCTCTGAAGTCCATGCACACGTGGATAGATTTATCATGCTTTGTAACTAGAGCAATATTAGAGATCCACTCTGCATAGTCAATAGCTCTAATGAAACCAACTTTGAGAAGTTTTTCTAACTCGACCTTGACTAAAAGTGCCACATGTGGATGCATCTTTCAAAGCTTTTGTTTGATGGGCTTAACACCTGGTGCAATAGACAAATGATGCATGATTAGATTGGGATCCAATCCAGGCATATCAAAGTAAGTCCATGCAAAATTAATTTTCTTGCTTCAAAAGAAATTAGTGAACTCTTCTTTCTCTTCTGCAGATAGAGACTGTGCTAAATGAATAATTTGAGGTGCAGCTTATGTACCCAAATTCACTGGTTGTGTTGGCTCAATCAACATTAATGATCTTTCTTGAAAATGGCTTAGAAGTGTATCAAGTATCTCATCCTTGGGTGCCTCAGAGAGGTTTTCACCCTCAGATACATCTTTTATTTTTACTTTTTTTGGCTCTGACACTGCCACAATGTGGTTTTCACCATCAGAGAACCTATTCTTTTTTCTTTTAATTTTATGACTAAGATACTTGATATTAGCTTCAATCATGTTGATACTATCTTCACTGGTGGAGAACATTATAGGTTCAACAACATTAAGATAACAGGCAAGATTGTAATCATTCTGGAACATAAAGACTTTGTTGGTTAGAGAGGGAGAGTTCCAGTTGATAAGTTCAGGATGGTGGAGTGAAAGAGAAGTGGCAGGTTCAAGTGTGTTCATAGTACAACCATCAAAATCATGGATGAGTAAGTCAAGACCTAGAGCGATCTCATCCAAAGATGTGTTTGATTCCTCTCAAGTCCTCATAGTGGAAGTAGAGGGAATGTCAGCGTTAGTAGATTCACACTCGGTCATCCTAACACTAGACCCTTCACCTACTTCGAAAAGGTTTTCATACACACGAACAACATCTATATCTTTATCAAAAGTTGCATCAGACAGAGAATCAAACTCATATTCATGTGAATGAGTGATGCTTGATATGGGAATTCCATCAACACTTGATGTACCATCTGACTCATTTTCATCTCTTGTAGTATTAATGATTTTCTAAATTGATCTTGTTCAAACTACTTTTCAAAATGTGGTGGTATGTATCGTTCACCCTAAAAATCAGGATCAACCATTTGCATTTCTCTCCATTGGTCATATGTGAGCTAATGCACTAAAGCGGTGTCATCAGAATCACTATCAATCTCTACCAGATGGATAGGTATAATAGGTTCATTTGGTTCTGCAAAGAGTGTAGCAAATTCTAGGGGAATAGGATATGTCTTCAGATCCTAACCGGAATTCTGATTCTAGTTCTGGAACAAACTTGTTAATCCCTAGATGAAACAAGATTTTCTTGAAGCCTAAACCTGTGGTGTCCTTGGTACGATGACCTATGGCTTTTATTGGCTTAAGCAAACCATTATCATTCACCCCTATAGGGCCACTCCCTTTATAACCAAAGCACTTCATGATTTTGAAGGCTTCACTATATGGTTCTTGTTCTAAGTCACAAGCAGGAGTGATTTGTTCAAATGTTTCTTTTCCTTTGTAAAGCCAAGCTGTAATAGCCCTTTCCTCATCTTCATCCTCTAGTGGTGTTGTGGCTTTGACAAAGGCCCCATCATAGATTATTTGGGGAGAACAAGCATAAGGTTTGTTGTTCTCAGAGGGTCTCCTGTAGGAATGTGGAGATGGAGGTAGAGCTGCTAATGATAACACGGGTTCAATTTGATACCCTCCCATGCCTGTATCCTTAAGCTTTAGAGTCTTTTCCATTTTTTTGAGCTTGGCCTGATAGAATTCAGTGGACTCTCTATTAGTTGGGACTAGACTGTCTACAGATTACGTAAGTGTGTTGCAAGAATCGTTGGTATTGGCAGGAATTGTCACTTCTGTTCCATGGAATGGGAACTTGATACATTGGTGATATGTGGATGGAACCACCTACATTTCATGGATTTATGGTCTACCCAATAGTATATTATATGCCAGAGGAATATCTAGAACTTGACAAATGACATCACTCTCAAAAGGTCCAACTCAGATTGGCAGCACAACCAAACATTTGGATTTGCATTCTTCTTTTTCATATGCCTTAATGGTGATTTTCTTATGGACATCTATGCAATCTTCATCATAGCCTAATTGGGTGAGCAGCTTAGCAGAGAAAATATTGAGGCCAGCACCATTGTCAATGAGGACATGAAGGACATGCTTTGGACCTATCATGACTTCTATATGCAAAGGAGCATTGTGCAGATGGCTCAGCGAGTGGTCATCTTCTTCGGAAAAGGAAAAATAGTGCGGTGAGGTTAGGTGACCCACCATGGATTGAAACCAATCAAGATCCAAATATTTTGGGACATTTGCCTCGGTGAGGCCTTTATCCATAATTTGCCTAGGAAGAGGCAAGATCTTCAACAGGTCAAAGATAGTGATCTGAGCGTTGGTATGTTGTAGTTGGTCTAGAATGCTATAATTAGTTGCGCTAGGCATAGGGACCGATTTTGAGTTTTTGTTGGTAAGACCAAAAGTAGTTTTATCTACAGGTTGTTTCAAAGCGGATGTAGAAGGGTCGGGACCCTTAATGGTGATTTTCATGTGAGAGCGAGTAACAATGTTTGCGCAATCCTGAGATGGTTCAGGTTTGGAAGAATGAGACCCAGGGCCTCACAAGGAAAATGGAGTCTTAGAATTATCAGAATCTTCTCTCCCCTTGATAGTAATCACATCGCAATACTCAACCTAAATCGGTTAAATCATGTTGATGACATTGTCATTGGTAGTGTACGTGTAGTTAACCTTGGCATTGGTGTTCTTAGTCTTGGAAGATTCACCTTTCTCATGAGGAGGAAAGAGATCTTTAAATGACTGATGATCTGAATTCTTGTTATGGTTGTCCACAACAATGTCACCATTATCAATCAAATCTTGGACCTTATGGCGCAGCTGGAACTAGGTAGAAGTTTTATGACCCTTATTTTGGTGATAATCACAGTATGCATTATCGTTCCACCAATGAGGTTGTGGTTGTGGATCATAGAGTTTCTTTTCCAAAGGAGTGAGTATTTGATTCTATACGAGAGTCTTATAAACCACATCAAGTAGTTCTCCTAAGGATGTGAACTCATGCTTGGGTCGAGATGCCCAAGGCTTGTTTTTAGTGAATCTCGAAGGCTGCTGAGTGTCCATTGTATCCTTCTCAGTAGCTTTGACCACTTGTATACTAGAGGTAAGATTGAAAATAGATTTCATATGCTTTGGGGTCACATTATCAACCACTCCATAATTCAAAACATCTCTATTCTTGTTGACAAACTTCCCATTATCTTTGTTTGAGGAGGAAGACCCTTGTTTGTTATCTTTTTGCAAAGTCAACTCTCATTTCTTGATCATAAATGCTTCTATCTGTACAACTTGCTTAATCATGCTATTGAAGATTAGGGGACCTTGTAATTGTACTTGATATCCAAAATCTGGGACAAGATTGTCCAAAAAGATGTCATTTCTCTCAGACTCTACTAGTTTGCGAGGATATTTTGTACATAGTTGTCTCCATCTCTGGAGAAATACCAAGAAAGGCTCCCCTTGTCATTTTTTTAGGTTACAAATATCTCAGATATTAACTGGATGCTAAATATTGTGGGAATAATGCTGGATAAATAGATTAGCAATCTAGTCAAAATATTTGATTCCAGTGGGTAACTGAGAAAACCACTCCATAGCTAACCCACCCAAACTATGAGGAAAGAGGCACATAAGATAAGTTTGATCATGTATAAATTCCATAGACAGCACACCAAAATCCCTCAAGTTATCTTGGGGATCTGTAGTACCCAAGTATTTGTCATATTTAGGCAGCTCTACACCTTTGGGAAAAGGTGGCATGTGAAGACTCTTATCGAAGGGGAAAGGCTAGATGCTTTCCATTGTGAACTATTGTATGGGTTTATCCTTATCCTTCAAAAGTTGGCTAATTTTGTTTTGCATGTTTTGGATCATCTTTTGCAACTTAGCGGTCTCAGTCTCTTCTTCTTTAGCCACAAGCATCTCGACTTGGTAGTCTGGGGGTAATTTGGCCCCTTGTTTGGCCAGCTCAAGAAAGTATTTCTCCTTCTCTTCTAGAAGGAGGAACTCCATCATTTTGATAAGACTCTTGTTGGCTTTTGGAGCATCTATGTCATTTTGGGTTATCATCTCATCATCATTACCAAGAATCTCATAAATGCTTGGGAGATCTTGATTCTGGTCATGTGGAGGAGGGTGATAGTGATATGGCTGCCGATCACCTTGAGATTTGTTTTGAGATTGGTCTTGATTCTAATCATTTTGGGATTGATCATTTTGAGATTGAGCAAGACCCTGGTTGTTTTGAGATTGCTCATGAGTTTTGTTGTATTGGCCCGATTGGAAGTCAAAATGAAATGGGTCTCCCATCTTGTTAATGTGGGATTGTGCAGTGAGTGCAGACTCAGTAAAATGATATGACCGATGCTAAAAGGGCATGGCTAAGGTAACCTTTGTCATGTTAATAGGATCGAACGGGTCGATAGGTTCAAGGGGGTCAATAGGATTAATTCTAGAAAGTGACCCTTTAGAGTTTCACTGATCTTGGAACAGTGGGTTATGTTGTTCTCAAAACAATAATTTAGGTTGTCTTTGAAACAAAGGATTATAACACTCCTGGAATACTAGAGATGAGGATTGAGATGTGTTGTCTTTAAATGTACTCAATGAAGAGGAACTTGAGGATCCCTCACAACACTCAGATTAGATAATGGGTTCAGAATGACCTCTTCCTTGATTACAAGATCTACCTCTACCTTGTCTGATACCACAGATGGGGAATGTATTGCCACTTCTAGTCATAACAGGCATAAACAAAAATGTAATGAGAGAGGACTTGGGATTATACTAGAACTCTATCTCTAGGATAGCAAAAAAGGAGATATAAGAGGCTAGAATAGCCAAGATGTGAAATGCACCCGACATGAATCGTCAAGAGTATGGCTAGAATAGCTGAGATGTGACTATTGTGTCGCAAGGTACAAAAGCACAATAAGATAGGACAAACAACAGGGAGACAATATGAGTTGAAACAATAATTGTTCAGTTCGTAGCTTGAGACACTCAGTTTCAAATAGTGGACAATAGGAGAATAGGCAGATAGACCCCATGCAAAAATTAGATTAAGCAAAAAGTTGACTAGTCAATGGGAAATAGCTCATTGTTTTGAAAATTAGGGTACAGTATCGTGTGAGGAAGTGTTGTTTCATGCAAGGAAATGCCATACTTCACACAAGAAAATGCTGGCTCGTGTGAAGAAATGCACAAGTTCTAAAATATTGCACGAGAAAAGACCAGGGTTCGACAGATCGACATAGTTTTTGAGGTAAAAGTTAGATTTTGAGATATAGCATGGACTGTTCTCTGATAGAATTTCTAGTTTTTGGATAGTTTTAGGATAGTTTGAATCAACAATCTTAGTTTGAATGTTGCCAGCAATCATTTACAAGCATGAAGTTTTAGATCAAGCAATAGTGATGCAAGAAGTAGTCACAAATAGTTCTACCAAGGACAAAGCAACTTGGCAGAATCATGGGAGTCTTTGTATAATCATGATGGACATTTTAAGACTCAAAACAATCACTTAGTTATCCCTACAAACAAAAATGGTAGAGAAGACAAAATTCATGCCTCACAACTTATGTGCATGCATTCACCTCACACAGATGTATCACCCCCTAGAGGGTGCCCATGTTTTTGGTGTTTCCAAGGAATCAATAGTATATGTTCAAAGGTTACCCATGAAGCAGAGGCTAGTGTCATATACCCCTCCTTGCACAAAGATTATGTCTCCTTTCGGAGGTGATCCAGGTAGGCAACTAACTAAGAAAGTGTTTAGTGGGCTTCTGTTCATACTAACCTTTGATACCCTCGATATAGGCCTAGGGCCTCATAGCCACACTAACACCTAAAATTCATACACCCTCGCAAGTAGGGCTAGGAGTGGCGCTGCTCAGTACAACAGACAGGGCTTTCTCAAGATGATAGTCAAAATCAAGAGAAAGAAATTAACATGGCTTTGGAGTCTTTAGACTCAACAAAGCATTCTTTATTATAGTGAGGTGGAATCATTGGCAATAGGTGTGTACTCACTTGGGTCATTCCCGGAGGTTCAACTTCTGGTAGGCCCTCTAAAGGTGACACAAACTTTGGCTTGGATCCAAGGGTCAAATTTTATGATTCTCTCAAAGAGAGAAGAGCCTACTTCTCTACCTCTTCACCTTACCCAAACACACAAGACATGTCTATCACCGAGCTAGTTCCTCTTCAACCAATCCACAAGCTTTTGGGTTTCTGGTTCTCTCAAAGAGAGAAGAGCATAATCCCCTAACAAGTAGACGTGCTAAAGATTCACTACCTTTCCTTGCTTCCCTAGGTATCTATCATGCTAGAAAAATATGGGTCTTGGATTCATCCATGGGATCACTTCCATGTAATGAAGAGCCTATTACCCTATCTTACTATCAAGAGTCTTAAGAAATTTTAACAAGGCCCTACATATACTATGTGAGTAAAAACAATAAACAAGCACAATGTTTTAAAATAGTCTTTGACAACCATCCTACAAATAAACCATTAGAAAGTTTTTAATGTCTTGGTCAACCGTCCTACAACCCACTATTATGCTATCAGAAAAATAGAGATGTATAAAAATCACAGCAAATGACAATGTCAGAAAAAAGCAACAGAACAGTACAAAAAATTGAGAAATTTCAAATTCTTATAGCAAGCTTCGCGCGAGCAATTGCCTGGCTTCACATGAGAAAGTGCAAGGTCCTATGCGAGATAATGATTTCTTCATGCAAGAAAATGCTATTGAGAGCACAACTTCGTGCGAAATGCTTAGAAAACTCATGCGAAATTTCGTACATAATGAAGTACAGATGTACGACAGAGCTTTAAATGTTTGTCAGGAAACTTTAAAGAGTGAGGCCAAAAGTGATTTTTTTGCCCCATGGTGGGCGCCAAAATGTTTATGTCTAAATGTTGACCTCTAATTCAGCCATAGACACGACATAGTCTTTGCTCAAATGGATGAATTATGACAATGAATATGAGTTATTCACTTCGCAATATTGATTGAATCGACCTGCCGCCTCCTATTTAGGTGGGGTGTTTGAATTACTCTCAGAACGAGAGCCCAACAACCATAGACCAATCACTAAAATGGAGGATTTTCAAAGCTTAAGAAAAAGATTGAATTGAAATTAATCTATATGAGAAATGCAATTGTAATCTAAGAATGAAAGTGCAGATTAAGCTAAGAAATTTGAAATGAGATGAGAATTAAGCTAAAAACAATGGTAAGCAAACTAATTTAAAGCATGAGAATGCAAGAAAATACTACTAACATGAAATTATACTAATATATAATATAAAATCTTTTAAATGCAATAGATGAGACAACAATTTGGCATAAATTCGATACTTAAAAATTGCCTTCCCTCAATTAGGAAAAAGAGGTTCACAATATAGAAGAGCCCAAGTGAAGGATGAAGAGTTTCTTGGAAAGAAATGACTGACTCTTCATCTCCATGGAGTAAGGAAATTGAAGGATTTCTTTAATAAAATAAATGAAATATTGCCACATATGGGTGACTCTTTGAATAATTAAATTCAAGTGGGATATTTCATTTAGAGAATTAATGAATTATTAATTCCTTTGATGTGTATTAGCTAAAGGGGGTGGAATTAATTTAATTAAAAGAACTAGGACTTTAGAATTAAATTAATTAATCATAGGGATTATTTAGCCAATAAATGTCAAATATTTAGGAATTAAATATAGTGTATGATTAATGAAAATTTAGGGTTTTCTACATTCGACACTAGGTCAAATAAAGTCAATTAGGAGACAGAATTGCCTAGGACAATAGGACTTTGATGATGTAGAAATTTTGAAGAAATGCACCAAAATTGATTAGAATTATAAGGAGCCAATTTTTGGGTATTCCAACTATAAAAATAACTTTCTACAATTAATGCTTGCCGCCATAACACAGAATGCAACAGAGAATTTTATTTGATCTACAATTCATAGCTTTATGACCAAACTTATTGCATGAATAACAATAACCATTGAAAGGTCTTACCTCTTTACAATCTCTTGGTATATGTCCATACTTGTTACATGCATAACAAGTTCGGTTGACTGGCTTGCGTTCATCCTTAGATGGTTCAGCTTTAGCTTCAGTATTATTTTTAGTCTTCTTAGCTTCTGTGGATTCTTCTGGTGCTTTCATTCTTTCTCGCATATCATTGATTTGATTTTGTGCTTCATTGAATCCAATACCAGTGGTATCTCCTTTAATCTTATGTGCATATAATTGTGACTCTATTATATCCTTACTTGTGTACAATTTGTCAATATGATTCTTTACTTCAGTCAATTCAGATTCCACCTTTTTCTTGATGTTTTCTAACTCCAAGATTTTTGTATTTTCTTGCCTCAGTTCTTCATCCAACTGTTTGTTTTCTTTGATCTGTTCTTCATAATCTTCTTGATTGTTAATTAGCTTTTCATCCAATTCTTCAATCTAATCCTTCAGAGACATGTTTTCTTCATTCAACTTTTTGACCATTTTTCCCAAATCATTGTTTGAACAATCCTTCAAGTCTTTTCTAAGTTTCTTGATGAATACTTGTGCACCACTGACTTTCAATTTTAGTTCTTCAATTTCTTTTTCAGATCTGTCAAGACCTTGAAGAGCTGCTTCAAGATTATTCTTTAGATGTTTCACTTCTCCTGTATCCATGATCTCCTCAAGTGGTTAAAGTTATCTTCACAGGACCAAAGCTCTGATACCAATTTTTAGGAATAGGAACACTGAGAGGGGGGGTGAATCAGTGTTCTAAAATATTAATTTATGATACTTGAAACTTAACTTAATAACTTAATTATTGAGCTGAATACTAAAGAAAGTAAACAGCCATAACACATAACACCAGATATGATTACGAGGAAACCTTGGCCAAAGGAAAAAACCTAGTGGGAATTAATACCTGCTAATGATTGTACTTGTGTATTATGAACTTGTTAATGTTCCTTTTCCTTGTTAGGAGCAGTCATTACAATGTTTTAGTACAATGACCTTGTCAAGGGTCGAACCCTATTAGGAGTCTTGAAGTAACAAACCCTAGTAGGGGTGGAAGGCTCACTACCAGATCTAACTTCTCAATAAGGAAGGCTACAACCTCCTGGATATCAGATACACACTACATCTGCAATGGTGAATTATTGCTATGACACTGCTTGTCTAATCAGTTCCTTTTGTGCGCTGATGCTTTAACCTCTTATAAAGCTCTATAAAATTATTACTACTCTTAACACATACTTCACATACCTTTTCTCTTCTATTTCATCTTTTCTATCCATCCTATTCTCAAATACAAAACCGCATGTCTTATATATAGGTGCAATCAAAACTATTCACTAAGTGTTCCTATAACCTATTACATACAACACTTCCAAATGAATTGGCTCAAGTGTGTTTACATACATTTCTATTAACCTATTTACAACATAAATACAATAGGCGCATAGCCTTTACAAAACAAAATATTAACCGCTATTCAAAATCTTGTATGTCGGTTGCATGCTCTATTCTGTTCTGTCGCTTACTGACTGTGTCACTTCAACTCACTGTAACTTCTTCATACTAACTCATCTGATCATGCATTCTTAGACTTAGCATGATTACAAACTCAAAATCTTATCTTCAAGGGTGCATACCAAAACTCAATCATACGCACATGCATTGATGCTCTGTTCATCAGGTACTTAGTTGTCTACTCTATCTTCCATGCTTAGCCAAATTTTGATCTTCTAAGTAAGTGTGTTGACACCAAAAATCTATATGACTTTTTTTCCATAATGACAACACTAATCTTAGTCATATACACTATTATAGTCAACTTTCCAACAATATTCCCCTTTGTCATTAATGGAAACAAAGGAATATGGTGAAGTTGCTAAACTACATCTTTACAAAAAAAATTTCTAACATATATCCTTATCTTTTTTTGTACATCATATAATCTATCTTATATCTCTCTTCTACTACTCCATATTACTCTATCCTTCTACTACTCCATATTAATGATGCAGGAGCATCTCGGGCTTTGAGCAATCTTGCATCAACCAAAAACATTTATTATTTTCTATTGTTTTCTTTGTAATCATTTCATTTGTGGGTTTCATGTTGTGCAAAGCTTACATGATGTTGAGGACCTATTTTGGAACCTTCTCCTGAGATCTCATAAGGATTGGATGGACCATTTCAAAGTTGGAGTTGTTTTACTTGTTGTTAGAGCCGTATTTTCCTGCAGTTTTGGTGCTGATTGTGCATCATGGAAACCTTGATCTTTAATGAATAAAAATTTTCACTCTTAGGGCCTTAAAGAGGACCTAAAATAATATCTTTTTATAAGGGAAAAAGTCCTAATTCATTAGGAGTAAAAAGTTATGACCCTTTTTCTCGGGGACCTATTTTCTACCAGTTTTCATGTGAAACATGGAGTGTTTCTTCTTGTGTGGTTTCATATGACGAGATGGGGCCCTACATGGTTAAGGACATGTTCTTGGGTCATGTGAGGACCTAAATCTAAAGGTGCATCATTTTTTTATCATTCTTTCATTAGTTTTGGTTTAAATCTTCCAGACTGGACCTATAATGTAATTAAAGCCTGACTGGCCGACTTGTGGCTTAGCTAGCTATAATATGAGAGTTTGGGTAGATGTTTAAGGGAGATATGATGGTAGATTGGTAGTAGCATGAGAGTAGAATCATAATTGGATCCTGTGAGATCTTTTAGATCAGATGTTTCATCTGATATTGTAATAGAAAAGCTAGTGGTTTGCATACTTGGAAACAAGGAGATTGCTTGAGGCTTGCGAGGTCAAGTTCACATCTGCTTTAGTGTTTCCATCAGTTGCTAATATGTTTCAGAGATGGACTAGTTAGAGATAATTTTTATTTTCATTGTATAAGGTCGAAACCTGGAAGGCCTTATAGTCGGGCATGTTGAATGAAATTCTTTTTTGAAGCATGATATTGTTGTATTCCGATGTGCTTGTTGTTGTTATAATTGGCAGTGTAGGTTTGGATCAATCCATTGTTGGATCCTCCATCTCTGCCCTATGTCAAGTGGTATCAAAGCTTGGAGATCTTGAGTGTGTAAATTAGTTGAGGCTATTTGCACCAGGACCTTGGATTAAAGATGCCTCTGAGAAGAGATTGTGAGATCTCAGAGGAAGAACCTATCGGAGAATTCAGTCTTGATGATTTTAGGGCTTTACAGAAACAAGTGCAAGATCTGAAAGAGGAATTGAAAAAGAAGACTACCTTGAAGGATGATAGTGATGAGTCTAAAGAAGATCAATTTGAAGAAGCCATAGAAGAAGTCAAAGATCCAGAAGAAAGTAGAATCCTAAAAGCTATGTCTAAAATTGGGAAAAGACCTAAGATTGAAGTTTCTACATTTGCAAGAAGCCTTAGGCCAAAAGAGTTGATTGATTGGATTTATGAGATAGATGAATACTTTGAGTATGAATAAATAGAAGATCCTGATAGAGTTTTATTTGCAAAGACTAAGTTGAAAGGTCATGCAAATATTTGGTGGAGGTAAGTTCAATTGGAAAGAAGTAGGAGAGGAAAGGAAAAGATCACTAGATGGAACTGAATGGTTGACAAGTTGAAGAAGAAATTCATTCCGATGGATTATGAATTGGAGATGTTCAAGAAGATGCAAGCCTTGAAGCAGACAAACAAATTAATGCAAGAGTATACTAAAGAGTTTTACAGACTCTTGATTAGGACTGGTCATTCTGAAGCTGATAAAGAGAAAGTTGCTAGGTATGTTTATGGCTTGAGACCTAGTATTCAAGAAGAGTTACTTATTGTTCGGATGACAAATATAGGAGATTCTTATTAGATGGCATTGAAGATTGAGGAGAAGTTGAACAAGAGGTTTGAAGGAAGACAAAATAATAAGAACAAAAGTGGAAAGACTGATGAAACAATTGCTGGAGGAAATCCTAAGAAACCTGATGAAGGATCTGGTAGTGGTCAACCTGCTAATAACTACAATGTAGGACAAAGAGGGATAAGGAGAAATGAGTTCACTTTTACTTGTTATCAATGTGGTGAACAAGGTCATAGAATTTTTTAATGTCCTAAGAAAAGAGTTGCATTAACTGCTGAAGAAAACATTGAGAATGTTGCAGAACAAAGTGAATTTCTTCTCACTAGGAGGTTAGCTACATGTGTCCAGGAACCAGTACAAAGAAGAAATTTGTTCAGTACTAGATGTAGGTGCAAGGATAAGGTATGTAATGTCATATTTGATGGTGGTAGTTCTGAGAACTTTGTTTCAGAAGAGATGGTTAGTAAGTTGAATTTGGAAAGAAGGAAACATCCTAATCCTTATCATATTAGTGGGATACAAGATGTGTCTAAGGTTAGGATTGAAGAACAATGCTTGGTTAATTTTTAGATTGGATCTTATCATGATGAAATATTGTGTGATATATTGCCTATGGATGCTTGTCATCTATTGCTTGGGAGACCTTGGCAATTTGATAGACATGTTATGTTTGATGGTCATGCAAATACATATGTGGTAATGCATGGTGGATCTAGGCATAAGTTGTTACCTTTGTAGGAAGTTGGAGCTAAGGGATGTGGAGTTATCAGGTGTTGTCCTTATGAAAAACCTTAGGAGAAGAAGGTTGATGAACCTATTCCTATGAATGAAAGGGAGTTGAATTTGAAAGGAAAGGAGCATGACATAGTTGAGGAATTTATAGAGATTAAGAGGCAGATAGAATTTCTGAAAAAGATAATGCAACAAATGATGGCACTAGTGACAGAGAGGACTATAGATGATGTAGAGCTGATTAGTAAGTATGGAGAAGACGTGATTCACCAAAGTGCTGGTGTAATCAACAATGGAAAAGATGGTCAAAATCAATTTCTGTCAGTAGCAGAAAGAAAAGATGAGAAAAGTGTAAGAGAAGCTGATTTGCTGAGTGTGACAGTGGATAAAGTAAAGACAACATGGAATGAAGGAAAGGAGGAGATATGGGTTAAGAATAGATATGGCATACCTGTTTTAATTCTCTTCAAAATTTCATGAGAACTTTCATTTATTTACTTGGGGTGTCTGATGCAAGAGCATCTCGGGCTTTGAGCAATCTTGCATCAACCAAAAACATTTCTTTTTTTCTATTGTTTTCTTTTAATCATTTCATTTGTTGGTTTCATGTTGTAAAAATATTACATGATGATGAGGACATATTTTGGAATCTTCTCCTAAGATCTCATAAGGATTGGATGGACCGTTTCAAAGTTGGAGTTGTTTTACTTGTCAGCGGAGCTGTATTTTCCTGTAGTTTTGGTGCTGATTGCATGTCATGGAGACCTTGATCCTTAATGAATAATCCTTTGTGCTCTTAGGGACTTAAAGAGGAACTAAAATAATATCTTTACCCAAGGGTGAAAGTCCTAATTCATTATGAGTAAAAAGTTATGACTATTTTTCTTGGGGACCTATTTTCTGCCAGTTTTCACACGAAACGTGGAGTGTTTCTTCTTGCACGGTTGCGTGTGATGAGATGGGGATTTTTATGGTTAAGGAAATTTTATTGGGTCATGTGAGGACATAAATCTAAAGGTGCATCATGTTTTGATCATTCTTTCAATAGTTTTGGTTTAAATCTTCCAAACTGGACCTATAATGTAATTAAAGCATGACTGGCCAACTTGTGGCTTAGCTGGCTATATATTGAGAGTTTGGGTCGATGTTTAGGGGAGATATGATGGTATATTGGTAGTAGCATGAGAGTAGAAGCATAATTGGATCCTGTGAGATCTTGCAGATTTGATGGTTTATCTGATATTGTAATAGCAGAGCTAGTGGTTTGCATACTTGGAAATAAGGAGATTGCTTGAGGCTTGCGAGCTCAAGTTCAGATCTGCCTTAGTGTTTCCATTAGTTGCTGATATGTTTCAGAGCTGGACTAGCTAGAGATACTTTTTATTTTCATTGTATAAGGCCGAAACCCAGAAGGCCTTACAACTGGGCATGTTGAATGAAATTCTATTTTGAAGCATCATATTGTTGTATTTCGTTGTGCTTGTTGTTGTTATAATTGGCAGTGTAGGTTTGGATCAATCCATTATTGGATCCTCCATCTTTTCCCTACATCAATTAATCTACTCCCCCTTTGACATTAATGAAAAAGGTGCTCAAAAATGAAAATTCAAGTACTTACACACTGAGTACATTTGGGTATGCAATCTTAAGGTTTTGGATCTCTTGCTGCCAAAATGCCTTGAGTGCATCTACTGTCTGAAGATGGGCACATAACGCATAAGTTAACTTCTCCATATTTTCCAATTATGTATAGGAACCTTGATCATATGTTACAATGGTAGCATCAATCTCCTTGATATTCTGATTGAGTACATCCAATGAGGGCACAAGTGCATGTCTCAACTGTGTTTGTCTAGCCCTTATTTTCCCAATCTCTTTCTCTATCTTTTCAATCTTGTCTATTTGACCTTGATAGACATTATTACACATGTTGATATCTTGGGAGTGGTCTTCTACTAAATTTCTCACAGCTGCCTTCAGGGATTTAGCTTCCTGAATCTTCTTGGTAAGGTCTGAAGTGAGTTTGTCTTTGTTAATACAATTAGCTATTATCTTCCTTCCTTTACCTACTATCTCCTTTAACATGGCTTGACCAACCTTAAGAGAATTGAGTTCAAGTGCAAAGTTACCTATCAATTCATTTAGCCTCTTCTTAAGATATTTCTCTTCTGCAATCTTGGATGATGATTCCTCAAGACTTCATAAATTTGCTTTGAAGCATGTCAAGATGGTGCTGACATCATCCACTAAACATACACTTGATACTTTCTTGTCCTTAGGCAGTAGGATATTCAGTATGTTGACTAATTCAACAAACAATGGATTTCTCATAATTTTTTTTTCTTTTGCTTTCTCCATTGCTAACACACTAATCTTTATTAAATCTTCTTCTCCCCAAGAATCTAGACTGGTTGTATCAGGGGTCAACTTTGAAAATAATGAAACTGAGATGGCTTAGGAGTAAGAAGTATGTTTTAAATTACATTTATTATCTCAGTTTTCATCTTCACTGGAGTTTCAATAGAGGGCTCATCTGTAGGTTCATCTTCCTTTTCTTCTTCCTGTCTAGTCAAATCTTTGATCTGCACTTCTTCTTGCTACTTAAAAGATTCATCAACCCATAGAATTTCTACTTCCTCAGTGCTTACAAATGCTTCCTCAAACTTATCTAAGTCCTTATCTGAAGCCGCCATGGATATTTCTACATTATCAATCACTATAGTATCTTCTTTTTCTTCTATTGCTTCTGTAGGTGCTGGCACTATGGGTGCATAATCTTGTGGACCTATCATCAGTGCACCAAGGATCTCAGAATCCTTGGCTTGCTTAGAGGGAAATTGAGTTGTAGGCATAGTAGGAGGATACATGTGTCTTTCCAAGAACACCTTCTCAAATGCCTTCTCAGTCTCCTTTTCAACCAACTCATAATCCTCATTCATAATCTACAAAGTCCTGAGCTTGGTTCTAAGGTGAGGCTTCACCAAATCTAGCAACAATGATTTTTCTTCAAATGAACAAATAGGAAGGTTATCATCTAGTGACTTTTCCCTGATCCTGAAATCTTCTTCTATAGCTTGTCTCTTCAAAGAATCAAGTATATTCCATACTTGATAAGGAATAATTGTCTTAAGTTCCAAGACTATCTTCTTGAACTTAATCGTATGCTTTATGATCATACTATGGATCTGTGATTTATCTCTTTCATGATATTTATTATAAAAAATTTCCTATATGATCAATTCTTCCTTCATCTACTATCCTGGTTCTCAACACTTCATGATTCGGTCTGAATCCTACCTTTGGAGGTGCTTGAGTATTTCTATAATTGATTCTTGTTGTTCTAGAGGATGGGTGGCTTGTGCTGGTTTGCTTCTTCCTCTTAGCCATCTTTCTAGGCTCAGGAGGTGGTGTGGACTCTAGATCAATAGTATCTGTGGGCGCAGGAGTGTTTTCTTCTATCTTTTTCTTCTTCTCCTTAGTATCACTACTCTTTTCTATTTTCACTTCACAAGAGGGTGCACTCTCAAGTTGCATTGCAATCTTCCAACACTAACTTCTTTGATCTCGTGTGCTCTCCAAAGGCTTGAATTTGAATGCAAATGTGTGGATAATGGAACTTCAGTGACTATAAAAATAACTTTCTACAATTAATGCTTGCCGCCATAACATGGAATGTAATAGAGAATTTCAATCTTTGTTTCTACTATCAATTAAGCTGTGCGATCTTGCATATATCATCAACTAGTATCCAAACATCTAAAACCAAAGGTGCATACTCTGTGGGTGAGTATAGCAGCCACGCAGGGGTCTAGAGCTAATTTAGCTCCCCCTATGACCATGAGGGTCATTCTTCCAGAAGTAGAAGATGCATCTATTACGGATGCATCTACTACATAGTCATCAACATTATCTTGCTTTAGTTCCTTCCAAATCATTCTCGCATCTTCTATAGCTTTCACAAACTTGACTTCTCCAGATTCATCCAAAATTGATCCTTAAGAATTATTAGGTCTTTATTGTCTTTGCGCTTATGATCTGCAAAACTTTGAGATGTGTCCAACCTTGTTACAAGTGTGACAAATAACTGGAGGCCTTTTTTTCCTCAGGGCATTTATGTGAGTTACCATACTGCATTGTCTAGTTGTGTGACCATTATAATTGCATATCTGACATGTAATGTTCTGATGACTTCTAACATTCTGTTGTGGATGATTTCTCTGATTTTGCAGAGTCTCACTTCTTTTATTTGATCTACAATTCATAGCTCTATGACCAAACTTATTGCATGAATAAAAATAACCATTGAAAGGTCTTACCTCTTTACAATCTCTTGGTATATGTCCATGCTTGTTACAGTCATAACAAGTTCAGTTTACTGGCTTTCATTCATCCTTTGATGGTCCAGCTTTATCTTCAGTATTATTTTTAGTCTTCTTAGCTTCTGTGGATTCTTCTGGTGCTTCTATCATTTCTCGAATATCATTAATTTGATTTTGTGCTTCATTGAATCCAATACCATTGGTATCTCCTTTAATCTTCTATGCATATAACTGCGACTCTATTAGATCCTTACTTGTGTGAAATTTGTCAATATGATTATTTTCTTCAGTCAATTAAGATTCCACCTTTTTCTTGATGTTTTCTAACTCCAAGATTTTCGTGTTTTCTTGCCTCAGTTCTTCATCCAACTATTTATTTTCTTTGATTTGTTCTTCATAAGCTTCTTGATTGTTAATTAGCTTTTCATCCAATTCTTCAATCTGATCCTTCAGAGACATGTTTTCTTCATTCAACTTTTTGACCATTTTTCCCAAATCATTGTTTGAACAATCCTTCAAGTCTTTTCTAAGTTTCTTAATGAATACTTGTGCACCACTGACTTTCAATTTTAGTTCTTCAATTTCTTTTTCAGATTTGTCAAGATCTTCAAGAGCTGTTTCAAGATTCTTCTTCAGATGTTTCACTTCTCCTGTATCCATGATCTCCTCAAGTGGTTAAAGTTATCTTTAGAGGACCAAAGCTCTGATACCAATTGTTAGGAATGTGAACACTGAGAGGGGGGTTGAATCAGTGTTCTACAATATTAATTTCTGATACTTGAAACTTAACTTAATAAGTTTATTGCTGAACTAAATATTAAAGCAAGTAAAGTAAACAACCATAACACATAACACCAGATATGAATACGGGGAAACCTTGGCCAAAGGAAAAACCCCAGTGGGAATTAATACCCACTAATGATTGTACTTGTGTATTATGAACCTGTTAATGTTCCTTTTCCCTGTTAGGAGCAGTCATTACAATGTTTTAGTACAATGAACTTGTCAAGGGTCAGACCCTATTATAAGTCTTGAAGTAACAAACCCTATTAGGGGTGGAAGGCTCACTACTAGAGCTAACTTCTCAATAAGGAAGGCTACAACCTCCTAGATATCAAATACACACTATATCTACAATGGTGAACTACTGCTATGACACTGATTGTTTGATCAGTTCCTTTTGTGCACTGATGCTTTAACCTCTTGTAAAGATCTATTACATTCTTACTGCTCTTAACACATACTTCACATACCTCTTCTCTTCTATTTCATGTTTTCTATCCATCCCATTCTCAAATAAAAAAGCGCATGTCTTATATATAGGCGCAACCAAAACTATTCACTAAGTCGGCCTATAACCTATTACATACAACACTTCCAAATGAATTGGCTCAAGAGTGTTTACATACATTGATATTAAGATGTTTACAACATAAATACAATAGGAGCATAGCCTTTACAAAATAAAATAATAACCTCTAATTAAAATCTTGTCTCTCGGTTGCATGCTCTGTTCTGTTTTGCCACTTACTGACTGTGTCACTTCAACTCGCTGTGACTTCTTCATACTAACTCATTTAATCATGTGTTCTTAGACTTAGCATGATTACATACTCAAAATATTATCTTCAAGGGTGCATACCAAAACTCATTCATACCCACGTGCGTTGATGCTATGTTCATTAGGTACTTAACTATCTGCTCTGTCTTCCATAGTTAGCCAAATTATGATCTTCTAAGTAAGTGCGTTGACACCAATACTCTATGTGACTTTGTTTCCACAATGACAACACTAATCTTAGTCATATACACTAGTATAGTCAACTTTCCAACAATTTTGCCCTTTGTCATTAATGGAAACAAAGGAATATGGCGAAGTTGCTAAACTACATCTTTACTAAAAAAATTTCTAACATATATACTCTATCTTATATCTCGCTTCTACTAATCCATATTATTCTATCCTTCTACTACTCTATATTACTCTACTCCCCCTTTGACATTAATGACAAAGGTGCTCAAAAATGAAACTTCAAGTACTTACATAGTGAGTACATCTGGGTATGCAATCTTAAGGTTTTGGATCTCTTGTTGCCAAAATGCCTTGAGTGCATCTACTATCTGGAGATGGGTGAATAATGCATAAGTTAACTTCTCCATCTTCACCAATTCTTTAAAGAGATCTTGATCATATGTTACAATGGTAGCATCAATCTCCTTGATATTTTTATTGAGTACATCCAATGAGGTCGCAAGTGCATGTCTCAACTGTGTTTGTCTAGCCCTTATTTTCCCAATCTCTTTCTCTATCTTTTCAATCTTTTCTATTTGACCTTGATAGACATTATTACACATGTTGATATCTTGGGAGAGGTCTTCTACTGAATTGATCATAGTTGCAGTTGGGGATTCATCTTCTTGAATCTTCTTGGTAAGGTCTGAAGTGAGTTTTTCTTTGTTCATAAAATTAGCTATTATCTTCCTTCCTTTATTTGCTATCTCCTTTAACATGGCTTGACCAACCTTAAGAGAATTGAGTTCAAGTGCAAAGTTACCTGTCAATTCATTCAACCTCTTCTTAAGATATTTCTCTTCTGCAATCTTGGATGTTGATTCCTCAAGACTCAAGAAATTTTCTTTGAAGCATGTCAAGATGGTGTTGACATCATCCACTGAATGTACACTTGATACTTTCTTGTCCTCATGTAGTAGCCTATTCAGTATGTTGACTGATTCAACAAACAATGGATTTCTCATAACTTGTTTTTCTTTTTCTTTCTCCATTGCTAACACACTAATCTTTATTAAATCTTCTTCTCCTCAAGAATCTAGACTGGTTGTATAAGGGGTCAACTTTGAAAATAATGAAATTGATGGCTTAGGAGTAAGAAGTATGTTTTGACTTACATCTATTATATTAGTTTTTATCTTCACTAGAGTTTCAACAGAGGGCTCATCTGTAGGTTCATCTTCCTTTTCTTCTTCCTGTCTAGTCAAATCTTCAATCTACACTTCTTCTTGCTGCTTAGGAGATTCATAAGCGCATAGAATCTCTACTTCATCAGTGCTTGATGAGGCATATTAATGTCTCAATTTTGATATAATTTTTTATAGTTTGGACACACTCTTTGTGCTTTGACAAAACATTTCTAAAACACTTGTTGTAAATATCTTGTGAACTTATGCCAAAGACTGCTAGAACCTACTAAACCTATGGGTAGTGTGTATGACATGTTTTGTTTAATATTATGCATAGAATGCAATATATCATATAACTATTTTAAACTATGTTCTAATATCTAAGTAAAAGTAGGAATGTTATCTTGCATGTGTTTCGAATGTTATTAACTTTTCAGGAAAATAAGGAGTGACGTAAAGAGTGGTGATTACTGCATTTAAGGAGGAAGATAATGGAGACCGGTCATGGCAAAGAAAGCGCAATTCAGTTCCCTTGGATAAGCCACACCTGCAAAGGAGTTCTTGTTCCAGAGAATATAGGGGATATAACTTGCTATATTTCTTGCAAGTTGTTATTTTGTTGCTTGGCAGTAAATGTACTATGTCATGGTTGATCTTCCACCTTCTTTTTTGGCGATGTTTGTTCAAGACTTTTTATGTTATGTTTTTAATAAGCATCCAATCCTCTATATAATGGATTTGGATCATCTTAGTAAGCTAATGAGAAAATAGATAATGCTGATTTAGATTTAGAAGTTACTCTTTCTATTCTTCATGAATTATTCAGTTTCTATGTAATCAAAGAAGGATTTTAATGGAAGAAAGATTTTGAAGTACTTATTGTGTTCATAGTTAATTGAAGCCAACCAAGGGGGCCCACTTAGGAGGTGGAATAGATTGAGGTAGAATAGATTCATTTCTTGCAATTTCCTATTTTTAGATAGATTTACTGTATTAGTCCTACAATATTATTGTTGTGAAAGTTCCTGCAGCACTTGTAGAAAATGATCATAGTGGATGTTCTGAGTTGTTAATTAGTTTAGGTTCATTTTTAAGCTTCCTACAATTATTTGTTGTTAGCCAAGGTATGTTTACTATTTTGTAGCAGCAGTATAGATTCTTCCAATGCATTTTACTTTCCTGCAACATAGGTGTTATGACTCCTAAAGGAACTTAGTGCACAAACTGTGCTGACCCATTTCAAGTCCTACATCCCTAGGTTGACAATTCAAGTGTATTTCATGATGGAATAGGTAATCCTTAGAATAGATATATTATCTTTAAAGGAGAGACAATGGCGTGATTAGCTTCATCTATTGTGAAATCGTACATTTTTTGGCACCGTTGCTAGGGATGGTGTCAAGCTAGGAACCTTCATGAGTCATTTATTTTCAAATTAGTTTGTTAGCTAGGAACTGCAAAGTTGTGAGCTTGATTAACAAGTCACCAATTTCTTGCATGCATCGAAGAAGGAGAGATGTCCATGGTAGATTCCTTCCTAAGGAGCCTGTAAAACCAAAAGAAGAATTCGAGGAACCTGAACTGCCATATTTAGACGCAAGCCCAAAATTTACTACATCATCATCTTCAGTAGAAGAAGACATCCAGAAAACATTTGACCTCCATCCATTTGAGGAAATATTGGCTAGTTTCCATACTAACCCCATTTCAGGATTGCCTGCTGTTCAGAATCCCCCAACAATTACCAACTTCCAACCATAGTTTCAATATCCCATACCTCCAGCTATGGTAGCTCCCACATTTCCATTTCCAATACCAAGTCTCATCAATAATCCCAATCTCAAAAATATACCTGCATCAGCATTACCAAAGTTTTATGGTCTTGTCATAGAGGATCCTGATACTTTTCTATTCAAATTTGATAGCCTGTGCCGGAGCTTTGGCTATAATAATGACAGTCATAAGCTAAAATTATTCCCAACCACACTAAAGAGTTAGCTTTAAAATGGTTTATGGGCTTGGGGGCAAATGCAGTAGCAAATTGGGATGATATGAGACATCTGTTTCTTAACAAGTATAAGGAATATTGTAGGGGAAATGATTCAAAAGGTGATGACATTTTTAGAATGTCAAAATGGGAAGATGAAACATTAGAAGATTATATATCTCACTTCCTATTCAACTTACAAAAGAACCCACAACATACCTTGCAGGAGGAGTCTCAGAAGCTGATTTTTCTCAGAGGAGTAAATGAGAATTGTCTTGAAGCATTGGATTTGATGGCAGGAGGAGATATATCCCAATCTTCATGGGATGACCTTCAGAAGATTTTTCAGAACTACTCTAGGTCAGTAGTAAAGAAAGGAAGGGGATTTCACTCAGCAATAGCCAAGGGAAGTGGCTCTGGTATTTCAAAGATGGAAATTTCAAATTTTTTGTCTAATTTCAAGCAAGACATCATCAATGATGTCACCACACATTTGGATATAATGGCTACTAAGAAGAAACATGCAGAAGCTGAGGAGAAGTTAGCTGAATACTGTCCACACTGTCGGAAATAGAAGAAAGATTGTCATTGCAAATTGGTCGCTAATGTGGAAAACTAGCATCTTCCAACTAAGTACCTAAAGATAGAAGGAGAAGATGAGAAAGTATTATTCATTTCCCAACATCAGCCATGAGCCCCACATCAAGGTATGCCTCAAGACCCTTTACAAAATTCAAATCCATATAGTAATCAATGGAAAAACCATAGTGTCCAAGGTCCTCCACAATATAATCAACCTAATTGGAACAATGCTTGGAAAAATAATCCACAAAGTCAATGGTATCCTCCACAATAGATTTAATGGCCATAGTTCCCAAACCAATGGCAACCACCCCAAGGGAATTGGTAGTCTACAAACCAATGGAGAGGACCTCAGCAATGGTCTAATAGTACCGGATACACACCTTTACCACCTCCAACAAATACACTTGCACTAATGCCACCACCTATAATTTTTGGACCTCAAAAATAGACTCAGTTGCCTGCACAACCTCAGCCAAATACAAATAACCAATAGCCACAATAACTAATGTATGTTGTTGATGCTCAGTAGTATCCTGCTTATGCTCTAAATGTCGCAGATATACATTTAAGATTTGGTACAACCTTACTAACACCTGAACCACCTCTTATCAACACCAGCAACTTCTCTATCGCAAGTGGTTGACCCAGCCAATGTAACTAGTTCAACTCAAACTCAAACTGTAGTTGAACCTCCTTTTCCACAAAAGCTTATACAAAGTAAACTTGCACAAATAGAGGAACAATCCTTTGACATCATTGACCAGCTGAAGAACATGCATGTCCAGATTCCTTTGTTCCAAGCTATTAAAGATGTTCCTATTTATGGCAAAGCTATCAGAAGCCTGTCTTAAAAATCCTAGGAGGAAGAAAAAGGACCCAACCACAGTCCATGCTATTGGAAAATTGGCTGACATCATGTTAGGAAAATTGGTTATTCCTAAATATTCTGATCCAGGAAGTCCAGTTGTGAATGTGATTATAAATGGTCAGTCAGTTAAAAATGCCTTGATTGATCTTGGTGCTGCTATAAATGTAATGACCAAGGATACTATGAAAAAGCTGAACATAGAAGGATTATGGGCTACCCCAACAATTCTACAACTCGCCAATAGTTCTACTATCAATCTTGATGGGATGATAGAGGACATAGTAGTAGCCCTAGATTATCTATAGTACCTTGCAGATTTTATGATTCTATCCCCCAAAGTCAACTTAGCGCTAGTTACCCTATCATTTTAGGACAACCATGGTTAGCTACAGCTGATGAAAATATAATTTGTAGGTCAGGAAACATGACCATATCAGATGGACAAGAAACAAAGAAATTTGTCCTATATCCTCTAGCACAACCCCAACCAGATTTAAGACAACCTGTATGGCTAGATTTAGGGGATGGAGAGGAAGAGTTAAAATCTGTAGTATAGCTTATGATGTTACATAGACAATCTTTTCTAAAGCTATAGGAGGAAGATTCAGTAATTCAGAGTATTCTTAATAATACTTGTGTGATAGAAAAGGATGTATCTGACAGCTCTGTGTTGGAACTAACTACATATGAGGAATATACTGAGAATTTTTTCTGCCTAAGGAGCCAGAAATTATCCATTAGCTTTTACCATGTGAACTAGATACAAGTCCCATCTCTGAAGCTGCTATGGTTAATCTCACAACTATTATTGAGTTGTCAAAAGGTCATAATCTCCATGTCAATAACAAACTGCCTCCCAAACAGCTGAAACAGTGAATAGAGCTTCTTCAAAAACATGAAAAGGCATTTGCATGGGACCATGGAGATATGAAAGGGTTAAGCCCCACATTATGCACTCATAGAATATATATCAATGAAGGGTGCCTACCACTCTATCAACCCTAGAGGTGGATTAATCTAGCACTCAAGGAAATAGTTAAAATTGAACTACAAAAATTGCTTGAAGCTGGTTTCATATACCCTACATTTGATAGTCGATGGGTCTCACCTTTGGTTATAGTACCTAAAAAGGGAGGGAAATGGTAGATTTGTGTAGATTATAGAGAATTGAATAAGGCAACAAAGAAGGATCATTTTCTTTACCATTTATTGATCAAGTTCTAGATACTCTGGCTGGTAAGAAATATTTTTCTTTTCTTGATGGATACAATGGTTATAATCAGATAAGTATAGCTCTAGAGGATTAGGATTTGGCTTGTGTAATGCTCCAACAACATTTCAAAGAGCTGTAATTAGTATTTTTGCTGACATATCACATGACTATATGGAAATATATATGGATGATTTTACAGCATTTAGAGTGACCTTTGAGGAGGCTTTGATGAATCTTGAAAAGGTTCTTGTCTGATGCAAAGAACATAATCTATCACTCAATAGTGAGAAATGTTTCCTGCAGCTTAAGAAACTCCTCACCACATCACCAATTCTTAAGGGACCAGATTGGTCTATTCCATTTCATATCCATGCTGATGAATCAGACTATGCTTTAGGTGTTGTATTAGGAAAAAAACTTGCTAACCTTGAAAATGCAATCTATTATATTGTAAAAGTCTCCATGGCCCTGAACTAAAGTACACAGTAATTGAGAAGGAACTTTTAGCTATAGTTTATGCATTGAACAAATTCAGACACTATGTAACTGGCTATCCTATTTTTGTTCATACTGACCACTCAGCCATAAAGTACTTGATGAACAAACCTATTGTAACTGGTAGATTAGCAAGATGGCTCTTTTTATTGCAGGAGTTTGATATTACCATTGTTGATAAGCCAGGCAAGGCCAATGTAGTTGCCGACTATTTGTCTAGACTTCAACTTGTTGATGAAGATCCAACTCCAATTGAAGATACATTTCCAGATGAGCATTTGTTCCACATATCAACCCATACACCATGGTATGCAGATATAGCAGACTATCTTGCTACAAATAAAATGCCACCACACTTCTCCCAAAAAGATAGGAAAAAGCTTACAGAGAAAAGTTTTCATTATTCATGGATAGATAACAATCTCTTCTATACTGGACCAGATCAAATCATGAGGAGATGTGTCAGGGAAGATGAAATATATGACATACTACATGCCTATCATGATGAACCATGTGGAGGCCATTTTGTAGTAAAATGAACAGCATTAAAGATACTTACAACTGGATATTATTGGCCAACATTACATAAGGATGCATCAACTTATACAACCAAGTGTGACAAATGCTAGAGAATGGGCTGGCCAACAAGATCAGATGAGATGCCACTCAATCCATAGGTTGTTGTAACACCCTTTGACAAGTGGGGTATGGACTTCATAGGGCCAATTGACCCACCATCAAATGACAAATCCTACATCTTAGTATGTACAGATTATTTAACAAAATGGGTGGAAGTCAGGGCGATGAAAAGCGCAAGAGATGAGAAAGTAGCTAAAGTCTTATATGAGGAAATATTCACACACTACAGAGTTCCCAGAGAACTTGTAACAGATCAAGGAGCCCAGTTCACATCAAATTTGATCACTGAACTTATGAAAGAATATAGCATACGACACCGAAAATCCAGCCCTTATCACCCTCAGTCAAATGGGCAAGTAGAGGTCATCAATAGAGAAATTGAGGCCATTCTAACCAAGATAGTGCAAATACATAGGAGGAATTGGAGTAGCAGACTAACTGAAGCCATCTGGGCTTACCGAACTACATGGAAGACAACAATTGGATTCACCCCATTTGAACTTGTGTATGGAAAAGTAGAAATGTTGCCCATTGAATTTAAACATAAAACACTACGCACTGCTCTGGAATTGAACATCAGCCTTCCTACAACACAAGAAGAGAGACTTCTCCACTTGAACTCACTGGATGAAATGAGAAAGATAGCTTTGGAAATAACAGAGATCATTCAGAAAAAATAGAAGAAGTGGCATGATGCACATATCAGGAATAAACACTTTCAAGTGGGAGATTGGGCTCTTTTATATGATTCTCAATTCAAGGAGATTCCAGGAAAATTGCAGACTCGGTGGCTAGGGCCTTAAGAAATTCAGTATGTATTTGACAATGGAGCAGTCCAGCTGACAACCATTGATCCAGTCCATTGAAACTACTTGTAAATGGCCACCGATTGTGCCTCTATCATAAACCACAGACCAAGGATGAGTTCTTACAATAGTTCCAACCAAGAAATTTACCAGCTCCTACGGATACAGTTCCTATAGTGGAGGGTGCAAGCCTTCTTCCTACAGCCATACCATAACAAGCCTTCAATGAGAAACCCATAACAAAATCTCATTCCATATGAGGTCCATTATTTCATTCATTTTTCATTTTCTTCTTATCAAATCATCTCATTTCTTTGTCTACCATCCACTCACCTTCCACGTCACCCACAAATTCTATTTTTACTACTTTCAATAAAACATGTCATCAAGACCTTTTTTGCAATCACCAGACTTCGCCAACTCATCAACTTGCATGCAGATGTACGATCTAAAATTTTTAGGTACCACATTTTTTTTACTTTTTCCTCATTTTTAGCACATAGGTTTCAATAATTATATATAATGCTACATTAAATGTATCGTATAAGCCTTAAGCCAGTTTTCCATTCCTGTGCAAAAATTTTTAAGTGTGGACACTTGTCAAAATTTCATGGGGGGCAGGGAAAGTGTATTTATTTCCAAGTGTCATCTCCATGTCACCCTACTCATGTCCACGTTATATGTTGTACTTTGGCTGTGGTCTATTTTTTTAAATTTTTAAATCTTTATTGTATCTGTCGTACCTTTTCATTCCAATTTTGGGAAAGATTTCCTGAGTTTGACATGACTTAAAAGGACTATCATTTATATGAGAACACTTCCAGTTAAAGCCTTAATGTCCTTCATAATTAATAACATCATCATTTTACATGCCAAACATAATGGATCCATGTTAAGAGAATGTGGTATCGACATTTCTCAGAAAGATCAATTTGAATTATGAGAAGAAGGTATTTGCAAAGTGTTAAGGGGGTAAAAATTATTAGGGTGGTGAGAATAGAGAAATTTAAAACTAGGAATTTTGAAGATGGGAGGTCAATTGCAGAGACATGAGCTGGTTGTCCATGGTATTCTACTAGTGGATGTGGAAGCAGTCTATAGTTTTAACGCTTGTGGATGACTTAGCTACTTCCTGCAGTTAACATAGTTCAATGAAGAAGTAGCAACGGAGTTTATGAGGACATTTGATGAAGCAGAAGCGACAGTATGGGGATTAAAAGTAGTTGCTACTAAGGAGTGGATAGCAGAAGTCACAAGACTACCAGTTAATGGAGAGCATTATCCAAATGAACATGATGTCAGGTCGTCGCAGGCACAGTTTTCTCAATCAAGTGACCCTCCATTGGAAATTTCAAAGCAAGGGTGTAAGAGACTCTCTCTTCCAACGCCCTATCCAAAATTGGCAAACCATATCATCAGGTACTTGACCTACGAAGGAAGGTTTTCAAACCTACATGCTCATCATTTTAAGTTGCTTAGTTGTGTAAGGCATAACATTCAAGTTAATGTCCCCAATTTCCTTTACAATATGTTGTGTATTAGTGCTGAAAAAACTCAAAAAGGAAATGAAAATTCTATTTCTCATCATGCCCTAGTTAAAATTTTAGTTGAAAGGTCTCTTAGGGATTCCTCCCCTATATCATGGGCAGAATTTGTTCAATTTAAAACCTTGTAGCCTCAAGCCAACCCTATCCAGCAAAATTTAGGGAATGAGGAAGAAATTGCGGGGCCTAGTCAGAATCCAGCTGAAACAGAGAAAGAACCAACATTACCCCCTACTAATAAATTTGTTGGGCCTATTTTAGAGGGTGATATACCTAGCTCTTCCATAGACAAAGGTAAACATAAGGTTGATGAAGAGAGCCCTAATTTTAAAAGGAAAGCCCAAAACCCTTTTGTTCAAGTGGAAAAGAGAAAAAGGTCTACTCCTGTAACAACTAATCCTACATCGTCTACCCCAACACCATCTAAACCAAAATGGATCTGCAAAGCAATAAAGGTTAAGGAGGTTCCTGTACGTTGAAGCCCTCACATGCGAGGTCAAGTATCAAAACCTCATGCAAAATTGTAGGTTGAGAATATTCCAAATGACTCTCCTGTATAGTTGGAACCCCAAAATGTGGAAACATGTGAAAATAAGCCTGATAGTGAAATGCCACAGGGTGATCAAGAAATGTGTGATTCAAATCCTACTATAGTCACAGAAAATACCCCTGAAAGTGTTCAACCTACTTCTCCACCAATCCCTGTATACTCTAATGTTTCTGTCATACCTTATAGATCCTCCTGGTACACCCATTATTTCCAGCAAGTTGCTAAGGAATGAAAGAAGAAAGCTATGGCCCAAGAATTCCCTTCATCTACAATTCAATCTGTATTATTTGGTCTGTACAATCACTTCATTTTTCAAAAGACCTTGTGGAAACAAGAAAGAGACCAAATGCAAAAAATAATATTTGATAAAGATGAGGAAATTGAATCCCTCAAGGAGCAGCTTGAGAAACAGAATCAATAGATGAATAAGGCTTTAAAGTTAGCTGGCCAAATCATGGCCTGTAGACCACCACCAAGGGTGTATTCCATTTTTCTGAAGGAATAGTTTCTATTATTTCAACTAATGATGACAATAAGGAATATTGATTGTGAATTTAAAACTGCTCAAGATTTTTACAGTGTGTATCAGACTCTGCCCTCATGGCAGAAGAATTTGTTGTGTAAACTATATCTGCACAATTTCATAATTCCACATGAAACAGAGTGGAATCCTCTACTTTACATAGGAGATGTTCACCTTAGGGCTTTAATGTCTTGGATGCACAATGAGACAAACTATGACAAGCAGTTAAATGTCTACAGAGATCTTGAAAAATCTGAACCTTTGCCACTATGGGCTGAATCACATAAGCCTGATGATCTTCTAAGAGATTGGTTCAGATTAACTTATGGGAAACCAAACCAGAGGTCGGGGCTAAAGTGTTTGTAGAAAGAGAAAAGGTTTATAGAGATTACTAGACACTCCCAAATTTTACATAGCAAAGAACTTTTTCAGGGATTAGGAACTGGTAGAACCGACTGCCAGATGCCTTCAAAAAGGTAGAACCACATAGCCCTATCAATTATGAGGCAGTTGTTCATAGGGTGACCAAATACATACAACTAGGACAATAGATCAGAAAGGAACTATGGATGCCCTTGTCCTTTCAGCCTCCTATGCTTCTTTGGCCTCTTTATGATAATAAAGCTACTAAAATAGACCTGTTGGTTGAGGAGCATAGAGGTGATCACTGGGAGTGCACCAGAGGATTCTTCTACACCTTCAGAAATGGGAAGAAAGGGAGAACCATAGTCAATGACTTCAAAGCTATGGCAAAGAAGTATAATGCTTGAGGACAAGCATTTGAATAGTGGGGGGTAGATGATGAGGCATATTAATGTCTCAATTTTGATATAATTTTTATAGTTTGGACACACTCTTTGTGCTTTGACAAAACATTTCTAAAACACTTGTAAATATCTTGTGAACTTATGCCAGAGATAGCTAGAAGCTACTAAACCTATGGGTAGTGTGTATGACATGTTTTGCTTAATATTATACATAGAATGTAGTATTTCATATAACTATTTTAAGCTATGTTCTAATATCTGAGTAAAAGTAGGAATGTTATCTTGCATATGTGTTCTGAATGTTGTTAAATTTTTAGAAAAATGAGGAGCAACGCAAAGAGTGGTGATTACTGCATTTAAGGAGGAAGATAATGGAGACCGGTCATGGCAAAGAAAGAATAGTTCAGTTCCCTTGGATAAGTCGTGCCTACAAAGGAGTTTTTGTTCCAGAGAATATAGGGGATATAACTTGCTATATTTCTTGCAAGTTGTTATTCTGTTGCTTGGCAGTAAATGTACTATGTCATGGTTGATCTTCTACCTTCTTTTCTGGCGATGTTTGTTCAAGACTTTTTATGTTATATTTTTAATAAGCATCCAATCCTCTATATAATGGATTTGGATCATCTTAGTAAGCTAATGAGAAAATAGATAATGCTGATTTAGATTCAGAAGTTACTCTTTCTGTTCTTCATGAATTATTCAGTTTCTATGTAATCAAAGAAGGATTTTAATGGAAGAAAGATTTTGAAGTACTTGTTGTGTTCATAGTTAATTGAAGCCAACCAAGGGGGCCCACTTGGGAGGTGGAATAGATTTAGGTAGAATAGATTCATTTCTTGCGGTTTCCTATTTTCAGATAGATTTCTATATTAGTCCTGTAGCATTATTACTGTGAAAGTTCCTACAGCACTTGCAAAAAATGATCATAGTGGATGTTCTGAGTTGTTAATTAGTTTAGGTTCATTTTTAAGCTTCCTGTAATTATCTGTTGTTAGCCAAGGTATGTTTACTATTTTGTAGCAGCAGTATAGATTATTCCAATGCATTTTACTTTCCTGCAACATAGGTGTTATGACTCCTAAAGGAACTTAGTGCATAAACTATGCTAACCCATTTCAAGTCCTACGTCCCTGGGTTGACAATTCAAGTGTATTTCATGATGGAATAGGTAATCCTTAGAATAGATATATTATATTTGAAGGAGAGACAATGGCATGATTATCTTCATCTATTGTGAAATTGTACAGTGCTTACAAATGCTTCCTCAAACTTATCTAAGTCCTTATCTGAAGCTGCCATGGATATATCTACATTATCAATCACTATAGTGTCTTCTTTTGCTTCTATTTCTTTTGTAGGTGTTGGCACTATGGGTGCATAATCCTATGGACCTATCATCGGTGCATCGGGGATCTCAGACTCCTTGTCTTGCTTAGAGGGAACTTGAGTTGCAAGCACAGTAGGAGGATACATGCATCTTTCCAAGAATACCTTCTCAAATGCCTTCTCAGTCTCCTTTGCAACCAGCTCATAATCCTTGTTCATAATCTATAGAGTCCCGAGCTTGGTTCTAAGGTGAGGCTTCACTAAATCTAGCAACAATGATTTTTCTTCAAATGAACAAACTAGGAGGTTATCATCTAGTGTCTTTTCCCTTATCCTGAAATCTTCTTCTATAGCCTATCTCTTCAAAGAATCAAGTATATTCCATACTTGATCAAGAATAATTGTCTTAAGTTCCAAGACTATCTTCTTGAACTTAATCATATGCTTTATGATCATACTATGGATCTATGATTTATCTATCTCATGATATTTATCAAAAAACTTTCCTATTTGATCAATTTTTCCTTCATCTACTACCTTGGTTCTCAACACTTCGTGATTCGGTCTGAATCCTACCTCTGGAGTTTCTTGAGTATTTTTGCCTTTGCTTCTTATTGTTCTAGAGGATGGGTGGCTTGCACCGGTCTGCTTCTACCTCTTAGGCATCTTTCTAGGCTCAGGAGGTTGTGTGGACTCCATATCAATAGTATCTATGGGTGCAGGAGTGTTTTCTTCTATCTTTTTCTTCTTCTCCTTGGGATCATTAGTCTCCTCTCTTTTCACTTCAGAAGAGGGTGTGCTCTCAAGTTGCATTGCAATCTTCCAACACTAACTTCTTTGATCTCTTGTGCTCTCTAAAGGCTTGAATTCAAATGCAAATGTGTGGATAATGGATCTTCGGTGACTATAAAAATAACTTTCTGCAATTAATGCTTGTTGCCATAACACAGAATGCAACAAAGAATTCCAATATTTGTTTCTATTATCAATCAAGTTGTGCACTCTTGCATAAAGCATCAACTAGTATCCAAACATCTAAAACCAAAGGCGCATACTCTGTGGGTGAGTATACTAGCCGTGCAGGGGTCTAGAGCTAATTTAGCTCCCCCTATGACCATGAGGGTCATTCATCTAGAAGTAGAAGGTGCATCCATTGCAGATGCATCTAATACATAGTCATCAACATTATCTTTCTTTACTTCCATCTAAATCTTTCTCGCATCTTCTGTAGCTTTCACAAACTTGACTTCTCCAGATTCATCCAAAATTGATCCTTAAGACTTATCAGGTCTTTCTTGTCTTTGCGCTTGTGATCTACAAAACTTTGAGATGTGTCTAGCCTTGTTACAAGTGTGACAAATAAATGGAGGCCATGTATTCCTTGGGGCATTGATGTGAGTTACCATACTGCATTGTCTAGCTGTATGACCATTATAATTGCATATTTTACATGTAATATTCTAAGGACTTCTAACATTCTACTGTTGATGATTTCTCTGATTTTGTAGAGTCTCACTTCTTTTATTTGATCTACAATTCATAGCTCTATGACCAAACTTATTGCATGAATAACAATAACCATTAAAACATGTTACCTCTTTACAATCTCTTGTTATATGTCCATGCTTGTTACAGGCATAACAAGTTCGATTTACTAGCTTGTGTTCATCCTTAGATGGTTCAGCTTTAGTGTCAGTATTATTTTCAGTCTTCTTAGCTTCTGTGGATTCTTCTGGTGCTTTCATTTTTTCTCGTATATCATTGATTTGATTTTGTGCTTCATTGAATCCAATACCAGTGGTATCTCCTTTAATCTTCTATGCATATAATTATGATTCTATTAGATCATTACTTGTGTGCAATTTGTCAATATGATTCTTTACTTTAGTCAATTCGGATTCCACCTTTTTCTTGATGTTTTCTAACTCCAAGATTTTCATGTTTTCTTGCCTCAGTTCTTCATCCAACTATTTGTTTTCTTTGATATGTTCTTCATACGCTTCTTGATTGTTAATTACCTTTTCATCCAATTCTTCAATATGATCCTTCAGAGACATGTTTTCTTCATTCAAATTTTTCACCATTTTTCCCAAATCATTGTTTGAACAATCCTTCAAGTCTTTTCTAAGTTTCTTGATGAATACTTGTGTGCCACTGACTTTCAATTTCAGTTCTTCAATTTCTTTTTCAGATCTGTCAAGATCTTCAAGAGCTACTTCAAGATTATTCTTCAGATGTTTCACTTCTCTTGTATCCATGATCTCCTCAAGTGGTTAAAGTTATCTTCAGAGGACCAAAGCTGGATACCAATTGTTATGAATGGGAACACTGAGAGGGTGGGGGGGTGAATTAGTTTTCTACAATATTAGTTTCTGATACAATAATCTTAACTTAGTAACTTAATTGTTGAACTGAATATTAAAGCAAGTAAAGTAAACAACCATAACACATAACACCAAATATGAATATGGGGAAACCTTGGCCAAAGGAAAAACCCCAGTGGGAATTAATACCCACTAATGATTGTACTTGTGTATTATGAACCTTTTAATATTCCTTTGCCCTATTAGGAGCAATCATTACAATGCTTTAGTAAAATGACCTTGTAGAGGGTTGGACCCTGCTAGGAGTCTTGAAGTAACAAAACCTGTTAAGGGTGGAAGGCTCACTACTAGAGCTCACTGCTTGATAAGGAAGGCTACAACTTCTTGGATATCAGATACACACTATATTTGCAATGGTGAACTACTTCTATGACACTGCTTGTCTGATCAGTCACTTTTGTGCGCTGATGCTTTAACCTCTTATAAAGCTCTATAACATTCTTACTTCTCTTAACACAAACTTCACATACTTCTACTCTTCTATTTCATCTTCGCTATCCATACCATTCTAAAATACAAAAGCGCATGTCTTATATATAGGCTCAACCAAAACTATTCACTAAGTCGGCCTATAAACTATTACATACAATGCTTCCAAATGAATTCACTCAGGTGTGTTTACATACATTGCTATTGACATGTTTACAACATAAATACAATAGGCGCATGGCCTTTACAAAACAAAATAATAACCGCTAATCAAAATCTTTTCTGTCAGCTGCATGCTCTGTTATGTTATCCCGCTTACTGACTATGTCACTTCAACTCACTGTAACTTCTTCATACTAACTCATATGATCATGTGTTCTTAGACTTATCATGATTAAATACTCAAAATCTTATCTTCAAGGGTGCATACCAAAACTCAATCATATGCACCTATGTTGATGCTCTGTTCATCAGGTACTTAACTATTTTCTCTATCTTTCATACTTAGCCAAATTTTGATCTTCTGAGTAAGTACGCTGACACCAAAAATCTATATGACTTTGTTACCATAATGACAACACTAATCTTAGTCATATACACTAGTATAGTCAACTTGCCAACATTAACTGCACTCAAATTGTTTGGATGAAACAAATGTTGAAAGACATTGGAATAACTTTTGATGAAGAAGTAGTTATCCATTGTGATAACATGAGTACAGTAAATATGTCAAAGAATCCTATGATTCACTCTAAAACTAAGCATATTTCTATCAAGTATCACTTCTTGAGAGACAAGGTGGCAGAGAAGGAAATAAGATTGGAATACATTAGTACAAAGGAACAGATAGAAGACATCTTTACAAAGCCATTGGTATGCTTGGGGTTCATGCCCCTCCTAGTCAGAATAAATTGATGTAGGGATGCATCAATCCAGAGGTTTTTAGAGCCTTATCATATTCTGGACTTGATGTAGGGACCTACTCCTCAGAGGGAGTGATCGGTGAAGACAATTGTAAGAGATAGTTGATAACTTATGGCACCCTTTTCCATTTTTGTCAAAGGGGGAAAGAGACTATGTGAAAATCCTCTAGGGAAGAGACTATGTATTGGAGAAAGAGTCTATCTAGTAAAGATACTGAGAGAATACTTTTGGTTTGATGGATTTTCCCATATGTTTCCATCAATGCCAAAGGGGGAGATTGTTTGATATTGCTAATGCATTGGGGAGATTTCTAGATACATTTAATATGTTTAATCACTATGTTGAGTGATGATGGAGTTACTGTTGTTGTCATTCATGTTTGGTCTTTGATGTCAACATGTGTTTCTATGGAAAGAAAAAGTTGGTTATTACAATGTACGAATACTGTAGGGATGTTTCAAAATGTGCAAAGTCAGTTGTGTGTACCAGAAGGTGGTGTGAGTAAGTCTCAATATTGGTTACTGGACAGTGACAATGGAAGTTGATAGAGTAAGTCTCATAGTTCTTGGTATATCTTATAGGCAATGAGGATTCAATGTATGTGAGATTAAGGGATGATAGATAGGGTACTGAAGAATGTTTGATAGTCTGCACAAGGTACAGAAAGAATGATGATGTTAGCTATGGCATGTGTTCTTGAGAAGACTTATTTGGAAGCCGACTTGAGAGTTGTAGTGTGTATCATGAATGGCGAGCATGATTTATGGATGTCGTTCCTTAATTATTGAATTATAATTGTTGTATACTTATTTCAGATACTGTGTGTATCTTAGCAAGGAATTATATAATTATTTGTATATTAGGAAAGCCTAGTTGGCCGACCTGATGGTTTATTTTGTAATAGGGTATATATGTAAGATCTTTTCTTCTGAAAATATATGTAGAAAATTATATGTGATATAAAGAGGATTGTGGAAGCAGCGAGCTTGAGTCTGTTGGATGTAGAGCAGAGGATAAATTATATACTTCATTGGAATTGATCAAGAAAAGATAGTTGCTATCAAACAATTCAAAAGATTGTGTATTTCTTTATATACACTTGTGTTGTGAATAGTGAGTTTTAAAGGTGGACATAACCTTCTTTGGGCAGTGAGCCTACCCTTCTCTTTTCTTGACTCCTAAAAGGGTCTATCCTCTAGCAAGGACTATGTACTGTAATTTTTTAATTAGCTCCTAACATGGCTAGATCTTCTAACAAAGATACTATATTCTCAGTACATCATTAGTGGGTGTTAATTCCCACTGGGGTTTTACCTTTAATAGGGTTTCCTTGACAACAAAATATTGTGTTATTGTGTTGGAATTTCACTGTGTTCATTGGATTTGATATTGCTACTATTCAAAGTTTAAAGTTTAATAATTTGTCATACAACTAATTCTCCCCCCTCTCAGTTGTGTTGGTGGACTGTTATTCCTAACATTGATGATTGGCTTCAGTAGGATCCTAATGACGTCAAGCTTGACAATGTTTACATCATAGTAAAGAAAAAGAAGATTAATGGATATTTAATCTTTTCATTTACATCTAAGTACATTAAGGAAGTGGTGTTCGTGGTCATGGTGCAACATGGAGATTTTTTGTGTTATGGATTTTGACACCCATGGTAGGTTTGGGATCCTAGAGCTTCATAGTTGGAAAATAATTTGATGATGGATTGCTTGAGGGAAAGAAATATTCAGGTGGGGAGGATTTGTAATGTCTCTAATTTTAATAAAGTAACATAAATTAAATAATTAAGTGGCCCCAAGATTGAAATAAAATTATAAAGGATTTCTTTAATTTTAATTTAGTTATAAAATTAAAAGGGGCCCAAGTAATAAAATATAAATAAAGTATGTCAACCTATTTGTAACGCTTTAGGAAACTTCTTGTGGCCCTTTATAAGGTTGTGTTTGGCATTGTAGGTAATTATCATGGAGTTTATGTTTCTTTGTATTTTCAATTCCACTTGGAATTAGGTATTTGGTTGTATGTAGTTTTGGAGGTAGAAGATCCTCCCTAGTCTGTAATTATAGTTTCAATGGTTAGCAGCCACCCTAATCTGCCATTGGAAATATCATCTTAGATATTTCACCTTGTACTTGAATGCCAAATTTTTGAAGTCTCTCTTGGAGACAAATTTGTATTGTTGAACTTCATTAGAAATATATCTCAGATCTGGAAGTACAATATCTGATTTACAGCCATTCATTCTTACATCAGTACTATTGTTTGGTATAGCAAGTTTATCTATGCATAATTTTGGAATTAGAGGAAGATTCATTCATGTCATCACTATGCACTCGATGAGTTGAGTTACATGCCCACTTGGTTGTACAGTGACTAGTTTTTACGGTGGAGGTAGGGTGTGCGAGTGCTGTGTGATTTGTGGAGTGCAGTCATGCAATATGTGGTGTACAGTAGAAGTGTGTTGGATAATCATTACAGTTCAGTACATCACAAATTCTATATATTGATTACATGTAAATTTTGATTTAATAAATGTTGGGGTAGAATTTCTATGATTTATGTAGTTTAATGTTAATATGTAATTTTAAGTATTCTACTTGTTCTTTTATTTAAAAGAAATTAAATACTCCTAAATAATTAATTGATTCTTGTATGTGTGTATATGTATATAATTGAGGGAGCTTTAATTAATATGAATGTAATGCTAGTGCATTTTTTAAATTAAAATTTAAAAAATTATATTTATTTTCTTGATATAAAAGCTACCACTTGCAAATAATAGCAGAGAATCTCAAAGTGAATTTGAATCTTGTCCTATTCTTGTAAATAAATGTGAATTAAATTGAGGAGCATTTTTTTAACCTTTGTCTCTCCAGGGCCAAGTCGGCCTCCTTTGAAGGGGCATGCATTTTCAGCACATGAAGGGTATTTCAATGAGATATTGAGCCAAATCCAAATAACCAATTTGAATCACTTTCCAAATAGTAGATCTTGCATATAGAAAAGAACAAGCTTCTCATGTAGCAATACCAATTTCATTAAAATTTTAACCCTTGAAATGGTTCATTTAGAAGAAAATCTAAAATAGCTGCAAACCAAGACAACGTGGAGGATACATGCATTAAATCAAGCAACACTTGTACTTGTCTAAATTTGAATCATTAGCATATATGAATTCATTCTAGACTCAACAACTGGTCATTGAAACCAAGTTACATGAATTTTTGAATAATGCTATAAGCACCTGAAGCCATAATCAACATATTTCCAAGAATAAGACAAAATTCAAATTTATCAAAGATATCATGAACCTTAGGAGACTCATACTTAAGTCTCAAATTCAAAAAATTTATCAGCATTTACATCGAGAAGTAAATGTTTTCATGCCCAAATTTTATAGCAAAAACACACCAACAATTTTTTTCAAGACATATTGAATTAACTAATGTTTGCATGTTGACACTAGTAAATTTTAGCTTAATTTTCAACAAGGATTAGTCAATTTTTCGATGCAAATTGGTCGACCAAACGACTATTTTCATTGTCAAACTTTCTGCGTTAATTATTTGACACATTATATTGTTGTCAAATATTTGACTCCTATAGTTGTCGAACTATCGACTGATCCCACGTCAAAATAATCACTTTAATTATGAAGAATGTCTGACATATCTTTCATCACTTTTGACCAATGTTGGTCGAAATAATCGTATACTTGGTGTGCATAGCCAACATATCTTTTTGCATTTCTGACCACATATGGTCAGAAAATCAATAGATGAAATACATTGACTATATAGCATTGGCATCGAACTTAAGGTAGTTTCATCGAAATATCAACCATTGGTTACATCAAGAGTATAGCATTCTCATCGAATGTACAGTCTTTGTTGGTCGAAAAATCAACAACATATTAAGTTTTTTTTTAAAAATAATATATATTATGAAATCTATTAATATACTATAGTGATTTATGGGTGTCCAAAATGTCTCTTTCATTGCAAAAATGGATTGAAATGAATGTTATTATGATTTTCATTCATCCCTACATTGATTTAAATGGTTTTTGTGAAGATTTATAATGGTTATTCCTTGTTTTGTAATGATTGTTCATGTACAAGGACATTGGCAACAATCAATTCTACTTGATGCAATAATGGCTTTGAGAGGTCCTACACTAGGTAGGGTTATTTTTATTTATTGAATGGTTTCAATGATTGACAAGTAGCAAACAAAAGCCTAAGCTAGTGGGGAACTTTCTAGCCCCCTACTTTAGCCACTAGATCCCATCCACTTCCTCAAAATTTGCAACTTGTTTCCTTAATGCTAAATATTATACTGGGATAAACCTCAAATTTATGAATTGCAAAATATGCCCAAAATCTGAGTCTTTTCCAAAAATATTTCTCAAGTTTAAATTGGAGAAGACATACTCAGACATAATAATCTATGGGCTGGCCCCCATACCACTAGAGAAGGAGATAATGCAAGCCTCTGTCAAAGAGAAACAATCATTCAAATTGATCACTAGGCATTGGCTATAATGGAAGTGTGATCATTTTCTTTAAAAATAGAAAACCTACGAGGTAACTTGACCCCTAAGCTTACTAGTAAACCAATTAAAGCCAAAATATTGGAAAGATAGGAAGCTCCCAGCACATGATTTTGCAAGAATGAAGCATGAGATCAAACTTAAAAGTGAGGAATTACTTAAGTTTTATAATTCAGGTCATTAAAATAAATAAATAGTTCCAACAATAAGAATTTTTTTTTTCCTGTTTGTCCATAGCAAATGCACAAATTAATGTCTACAAATGTCTTGCATTTGTGACAAAAGAAATGTTGTGGTAGTTAAAAAGAGTACCTTTAGGTAGAATGCAAAGCCTATGAGAAAAAGGCTAGTTGTCATTCCTGTAGACAACTTGCATTATCAAAACACATTTCAATATTGTAATTATACTTATGAATTAAATCCATGCCAAAATAATCCACTCCTTTAAAATACTTTCAATGATTGTACTTATAAATGCTAGAGCAAAGGAAATCTAATATGCAATATGAGATTTCTTAGACTACGATCAAGTGCATTAAACATAATGGGAAGCATGGTATATTGAAGACAATGTATCAAAGGAAAGAATTAAAGTGACTCTTCCTATATAACTATGGTCACATTTTTCATCAAACAAGGATAACAATCATAATTGTTTCTCTAGAATTTAAGAGATAACAGAAGGGAGATGGGGGATTTCAAGCTCATGAACTATGCCCTTATTGAGTACCTACATAGAGAAGATGGAGATTGACAAACTTAAGAGTCACATGCACGGATGTTCTTTAAAAATGCATTATATTCTAATTATAGTGATTTTTGGGTGCCATCTATACGTACATTAGTTAGTGTTCAAGTTGCATTAGTTAGTGTTCAAAATAATAATAAAATGTGCATATATTTTTCCATATAACATATAAGCCAATTATTTTATAAATAATTTGGACTCAATGCACAAAATGGATGAGATATTCATGCTTACTTATTCAAATATCAACACGAAGGAAATGCAGTTGAACAAGAAGAATACACACTAGATCAAAGATCTAGCATTTGGATAAGCATGAATGTTATGTTTACACCAACTATAGTGAATTGATATTCCCACATAGATCTATCACATGCCTACTTTTGAAGCAGACGCTGAAACGATATCTGCACAAAATGTTTGAAGAGAATTTCATTTTAGATTCGATAATTCCAAATAAAAAATATTATACTTCATTGTTAGACATAATATTCATCATAGAAGAGACCCTTGTAGTTGAAGCTAAAAATAAGTGTAGAGAAGAGAATAGTAGAGTATACCTATATCTATACTCTAGGTTTTCATTTGTATTGTTATTCTCACTTTTATTTTGTGTGTTTTCAACCGATATGTCTCCTATTATAGATAGAGGCAAATAAAATATGCACGGAAAATACAATAATATAAAAGATGTGTACAATCAATATTGATTGCAACTTTCCTAGAGGCCCTAAAAGAGAGAAAGAGGGAACAACATGCAACCCTAGATCTGGGAGTGACCTTACATTTTTCTCACTACTTAAAAATGTGAGAAGATATTAAATCTAAAGGGCCCATTTATTTGATCACTTTCTACAAAAGACCCCAACCTTCAATTCAACATATGTAACTCAAAGCCAGTTGTTGCATCTATGTAAAACCCTACACAACCCCAAATAAACCCTACTTGAACCCCTTAGTTCAAGCTAGAGCAATTTTCCCAAATTAAAAATACTTTTGAGTTGCAATAATATGTAAGTTTAGCTCAAGAAACCTTAAATTTATGATGAGTATTTTGTGAACATACATTGTCCTTTATATTATGAGTAGCATGTTTCTTTTCTAGGTTTTCATTTGTATTGTTATTTATTTTTATTTGGGTGTTTCTAATTGATTTGTCACCTATTATAAATAAAGGAAAATAAAACATGTAAGAAAGATAAATTAATATCAAAGATGTGTATAAATCAATATCAATCACAACTTCCTCAAAGACCAAAAAGAAAGAAGGGAGGAACAACATATGACCTAGATCTAAAAATAACTTACTATTTATCTTGCGCAAAAAAAAAAGGAAGATATTAAATCTAAAAGTTCCACTTATTTGATTATTTTTTAAAAAAAACCCAACCTTCAACTCGACATATGTTACTCAAAACTGATTACTTTATGTACACAAACCCTTACTTGAACCCCTTGATTCAAGTAGAACAAGTTTCACCAAATTCAATAGTTTTGAGTTGAAATAACATCTAACTTTAGCCTAGACTTTTGTTAATATTACATGGTAGTTTTAACATCATTAAAATCTCCAATCTACTAACTTGGGGCAAAAATGTCTCATTTATTCTAATTAAAAATTGGTCAAATTTTCAACAACTCACCAAAACAATACTTAAAAACTTGCCAAACTATATGGTGCGTAGGTAAAGCCATTGAGTTCCAAAGAACTCCTACCATGTTAAATGGTAGTTCACCAAAATAGAGTCAGATTCAATTAACATTATCTATTGATCTTACTTTAGGGAAACTTGTGGAGGACAATAAACTATATTGGTACTATACATGCTTTTCTTCTAACACTGTTACAATACCCATGAAAGTCTAAATGAACAAGAGCAGGAAAGCCACCATGAGGTTGATCTCTGCCAAGCAAATAGTGGGATTTTTCATTTTTCATCTCAGTATGCCTGAGTGAGTGTTTCAATTTTACTTCCCTTCCCTGAAATTACAAAAATAACTTATTTTTTACCCTTAAACATTTTATTAAATATTTGTTAATCTATTTGCAGAAGAAAGGCAAATGGAGAAACTACTAGTGAGTGCACAAAGAGGCCATAGATATAGAGAAGCATGTTATAGTGCCAGCTCTAGATCCACAATATGTCCAATGCAAGGATTTTGTGGAGGATTACACAACATCACTTTCTTGTGACCCACCTTTGGATCCTTCAAGTCCACTTTGGAAAATCCATATATTGAATTACAGGTAAGGGGAAGTAGAAGCAAGCCTGGTTTTCAAAATTCACCATTGTCTAGGTGATTGTGTGTCTTTGATGTCCCTTTTCTTGGAGTGTACGAGGAAAATAACAAATATGAATTCCATCCCCACTTTTTCGAATGCAAGTAGAAGAGAGAACAAGATTTCAACAAATTGGAGCACTACTAACCTTTTGCAAATATTATGCACTCTCATACATGTGTTTTGGCTCACATTGAAAGATCTATTCAATCTTATTGCAAGTATTTTGTGGATGAAAGATAGAAAAATATTTAGAAGGGGAAGATCCACGTGTCCAAAGCAGTTGGCTCATGTCACAATCGATCTGCAGGACATTGCTGTGGTGAAAAATCCTTTAAATCATGTAAGTTTTAACTCCAAACTCCACTAAATCAAATTCATTTGGTATATAATTTTGATCGGTATTTGAATAGCTTTTGCATAGTTATAACTTTAAATAGGGATTTAATCTATAAGACGTAAAAGAAAGACTTGATACTGGCATTGGCATGTTGTGGTATTATTCTTGTCTTGAAGGGTCAAATTTTGTGGGGTGCTATTGTTAAATGTTTAATAGAGATTAGGTACTCCATTTGTAACCTCATCATTCACAACTCTAGGTCAAAAGTGTTTACCCCACTTTTATTAAAAAAAGATAGCCTTGATAATTTCAAGAACTACAGGTATAGATATTTCACATAATATCAAAGAGTAGAGTATCTATAATTATTATAAGTGTAGAGAAGTAGTGTGCAATGATATAATTCTACCAAAGTATTTATTCTATAATGAGTCTTCCAAAAATTCATAATGAAGGTTATTGATTCCACTATAAACATTTGTGTTTTGCTTCCACTATGTACTCTGACCAACTAAGTGGTTCATAACTTCATAGTTATTAATTTCACACTCAAACATAAAGAATAAAAATGAGCACATACAATGGGAGAATATCTCTTGGTTTCAAGAGGAACCCAGTCATCTAATAATTTCATGTATTTCTCAAAGTCATCAAACATGTTAACAGCAAAAATGTGTGCTTTGTCCAACTTATATCCATTTGTCTGATCTTTTGTTGTTTGTGCCTCTTGCCAAGTACCTATTTGATGGTTCCCGCAATCCATCAAATGAGATATTGTCATGTCCCCGCTTCAAATAGAATTTTAATAATAATTAAATAATATATATAGAATAATCAAGTCTTGAATAGAGTCATGACCCATATGGTTCTTCTTTGTCTATACTTGGGAGATATAAAATGTAAGTTGAAAATGAAGGAAAGGCACACAAAAAATAGGAATCATATAAAAGGATCATAAAAGTGACGAAGACAAGTCATATCCTTAGCATAGCATGCAAGCAACATACATGCTCAGTGATAAACAAGAAGAATATAAGAAAATCATGTCTATTTATTGACTTATACCTGTCCATCCATGTCACCGTGCAAGATCCTCATCAAAGGGGTTAAATTTCTTGCATATGTTAATCATTTATCTTAAGTTAGCTAAAAATTACATGATAAGTATGCTACAAATTATGTAGAAGACAACATGAACAATATGCAAGATCGTAAACATGAACAAATTACCTTTACCTTATATATGGAATGCAAGATCGTCAATAGAAGGGGTGACAATGTGTGTAGTCAATTGTCTGTTTCCAGAAAGGGTGACAATCAAACAAAATATATACATGTATCAGCAACAATTAATTGAGAATCATAAGAAATACATTGGCAATTGTAAATCACATATGTTGTAACTAAACTAAGGGAGTTTCACTAATGCATATGTGAATCATTTATCTTAAGTTAGCTAAAAATTACATGATACATCTGCTACAAATTAGGTAGAAGACAACATGAATAATATGTAAGATCGTAAACATGAACAAATTACCTTTACCTTATATATGGAATGCAAGATCATCAACAGAAGGGGTGATGATGTGTGTAGTCAATTGCATGTTTCTAGAAAGGGTGACAATCAAACAATATATATACATGTATCAACAACAATTAATTGAGCATTATAAGCAATACATTGGTAATAATAAATCACATATGTTGTAATCATTAGAATTGAACACAATAAATATGTAATCATTAGAATTGAAATCAATAAATCAATATTAAATATATATACTAATCAATATAAATATATATAAATAATTAAATTGCATACCTTGTACATTTCAATCATGTCATTGATCATCTTCTTCATCCATCTCATCATCATCGCCATCATCATCGTCATCATCATCATCATCATTGTCATCATCTTCATCATCATCATCATCATCGTCATCGTCGTCATCATCATCATCATCATCATCATCATCATCATCATCATTTCCATTATCATCATCATCATCATCATCATAATCATCATCATCATCACCACCATCGCCACCACCACCATCATCATATTCTTCTTCATCATCTTCTTCTTCTTCTTCTTCATCTTTAGTATCTTCTTCTTCCATCATATTATACTTTATCGGTCTTCCTCTTGAATCATGTCTAACAATAAATGACCAACCCGGTTTATGTGGAACCTCTAAGTAAAACACTTACTCACAATGGATTGGAATAACATAGGGCTCATCTCCAATTGGCTCAAATGACCTTGTATTAATCATTGTAAATCCATTATCATGTTGAATAACAGTTCTATCAAGATCATTTTGATTCAGTCGTAGCCTGTACCATTTGATGATAAATAGAACTAATTTGAAGGAGTTAAAGTCACACTCAAGTATATCATCCAAGATGTCATAGTATCAATTTTAAGATTATTGAGGATGTATGTCATTTCTAGATGATATATTAGTGACCTTGAAGACTGCAGTTATCTAAAATCACAAGTTTTCTTCGTGTCATCCAACTTTTTTATGCAAAATTTGTGGCCATGATAGTACATAGCTTTGCGGTGCTTGACCTGTAATTTTTCAAGCGTGTAAAAATTATTTTCATCGTGAGTTGATATGAAACATATGGGTCATGATCATTAATAAATTTTTATGTACCTCTCTACCTCTTAAACCATATGCTAGATCAATTACCATTGGTGTAACATTGGAATCTCCATTACGATGAGCTTCTCTAACCAATGAAGCAACACCTTCCCATGTTAATGAGAAACTATTTTGTTGACATCATTCAATCCATACCGTCATCCAATCAAGATTGTTCACAATATACAAATGTATTGCATTCCACTCTCAACCAACTGTATAAAAAAAATAGACCAATTACAAATAACTTATATTGAAGATTTATAAGAATTAATTAACTACAATAACATCTTATAATTACCTCTCACTTCTATCAATCTACCTTTCCCCATCAAGTACTCCCCTTCAAATTTGTTAATGGATTTGGGATCCCAAATACGATCTACATGGATCTTTGTTGCAAACTTATGAAGATATTCACTAATGTACACCATGGTCTAGTATACCATATATCCCTCCACCATAGAACACTCAGGATGTGCTCTCTATCGAACCAAGCCCTTCAAATATTTCAAGTGCCTCTCAGCCATCCACATTGACCTATTTTGTATAGGTCCACACAATTCAATTTCCTCAACTTGATGTATGAGGTAGTGTTCTTGTGCATTGAAAAATGTTGAAGGTAGACACTTTTGCATTTCAAACATAAGATGAGGAATTTTTCTCTTCCAATATTTTATATCTTCTTTATTGATTTCTTTTGATGACAACCACCTCATGTATTTTCCAAGATCATATATAACTTGTTTGACACTGTTGTTGAAGTGGTGTGGGAGAGATAGAGGTAGACCATACTGCAATATCTGTAAAATGATCTTATCAATATTTTATAAAATAATGCAATGAATACTACATGTAGTATACAAATATATAGTGAATATAAAATAACATGAATTACCTTAATAAATGTATGCCAATCATGTGTTTTTATCCCTGGCCCAAATTCACTTTTCTTTGATATGAGATTGTTTATGTTTGCAATAAATCCTGTGAGAAATCATATTTTTTTATGATTTCTTTTATAGCATTGCTCTACAGCTCCAACAATAACCAAGGGCACTTATATCAATCTGGTCTCCATTGTTATTTGATTGAATGAAATTTTTCATTGCATGGTTGGATTCTTCAATGTCACTACAAATTTTGACAATTTTATCTTTGTCATGTCTTCCATCCAATATTTTCCATAATGTCTCTGTTACATTCTTTCCAATATGCATAGCATCAAACAAATGCACGATTGGGAGTTGCTTGTAGTAAGACAACCTACTAAATTGTGTAGGATAACTTTTTAGTCTTTTTGGAAGTTAGTCATTAATGCCTTGACAACTTTCACAAGCATCAATTACATCATCAGTAAACAAAACACAATAGAAAAATATAAATTTCAAATAAAAACCATCAGATGGAATGACATTACCTCGATGATTTATTTTATTGTATTCCAACTTCCATAGGTGAGGTGTCATTTTCTGTGGCTTTGATGTAGTCTCTTCTTTCCCATTGAAAAGATTTTTTTTATTAATTTGGTACTTATGATTTATGTGGAGAAAGTGTCTATGCTCATCGAACACCTACTTTCCTAAACTTTTTGAATGATGAGATTTCATCTTTGGACCAAAAACTGGACATGCAAATTTTCCCTATGTCTAAAGACCTACAAGATCATGTATAATTTGATTAAATATGTTAATTTTGTGTTAGCACTATAACATACCAAAAAAGAGGTGTTAAGAAGAGAACATACCACAAAAATTTGTTAGCCCGTGGGCATCATGCATACAAGCATTGCATGGAATTGAAATTGTCTTTGTCCTATTGGTCTAAAGATGTCATACATAGTGGCCCCATTCCATAACACCATCAAATCGTCAATAAGGGGCTCAATATATACATTCATATCTTTAACTTGGTACTTACCTAGTTGAATGAACAAAAACATTACATAATTATTATGACCATTTTGATAGATTATTTATAATAAATTAATTTAGATGACTATTAAATGAAAAAATACCTGGAACAATCATTGTCAACATTATGTGCTCCCTCTTTATGGACATCCAAGGAGGAATGTTATTGTTGATAACAAAAATAGGTCACACCGAGTAAACAGATCTCATCTCTCCAAACAGATTGACACCATCTACTGCCAATGAAAGCTTGAGATTATGAGGTTCTTCTTTAAAGTGTGGCCAAGTTTCCTCTATTTCCATAATGTCAAACCATTCATAGGCATTTGTATAATGTCATCTCAACTTCTATTGTGTGCATGGTAATCCATAAATTATGCCAAGGTATTGCACCCGAATAATCATTGTAGACGTGGAATAATGGGAATATAATGAAGAACCTTTCAAGACACCTTTTTTGTTATTTGATCTGATCGATATCTACTAATATGACAATCAGGGTATTCTGTTGCAAATTTATATTCTTTATGATATATAATATGATCATTCAGACATGCATGTATTGTTTGATACTCCATTCCAATATCTTTCATAATGGCAGATAATTCTTGGTATGAGCGAGGTAGAATGTTTGATGGTGGTAACAAACACTCACCTATCAACCTACGACCAAAAATTATAATTTTTTAATATAAAGAATATTAATTGCTACATGATTCACCCTTTGTTAACTATAAGGAAATTACGACTAAAAAAATGAAAAAAGATGGCATACCTTAACATATGTGTGATTGCTATGTTGGATAAACCATTCATAACCTTCAAGTTTACCAACAATAATACAATGACAAGAAGACTTGTTTGGGAGCCTTCGTATAGGGGATCGTATACCTTCTCAAGTATAGGTACATCAAGGTCATCTACATCTTCATCATCATCATCATCATCATCATCATCATCATCATCTTGATCATCTTGATCATCATGATCATCTTGATCATCATGATCTTCTTGATCATTGTGATCTTCTTCCATGGGATCATTACCTTCTACTTCGATATTCACACCTCCATGTTCCCTCATTTGGAAATCCACATTCTCCGGATTGTCATGGTCCATAACATGAAACCCAAGGTGGTTGACCTATATCAAAATGATGACCTTAAATTAACCACGACCATGATGTCATCATCAAATCATGTCTTATGTATTTTATAAATTATTAAAATACATACCAATGGACGAAATTCATTTTCCCCTTCAATGTGACCATGTTGCCTACAATGTTCCTTGACTGTTTTGATTAGATATCTTCGAGTCTTTAAGCCCTTACAAGTTTTGCAGGGACAATAAAATTTTCCATCACCTTTTCTTTTAAAGTTAGACCACAATCTAGCAATTTTCTCCTTATTTTGTTATGGATTGATATTGTCAGACATGGTCTTTCTTGAATGTAATGACTCGTTGGTGGAAGAAGGATGATTTGTTTGCAACCTACAAATACAAATCATCACTGAACAACCATTTTCTCAACTCTAATTTTCTCAACACAAAGGGACATTTATCATAGCCATAGAAACCTAATTATTTTTAAATGGAATACACCAAGGAGTACCATCAGAAATATTAACTATTTACAATCATGAAAATTAAACCTAAATCAAATAGCTCATTTTTTTATCAGCATGTGTAGTCTTTGTGTATATGAAAAATGAATGAAATATCAAGATGAAATAAAATAGTATTCCATATAGAGTGAATGAAATATACCATCAAAAGAAGGTGACAAAATCCTATCACCAAGCATAGACATAGGAAATAAAAAAGTGACAAAAGACAAGAAATAAGAAAAATCATTATGACTATAGAAAAATTATTAAGACTATAGAAATGGATGGTTGTGATGCTTTTCCATTACAAAAATTGAGCATTCATCATTTGGTATATGAACAGGTGAAAAAAATGCAGATTTGACAAAAATATATTAGGAACTAGACCTCGTAGCAAATGGATTTGTGATGATTTTCACAATAGTACATGTGTTGTTGGGTTAGCTCCCAGAAGTACTTAGGAAAATCTACATGTTCATCACCTATGCATATGAAGTGTCTCTAATGGAAAATACAGTCATTGAACAACCATTTTTTCAACTCTAATTTTGTGAGAAGATCAATCAAATAATAAAAAAAGAAACACTCTTTGTCAACAATGTTCAAAATCGTTAGGACTATAGAAAAATCATTAAGACTATAGAAAATCAAGTTCTAGAAATGGACGGTTTTAATGCTTTTCCATTACAACAATTGAGCATTCATCATTTGGTATTGTGTATTCCATTTAAGTATGTCAGGCAAAAAGTATTCCAGTTAGATTCAAAAACATGCATATTTGACCAAGCATTACTGGGAGCTTGACCCAGTAGCAAATGGACTTTTGATATGATTTTCACAATATTACATGTGTTGTTGGGTAAGCTCCTAGTAGTGCTTAGGAAAATCTGCATGTTCACAATAGTACATATGTTGTTGGGTAAGCTCCTAGTAGTGCTTAGGAAAATCTAATTTTCACAATAGTACTAGTACATGTGTTGTTGGGTAAGCTCCCAATAGTGTTGGGTAACCTGTGCATATACAAAATTCATGTGTTCATATAAGATTCGATCAAAGAAGGTATATGCACAGGTGACAAACATGCAAATTTGACCAAGCATTGTTGGGAACTAGACCCTGCAACAAATGGACTTGTGATGATTTTTCACAATAGTAGATGTGTTGTAGGGTCATCTCCCAGTAGTTCTTAGGAAAATCTACATGTTCATCACCTGTTCATCACAATACTGCTTAGGCAAATCTGAATTTTCATCACCTGTGCATATAAGAGTCGATCAGAGAAGGTATATGCACAAGTGAAAAACATGCAAATTTGTCGACCAAGCATTATTGGGAGCTAGACCATGCAACAAATGGACTTGTGATAATTTTTCACAATAGTACATGTGTTGCAGGGTAAACTCCCAGTAGTGGTTATGAAAATCTTCATGTTCATCACCTGTGCATATGAAGTGGCTCTAATGGAAGATATAGTCACTGAACAACCATTTTGTCAACTCTAATTTTCTCAACACATAGGGACATTTATCATAGCCATAGAAACATGATTATTTTTAAATGGAATACACCAAGGAGTACCATCAGAAATATTGACCATTTACAATCATGAACAGTAAACCTAAATCAAATAGCTCATCTTTTTATCAACATGTGTAGTCTCTGTGTATATAAAAAATGAATGAAATATCAAGCTGAAATAAAACAGTGAACAAAAATTCAAATTCAAGGCCTAATTTATCAAGAGCAACAAACAATATGGAACCCCGTGACAATCAAAAAAAGAAACATACTTTGTCAACAATGTTTAAAATCTCGTCACCAAGCACAAACATAGGAAATAAAAAGGGGACAAAAGACAAAAAATAAGACAAATCATTAGGACTATAGAAAAATCATTTCATTAGGACTATAGAAAAATCATTAAGACTATAAAAATCAAGTTCTAGAAATGGATAGTTCTGGTGCTTTTCCATTACAACAATTGAGCATTCATCATTTGGTACTTCTCGGTGTATTCCATTTAAGTATGTCAGGCTGCACAAAGTATTCCATTTACATTTAACAAACATGTAGATTTGACCAAACATTACTGGGAACTAGACCTAACAACAAATGGACTTGTGATGATTTTCACAATAGTACATGTGTTGTTGGGTCATCTCCTAGTAGTGCTTAGGAAAATCTGCATGTTCATCACCCGTTTCTTTGAAAAGTTTCTAGATTCTGAGAAGAGGTATGAGTGGAGGCTAAAGAAGGGATATTTGTGAAGGTTTCATAGACCTATGTTACTTTTTTCCCACCTCAACTCAGTAAAGAAGATATTCTATAGAATTTTAGAGATCTAGAAAATCTTCACAAATATCCCTTCTAGCCTCCAATAAATATACGTGTTCTTAGAATCTAAAAACTTTGATCATTGATCTATTTGGTTTTGATAAAAGGAAATGATCTTACATCACTATTCACTCAAGAACATGTTTCCATATGCAATTTAATTCACTGTTGTAGTGACTGTACCCACGGGCAGAGATTTACTATTGCAAGGATGATTTTTATTTATTGATTGGAATCATTACAAATTTGGTCTCTTACACATCCCACCCTACTTCTCTCCTTCTACCCACATGGATCTTAATACAAATAAACTCCTAACTCCCCAAAAATTGACTGTACCTAACTCCAAACTGTCCCCAAACAGTCACAAAACTGACTGTTATAACCAACAATCAAATGAAATGGTTTGCAAGTTGAACATAGAAATGATAGCACATGGTACACCTTATAGAGTATATAGAGTAAACAATGATCACTAGATTGATTCAATTCTAGCATTCCATTAAACAATTTTCTTTTCACATTTTTCTTTCCTGTCTCAATTTGGTATCAACCCATTAAACAACTTAAGGGTCCATAAATTTATCTTAGTTTTCAATGCATGAGAAATGTGTTTTATTGAGTTACCAAGAAATAAAATCTAGGACAGTAAGCGAGTATATACTATATACCGTGTATATTGAAAAAGATGAACTTAGTGATTAGATAGATCACTAATAATGAAGAATTGTATATCATATTATAAAAATTTTAAGATTTCTTCACATGAATTGCATTTTAATTTGTTACCAAGAAACCAAATTTAGAGTCAGTAAGCTAGTATATACTATATACTGTAAAACTTGTTTTAATACATGGTCACCATTTTTATACTGAGATGAAATCATAGGATCATACCTTATGATGTGTTTTCAGGTCTTTTTAGCAAAGATTGAAGTGAGCCACCCCCCTAAACCATGGTACCAAAAATATGGCTAAGGTCCTAGATCTCTTCCATAGACTTGTCCTTGTACACAACATGGGTGTCACACATCTTTATGTTGAGGGATATTCTCTAATTATAATTGAAGCATGCAAGAAAAGAGTTTTCCAAAATTGGTGAATCCATTATGTCTAGCAACAATCTTGGATGCTCCTTCATAAATTTGATAACTTTACATTATCTCAAATACATATAGAGATGGAAATAGTTTATCTGATCTACTTGCAAATTGGGCATGTGATAGAGATAAAATGGTGTTTGCTAATGACATTAACCCATTACAAATTTACCTAGGGCTAGAAGATATAGTACTCAAGTACCGAGGTTACAATGGGAATTAAAGTACTTTGACTCTATCATGTTGTCAAGCCTCATGTTTAGGATTGCATTTGTATTGTCACTTTGTTTCCAACTAGTCACCTCATTATTTCCTTTCTTAAGTGTGGCATACAATTTAATGATTTGTGATGTCATTCCAAATTCATCTTACAATATGGAATTATATGGGTCTGTGAATTTCCTACTTTCAAGAATACTTTGTCATGTGTTCCCACTACATATCTCACATGCAAAATGACTGCATTCATGAGATCTAGCATGGTAAACATTCAGAGGATAGATGGTGTTTTTCTAACTTTATTTGATTCATGTACAAATTTTAGTTAACTTGTGCTATCTTTTATATCCCCACCTTTGAATTTTGAGTATTCTTTATGGACTATGATTTTCTTTTAATTGGAACAAAGATACAATAAAATTCAACTATTTTAAGGGATAGAAAGGTCATCAATGTGCAACATAATGGTGTAGCATGAGTATACTTCCAACGGAGTCATTTAATCACATAAAAAATAATCTTTATTCATAATGGAGATGTGTACTATGTCTTTTATGAAATCATATAAATGGATAAATATTGTGACTTTAATTGAAAATGATAGTAATAAACTTGAAGTCAAGAGTGAAGATCTTTAACATAATAGTCACAAAATAATTCAATCATTCATAAAAAGGAATAGAAAAGAATCATGCTTCAACCTCTTAACACCAGCCACTAAGGAGGATTTTGAACAGAGCATCAATCACTAATGAGGTTCAAATATAATTCATGTTTCAATTTCAGAAAAATGAAATGAAATATTTTCCATATTTCTACAAAGAAACATAACTGTGGTGGAGGGAAAATGTGTGCAATCGCATAAACATCCCCAATCTATGTGAACATTGTAAGAAGCCTTGCATTGAGTACTTACCAAGGATTTATAGGGTTTATCTATCTGTTTAATTTTGGGAGCTCTCGTAAGGTTGTTTTGATGTTAGTTTTGGGCTATATGGACACTGGTTTACATTTTAGTTTCTATTAGTATAATTTTATTTAGAAGTTTTGAAAATGTTGTTTTGTACACAAAGAAGAATATCTAGCTGATCAAAGAGACAATATATAATTTGAGGTGGGACAAAAGTAGCATTCATGCATTGCAAAAAGGAATGATTGGTGTCTTTATTATGTGGTGGGGTTGGGAGAGTGGTTAAAGGTTTCTGCAAGGCTTCATGATATGTAGGAGAAGTTTTAAGAAGTTCCAAAAGAGATATCTTGGCAGGAGTATTACGGAGTTGTTCAATTAAGCCATACTCCTTTCCAAGATTTTGATGAATACGGGGTGGAGGAGGAAGCATGGATTGAGAAGGTGGGAGAGGAGGAACAAATTGATTAGGTTGAAGATTTTTTCTTGTGTGATAGGTGTGAGCCACCGCATTATAATCCTTAATAAACTCCAAAGGACTACTAGATTTTTCTTTGATAGTTATAATTGGCTTATTTGGAGTTTAAAAAGAATTTTCTTGAGTATATTATTTAACCATAATCACTGGTGTAGTGAAATTTTGAGAAGAATGTTGAGGATAACCCTTAACAGTGACCATAGGTTTGTTAGGTGTTTGGAATTAATTTGATTGAGTGCATCCTTTGACAGTTATCATAGGCTTGTTAACTACCATAGGTTGAGTATGAACAATAAAATTGACTTGATCAAGCTCTTGATTGTTTGTGGGTTCATCACTAGAAAGGAGAGAATTAGTAATGATTTTATCCTCGTTTTCCAAGATATCCTTAGAATAGGGATTATTGAATTTTTTTAATGCTTCATCTCTGGAAGGAGTGTAAAATGAGGGTAAACTAATATTAAGAAAAGTATTTATGATGTCCTTTCCTTTCTCTATGATATCCTTATAAAAGGGATTTTTCATAGGCGAAAGATCATCACACATTGATTCATTATAATCACCAACTTATGAAGAACATGTTGACCCTAATTTATCACAAAAAGGTCATTTTGAAAAAACTTAAACCCTGAAATTTATGGTTGAGTGAAGAGCAATAGAAACAATGTAAAATATATTTTATGCAATAAAATGTAAATTCTTTCCAAGTTTCCTGTCTCTGCCTGTGAGGGTACAGTCAATGTATTGGGTGTCCAAAACATCTCCTTCATTGCAAAAATGGATTGAAATGAATTTTATTATGATTTTCATTCATCCCTACATTTATTTAAATGGTTTTTGTGAAGATTTATAATGGTTATTCCCTATTTTGTAATGACTATTCCTATACAAGGACATTGGCTACAGTCAATTCTACTTGATGCAATAATGGATTTGAGAGGTCCTACACTATTATGGATGGTAGAGGATGTAGGAAGGGTTATTTTTATTTATTGAATGCTTTCAATGAATTTTTTATTTGCAAGGATGAACATGGAAGAGATGCAAAGATCTATGATTGCATAAAATTGTTGATTGAAGGGTCACTTGCCCTTGGACCAGTCAAGGTCTAAGTACAGGAACAATCATTACAAAAATACACTATCAAATAAGCCTACACTATCATATTATACCTTTCCCACATATCCTACCATTCATGGTAGTGATGGAACACACCTATCCATCATTGATCCAAGCAAATGACTATTGCACAGGGTCATTGTTCTAGAAAAGTCAGTCCCAAAATAGGGAATATTTATTTTAGACTTCACCAAAATGATATAAAACATTCATAGGAATGAACTACCATATTAACCACAATCATTCCCAACACATTTCAATGAAAGAAAGTTTTTAAGTCTTCCAAAATGTAGACTGTAGCCTCATGGGTAGGAACATGGCTATTGCCAAAAATTTACATTTTATTGTATCAAAACATATGTTACATGGTGGTCTGGCTCATTAGGTAGTACTATAAAGTTAAAGGTGGTCAAAGCAAGGAGTAGGTACATGAAGAAAATTATTTGTCCAGATCATTAGAATATAAAAGACCTATGATATAATCAAGGTAAACTAAAGTATCATAATTAAAAGAGATAAAATCTAAATGTAAAAGGGGAATCTAACCAAATATTGTACAAGATCCTCTAGCAATGGAGAGATATGAGGGTCTCCATTCATCTCCCAAAGTCTATTCCAATGTGTCGAAGGACATTCAAGGTCTGGTATAGAAAACATAGTGTCATGGTCAACACTAGAGAAAACCACTCCTAAAACATGGTTTGTGATATCACCATAAATTGTTCTACCTCCTAAATTGATTTCTTCAGTATGCTTCCATATAAATATGGGAAAATATATAGCCACCCAATATATGTTTAGGATGTCATGTTTCCAAAATAACAACTAAAGGATGAATAGAAAAACCCATGATAGCTCCTCAAAATAAAATATTCAAACCATAAAAAAACCTTATTACATATAAAGTGGGTCAAATAAAGTTCTCTCCAACAAAAAGACCCATTCCAAGCACTAAAATTTCTAAGTAATTGATTAGATAGTGAAAACACAAAAATCTAAATAAAATTTACCTAATGAAAACTATGCAAAAGTGTATTTATAAATTTGAAGAGATATGAGTCACATTTCCAAAATCATAAGAATAAAAAATATGGATACAGTCATGAAAAAACATGATCAGAAGGTAAAACTAAAAATACGACTTTGATTGAGTATATAAAAAATATTAATCTAAAGATGACAATTAGACCAAGACCACTAGAAAGTGCTTTGAACCATCATTCCAAGGATATCTATTTTCCTGATTGAGATATTTTTGCCAATTAACAAAAATAGATGAAAAAAGTTAAAGAAGGGCCCGCTAGTATATGCTAATAAAACACATAATATTATCCAATTATTCTTGGAATATGTTGGTCACTTGAAAAATATCTCTTTTGTTGTAATGTTCCCTCTAATACTAGGGTTTTCCATCCTTGAAAAATAATTTATGGTGAAAACATTGCATGTGATAAGCCATATTTAAGGGAATATTCCCTAGTGCACGAGGAGGCATTAAAATAAGGTAAAAAAATCTAACTATGTGAGAAAATGCGAGCAAGGAGGAGTGTATTGATGGACTTTATGATGTTGGTTGCACAATGGGGAATGTGGAAAAGGAATGCATGCATTTGTTAAGGCATTTTTTTAATTGTTTTCTTCATGCCTCCTCTTTTGATTTTTTGACCAAATTTTTTCACTTTTGATTTTTGCAGGAAATGCAACATGACACAACCTTATTCAAATTGCCCATAGCCCAACCGACCCATAGGGGATTGATTATTTGGGAAGGAAGGTCGATCCAAATTAGTTGATTAGGTAGGCGAGCGACAATGAGCTTTCTCTCTGCTCACCGGTGCTTGGAAGGAATTCCATTACTTGGCTCTATTATTCTAAAGGGGATTAGTTTTGGGAGTGTTTCCCTTCTCTCTGGAAATTCACACCACTTCTAATGGTGTTCACGCCACTTCTAATGGTGTTGTGAACACCATTAGAAGTGTAGGATATACAACATTATAGAAGGAAAACCAATGCCATTGAAGATTTTAATTTCAATAGCCAAATAATCTCGAGGGTAAATAATGCAGAATGAATGCATTTAAGATTCCAAGTCCAAAGATTAGGGTTTCAAACCCGTGACTTAAGAACTACAAAGAAAACACAAATGAAAACAATTCAAAATAAAAAAAAGGTACCCTTGATTAAGCAAATGCCAAAAACATCGAATCTCTTACCAAGACTGCAATGAAATGGTTGGATTAGAATGCCTATTCCTTTTGATGCTTGCTCGGGTTTGAGAATAGTAATGTGGAAGAGAAGGAGATGCTAGAACTTACAAACTAGATGCGTATAGGCGGTTTCGACTGCTGCCCTCCTTCACCACTCCTTTGCTCGCAAACTATAATTGCCAAAATGAAATAAAATGAAACTATGTATTTATATTTTTTAGTTATATTCCTGTGTTGGTTAGAATTACGACCACCTGGCATGGTCGTAATTCTGACCAACATGAGAATAGATTAAAAATAATCAAATTTTTCCTTCTATAAACTGACCAAGGAAAATCATTTTAATGCTTGGTCAGAAATGTTGGTAGGAAATGTGAGTCAAATATACTAGTGTGATAAGGTAAAATGATTATAAGTTTACTGTTAGAGCTACAACATTGATAGTTTGAATTTAACTTTCGAGGGTAACCGGGTTTATTATAAAAGAAAGAGAGGGGAATCGTGACAAGAAGTGACCATGTGGATAACTCCCCATCCATGACTGACAAGTCAACATCCCTCGATAGGGTTACAATCCTTTGGAATCTAACTAGGGTATCTACCCCTAACTAGGTCCAATCATTTAGTCCTAATTAATTATGTTTAGTAAGGGGGTTTAATAGTTCCTATTAACACTCATACGGTTATTTGATAAACCTAAAAATCATCACCCTTCCCAAATTATGATCTAACCCTTAGGAAGGCATTAATAAATTTGTCATTAAATCTAGACCCTTACAATTATATAAATTTCATTAACTAAATTTCCCATTAATAAATTATAAGGTCTCATTTATAAAATTTATGACACCAAACCTTAAATGTCCCCTTTATAAACTAATAGACTCATCAATTTACTATTAAAAAAAATTAATTATTTTAAAGCCCCATTTTTAAAATTAAATGGCACATATAAACCAATAATAAAATATCCTATTATTATAATATTATAAAAAGATATTATTAACTATGAAGTAAAATCTTATCAAAGACAATTTAGTACCTATTATATAAGTTATTAAACTATAACCATAATTTAATTTTTTTCATAACATGTTATTATTAAACTTTATATTAAAATATTTTGCTACTCTTATAAAATTTAATCGTATTATAACATTATTTATACACTGTGTTAATTTTAGAAACATATATTAAAATTATTAATATATAATAAGTTAGTAAATTTGACCATCATATTACCTAACATGCTATTTTACAACCTCGTTTAAAAATAATCTCACTTTAATAATAAATCCCCCTTTAAGTGAAAGAAAAATCTTGCTCCCAAAAAAATCTTCTTTATTATATTAAGATTCTCATGCCTTAAATGAATTACCCTTTTTATAATTATAGGCATATTAAAAATTTAAAACATAACACATTTATTAAAACATCAAACTTATGATTAAATAAAAGAAAGAAAGGCTCACATAAAAAATTAAAAAACATAATTTAAATTCCATTTTTGTTTTAGACAAACCCAAAATAGGGTTTCCAAGAGAGGCATTTATGAGAATATAAATTTCTTTTTTTGAAATTGCATTCTCTTCTTTGTCTCCCTCTCTCTAATTTTCCCTCTATCCTAACCCTGATTTCCGATTAGGGTTACGACATGAGATTTTCTACTCTAGTTTTTTTTGTTTCTTTATTCTCTTATTTTCTTCTTATTTCTTTTTCTTCCTCTCATACTAAAATATTTGTGAGTGCATGTGTAATGCCCACCCCTTTACTACTATTTTTGTTTATGACGCCAACTCGTTTAGACCACTTTTTATGAATACTAAATCTCCAATTTTATTTAATGATTCAGTTCTAGGATACTTTAAATCGTTTGATTTATATCATGTTTGTTAGATGATAATAGTTATTTACAAATGATGATGTTGCTTAGGTTATGATTTTTACTAACCTCATACTTGCATGTGTATGGTTGACATGTATGTTTTATATTTTTATTTGATGTGCCTGATGTGGTTGAGGGATAGAGTTGTAGTTACTTGTTTGTGAGATCCACACGATCGGTCGATCCCCACCATTGTCTGTTATATATTTATACATGTATGTACATGCTTGTCTTTTATGTAAGATTTCAGATACCAGACATGGATTTCTCTGAATTGTCAGAATGAGCATGCCCTATCGCATTATCTCAATGGTAATAGAGGGGAGATAACATCCAGGTCTAAATCCCAACTTAAGCCAATTATTGTCCTCAAATAGTGGATAAGTATCTTTTCTGCTACCCTCCAAATTCGTCAAGATGATGTCATTTGTGAACCCTTTCTTTGAGCTTGATTATCACTTTATGGTTTTGATTAGTTTTTCCTTTGTGTTTGTTTGTCAAGTGTCTTGATGTGAATTTTGTGTTCTTATTGCATTAAAGATTTAGTTAAGATTAATCATGAGATTAAAATAATTATATCTTATGGATATGGAAATATTAAATATATAGATATTTAATTAATAAAAAGTAATTAAATATCATTGATTATTTAAAAGACTTAATTAAAAGTCTAATTATAAAAATAAAAGTTTAATTAAATATTAAATCTAAATTTAATGTTCAAATAACATAAATTGATATTAATTATCAAGTTGATTATTAAGTGGTACTAAAGATATTAATTATAATTAAAATACAATTATGCAATTATATGGACACTAGTTAAAAAGAATTGATTTAGCAGTTCTAAATTAGAAGATGGAGTTAAGAAACTTAACTGAGGGATCAATTATAATTCCTTGTAATAAATTTATTGATTGATATTTAATTATCAATTTGCATATTATTAATATGCTAAAACATTAATTGTTAATTAAATATTATTATGCAATTAAAATTGTACATTCAGTAAGTAAAATTAAAATATAAATTTAAAATTAAAAGTTGAGTGATTTGCATGAATTGGAATTATTAGTTAAATAAATAAGTCTTTTAAATTAAAGATTGATATAAACGGGGTTGGAGTTGAGTTTTGATTTCTATGATTTTGAGTTAACTATTTTATTGTTTTTAACAGTTGTGTTCTTATTCCTGATTGTGAGTTGCATGTGTAAAATTCAGTTTGTTGGGTTTTCTATATGAGAGTCCTTTTTGGTCATTTTAGAGAGACGGGTTTACAATTTTTTGCTATGATTTTGGATTTGAAGGAAATTTATTAAAAGCTTGATTTTTTGGGATTTTTGGAATTGGCTTTGGTTGTTACACATCAGCTGATGGAATTAAGGTAGGGTTTGAATTTTTTTGTAAATCTTTCCTTTCAAAAAGATTATTTTTTGAGAAATTCGAGTGTTGTGTTAAGGTTGTTTTGTTTTAAGAATTTTGGGCATAGTTTTGATTAAGGTTTTCATTGGAAATTGTGTTAATATCATATCTGGATTTTTATGAATATTAGTTGAAAACCTATGAGGAGATTTATCAAAAAACCTGTGAGTTTTCTAATTAGGGTTTATACCAAATTCAACATCTATTTACCCTTGAGAATATTTGCATGAGCCTATTAAATAAATGAATGCATGCCTTATTTAAAACCAAATTTATGTAATTATTTGTATGCATGTCATTGTTAATGGTTGTAAAATATGGGTTGATTTATAAATTTATAAAAAAAACCCTATTGAAGATTTATTATAAAAAAAGATAATTGTTTATATTTTTAGTATTTGAATTTTAAGAAGTTATTATTAAAAAAATATAAATAAATAAATAATGTTTATTTATTTATTAAAAAAAAAATTATATAAAAATAATTTTTTGGGGGTGAGGGTTTAATTCCCCCACCCGTGGCACAACTGTTGTTGTGGGAAGCAAGCTACCACACGGACAACAGACCATTGTCGTAGCAGTAATGGTTGTTGTCATGGACATCAGACTGTCACACGAATGACAATTGCTGCCATGGCAACAGGTTACTGCATGACAGTACCAACTGTCGCGTGAAGCACTACTATTATGGGCAGTCGTGTGAAAGGCAAAGCACTCTCCCCACAGGAACCCCCATATCTTTTGTTTATAATTTGTTATGAGAGTTCTTTTTATTTTTATTTATGATTAACAATTAATTAATTATTATGAATTTAAATTTTAGTCAATAATTTATAATTATCACTTAAATTAATATGAATTAATTTATGTAAGAATAGATATAGATTAATTTCTATTAAGTTATTTTGGTAATGATTATATAGTGAAGGCATAATTAACTTAATTAAAGTTATAATTTAATTTAGAAGGTGATTTGTTTAAATAAAAATTGAGTATTAATATTGGACCTAAATTATAGATAAGTCCATACTTTATAAATAGAGTTAATATTAATATTTAATTCAAAAAAAATTTATATTAAGATATTACGGTCTGAAATTAAGTAATAATATAATGATGTTATATAATCAGATTTGCTAAGACATTAGATATGTTTTCATATATGAGCTTCATGTTTGCTTTTCACTTGCAACTAGGAACTATAAAATCTTTATTTCCCTATTTCCTTAACTTTTCCAACTTGGTACAATGCAAACTTGCAATAAAATTTTCAACTTGACCATGAAAGCTCACCTCCCAACCTAGGCCTTAAAAATACCACCCCGAGCTAGGAGAACCAAGACCAAACGTGTAACACACAACCCAAACACATTGAAGAGAAAATCAATATTGCAACATGATTACCAGAACACTCCCAACCCAAGGGTTCACACATAGTCACCAAGTGACTTCTCCAAGAGGTGAAGGTAAACAAAATACCATGAGGAGAATCTGAGGTATATAATAAAACATGTGCCTTCACAAGGCTTCTACATAAGTCATCTTGTCACATACTTTCTCAACAACTACAAATCCTTATGACCCCCCATACACATACAAGTAAATCAGCAACATGGATCCTATAATCCATGCCTTTTTCTCTCTCTTCCAAGAAGAGAGATACTACACCCATGGTTATTTAATCTACCCTTCACCCCATGGCTAATCTTCCCTCCCAAGGGTGAGTTTGGCCTTGAACTACCAAAGCACATACAAGCAAAAAAAAATGAGAAAATTACAACACACCAAGAAACAAATTCATAATCCAACACATGAAGAAGAATACATACTCATACAATTTAAACTCCTTATACACATGAAATGAACTACCAAAAAAGAGGTGAGATTATAACCACAAACCTCAATCCAATCTAAGGCAATGTTATTTGATGAAGAGCTTCCTTAAGTCTAAGTCCTCCTCTATAATTCTAGTTGTATCCAAAGTTGGAGAGTGGGTGAACAACCATGAAACTTTGGAGATCCCATGAAAATGGCTCTCCACACATCTCTCAACCCTCTTGGGAGTAGACAAGAGTTCCCATTGGTTGGTCTTCCCAACCTTTTACAGGCTTACTAAAAATAGAACTAGGAAAAGGTGACTTTTACAAGGAAGAGGGTACCTTTCCAAAAGGGAATTAAGGTTGACCTCTCAAACCAATGCCTCAAAAATTTATTTTAGTCCATCTTGGAAAACCAACTCTTGAGGTGACCCTACACTCAGATGAAAGTGATCACATTCCAAAAAATGACCCTTACCCATAGGTATATCATGTGGGCCTTCAAAAAGGACCTAAACTTGGCCCTAGGAGTTAGTTTGACCCTCCAAAAACCCACCTATAGTTTTCATACAGGGTTCTCTTTATTTGACCCTACCTAAGGCTCTCTAACCAAGTGGTTCACATGGGGATCCTACATGGTACTACCCTAGGTTTAGGTTGCAATACACTCATCCTCAAATGGACATGTCATTGCCACATATACAAATTACAAGTGTCAAATGACACCACAAAAATTCACATCACAAAATACACATGGCATGTCCATTTAGGTATTTAAATATTTAAAAGTTACAAATTACAATTTGAACAAATATACAAGCATTCACATTTATGAAACAAAGAACATTACATATGAGGTATTGTCTCTTCATTAGATGCAACCTTAGCTTCATTATCACACATAGGTTTGGCCCTAGTTCTCCAAATAATTTCCATGGTCATTTTCCTACACATCTCAATTCAAACATCAATAGTCAATGAAATCACATGCATATAAAATATAGGAAAATAAACATCATTCATGTATTTACCAATTACTTAACATCTTCACAATTCAACATACTAGAAACAATTTAACAACTTTCCATGCATTTCCCACATGAAATTATATGCACATACAAATAACATTTAAGAACCTAACATTTAACTTACAATAAGATCACATCTCATCATAATATGAATTTAATTGCCATTTCCAAACCAATTCACATAAAACATATACTTAATTGCATTATTGTAATATTCATGTAGGTCATTTAATCATAGTGCAATCATAAATGCATCATAAAATCATCAACATGAGTATGGAAGGAAACATAAAATAAAGTGTATCACAATCTAATGTGATCAAATCCCTATCATATAAAGTATAAATTATTAATGCATCAACATAATGTATTAAATAGTAAGTCTATCAGGTAGATCAATGAAATGCTATGATGAGCTCAAGGTAGGGCCTCACACCATCCCCCCTAAGCATGAACTTCCTCCTAGAATTCATCAAAAAGATGGGGATACTATTCTCTCATATGTGTTGTGTCTTCCCATGATGTCACAACCTTGTCATAATAGTCTCATTAGACCCTAACCTAATCTAACTCTCGGCCTCAAAGAGACAATGTCTGGAGTGCTAAAATGTGAATGGGATCCAATGTCAATTGTCCAGATGACTCCACCTGCAAGGCATCCCAATATATGATATGAGACTCATTGTAAATATATTTCCTCAATATTTAAATATGAAACACATCGTGGATGTATGACAAGCTATGTGGTAAGGCTAAATGGTAAGTAACTGGTCCTATCCTCTCAAGGATCTCAAATAGTCCAAAAGGTGAGGTGCGAGCTTAGAGCCCTTTCTATAATAGATTGGACACTTATGTGTTCACTCTCTCAAGAAGGCTCTATCACCAACCATATAACTATGATCTATCATCTTCTCATATGCATACTTCTTATATCTATCCTAAGCCTCTCTAAGGCATTGTCTAATCAAATCCACCTATTTCTCCATATCCTAAACTAACTTTGGCCCAACAGATACTCTATCCTCAATACGATTCCAACTCAATGGTGTCTTACATAGTCTATCATACAAGGCCTGAAAAGGTGGTATCCCCAAGGATGTGTGATGCCCATTATTGTTGGAAAACTCTATCGAGTGTAGGTACTCCTCCCATCTCATTTGATGTTCCATAAAATACATGAAGAGAATGTCTTCTAATGCCTAGTTAACCCTCTCTATTTTCCCATCCACTTCTGGAGGACATGTTGTGCTAAAGTTGAGTCTGGTACCCAAAGATGCCTATAATTCCCTCCAAATGAAGATGTAAAGAGAGATTCCCTATCAGAAATGATCTTGAGAGGAATTTAATGAAGTCTGACAATATGTCACAAGAACACATGTGCCATTTTTGGCATTGTGAATATAGTATGGATGGGTGAGAAGTGAGCCACTTTGGACAACTTATCAATCATCACCATGATGGCATCATGGTGAGGAGATGACATAGGTAGTCCAATGATAAAATTCATAGAAATAGTGTCCCACTTCCACTCAGATATCTCATGGGGATGAAGCAATCCACCTAGATAGTGTTGTTTCACCTTAACTCTCTGACACTCAAGGCATCAGGCTACTAAATCTGCAATGTGTTTCTTCATGCCCGACTAGTGATATAGTTGTCTCAGATCCGCATGCATCTTCTTGACCCCAGGATGTGCTGCATAAGGTGCTATATGAGCCTCTAACATAATGTAATCTCACAATCCCTAGAAGAATGTACATAGATTCACCCTCTATGGTGTAATAGTCCATTAAAATCTAATGAATAATTAGGATACTTCCCCTCTAGGGCATTCTAAGATTGAGCTACCTGACAAACCTCTACATACCACTCATTCTCATGCAAGTGATGCAATATGTGATGTCTCAAACCTATGTCTATGGACATAGAATATATTTCATGATGTCTCCTACTCAGTGAATCTGTGACAACATTCTCTTTCCTCTTGATGTAGTGGAAATCAAAATCATACTCACATAGGAACTCCACTCATCTCCTCTATCAAACATTAAGGTTTGGTTGTGTGAATATGTACTACAAACTCTGGTGATCTATATGGAGCTCAAACTGATGTCCTAAGAGGAAATGTCTCCATATCACTTATGCATGCACTACTTCTGCAAGATTAAGTTCATGGGTATGATAGTTAATCTCATAATTCCTAAGTTTCCTAGACTCATATGTGATGGATCAACCACCTTGCATAAGTACTGCTTCCAAATCATCCAAGGAAGCATCTGTGCAAACCACAAATTATGTTGAAGGATCTGACACAACAAGGACAGGTGTATTGGTAATTGCTTTCTTGAGTTCCTAAAAGGTACTCTTTCACTTCTCTATCCACTCAAGCTTTTTCCCCTTTCTCTAAAGGGATTTAATAGGGTGTACCACTCTAGAGAATCCCTCAATAAAGTGTCTGTAATATGCTACTAATCACATGAAGTTCCTAACCTCGATCATAGTGTTTGGTGTTGGCCAATCTATGATGGCTCTGATCTTTGATAGGTCAACTTAGATTCCATCACCTAAAATAGCATGTCCTAGGTATTGGACCTATGATCTAAAAAATGCACACTTTGAAAAAATTTTATACAACTGATTGTCTCTCAAACATTGTAATACCTATCTCAAGTACTCCTTGTACTCCTCATTATGAGAATAAATCAATATGTCATCTAGGAACACAATCACAAACTCATCAAGGAATGTGTGGAATACCCCATTCATGAGACTCATGAATACAACTAGAGCATTCGTAAGACCAAATAGAACAACTATAAACTCATAGTGGCCATATCTAGTACAAAAAGTAATTTTGTGTATAACGCCCTCAACAATCCTCAACTGATGGTAACCTAACTTTAGATCTATCTTTGAGATTACCTTAGCACCCTAAATTTGATCAAATAAAAAATCAATCTTGGGGACTGGATACTAATTCTTAATAATTAACTTGTTCAACTATCGATAATATATGCATAGCCATAGAGATCCATCCTTCTTCTTAATGAAAATGACTGGTGCACCCCAAGGAGACATATTAGGACAAATATACCCTTTCTCTAAAATATCCTCTAGCTAATTCTTGAGCTCATTAGTGGTCATCATGTATGGTTCTCTTGAAACTAGCACAACTCCTGGTACAAGATCTATATGAAATTCAACTGCTCTATGGGGAGGCATATCGAGCATCTCGAAAGGGAACACATCTACAAATTCCTGAAGAATAGGATGACCATCAAGAGATGGTTCCTTCTCCTCCTCTTCCTCCTTATCATTGATAGTGATGGAAAATAACTTACATCCCTTTCGCATGCTCCACTTAAGATGCATAGTGGAGATCATACGAAGGGATATAGGCCTTTGAATCCCTAAAATTACTGTAGAAGTTCCATGATCATCTACACACTAAATATTTTTTTGACGATAATCCATCTTGGCTCTATGGGCATAAAGTCAATCCATGCCAAGAAAAATGCCATAAACTTCTAGAGGTTTAATACAGAGGTCTTCCATTATTGTCATATCACTAATCTGAATCTAGAAATCCTTAGCCATTGACTTAACTAACACTCTATCCCTTGATGCTAACTCAACCTCTCAATTGACATCATTCCTAGTTGTCACTATCCTGTGATGCTCCACAACCAATGGAGAAATAAATAAATTAGTAGCTTCTGAATCAAATATGATGGTAACACTAGTACCTCTGATCATACATGTAGTCTTTATCATAATGGCTTGATTCTCTTGCTAGCAGTTATCAACTGCTAACTATCTACCATCTGACCTTGTGGATAATCTCTAGCTATGTGCCCCATGGCACCAAATGTGTAACATGATCTTTGTACCCGAGTCTAACTCTATGTGGCCTAGAATACTATTGTCCTCCATTCCTACTAGACCCACTAAAATCACCCCTACTGGTCTACTAAGTCCAAGCCAAAGGTGTGAAAGAAACCTATGGTCGTTAATCTCTCCTAGGCCCCTATGACTCCCACTGCTTGGGCTTAGAGCCTTGATGTCCCTTTGGTGGCCTCTGTCTCTGATTCTATTGAGACTTTTGTTGAGGGTAAGAGGTTTAATAAAACCATGATGACTGTCTATGATTACCCTTCCAGTGGGTTTTCTAAAACACAGATGTCGGTGGTCCAGGGTTATGGTTCTAAGAGTGATCCCACGTATCTTCTTATTTTCTCTAAATCTCCTCTATTATCAATGCCTTCTCTATGACGACCTGAAGGCTCTCTAGAGTTTCCATGTGTATTGGTCCTTTTATTGTAGCATTAATTCCCCTAACAAAGAGGTTAACTAGCAACTTCTCATCCTTCATGTAATCCACATAAGGTACAAGCTCAAGGAACTTTATCTCATATTGCAATATGGTGAGTCCCCTATGTTGAAGATCATGAAACTCATCAATGTGGTGTTGCCTAAAATTCTCTGACAAGTATATGTCTCTAAACCTCTCTAAGAAGGTGTCCCAAGTGAGAGTGTCAATAACTAGGTTACTCTTATATTCTTGGACTATCTCCACCAAGTAGAGTCAGTCCCTCTCAGAAGATGAATCGCAAAATGTGCCTTTAGATTTCTCTCATATGAATGCAATCCAAAGCACCTCTCTAAACTTAAAATCCATGCCTCATCTTATACCCCATCAATAGATCCTAAAAAGAGTGGTGGTTGTAGGAAAAGTAGCTCTCTAATTAGATATCCTAGGTCCTAGTGTGCTTTTTCCACAACCCATGACACTATATCTGGTGGTGGTTTTGGCATATAAACTAACACATCCTCATAATTACCATGACCCTCCACATGACTAGGATGAGGGCTCCTACTTTTCTCTCTATCTGTTGACCTATGTCCCTCTGCACCCTGTTGTTTTGTATGTTGATCCACTAGTGGTAATCTTTATTAAATTATGCCAATAAGGTTTTGTAGAATATTCAAAATGTCCTGGTTTGGGTTAGGTAGTTTCTCAAGAGGAGGTCTTTGATCCCCTCCTAGAACCTCTTCTACTTTCTCAACATCATCTTGTGTTGAGCGAGAATTCCTAGGGCCTCATCCATGTCTGTGAGCTTGCCGCATTACGTGAGCATCCTACATGTTCAATAAATTTTTTTAAGTAAAACATAATGATTCAAGGCTCCTAGTATTGAAACACAACTCTGATACCAAAATGCCATGCCCAAATTTTATAGAAAAAACACACCAACAATTTTTTTTCTAGACATGTTGAATTAAATAATGTTTTCATGTCGATAAGGTAAAATGATTATAAGTTTACTCTTGGAGCTACACCATTGATAGTTTGAAAAATTTTGAGGGTAACAAGATTTATTATAAAAGAAAGCGAGGGGAATCATGACAAGCAGTGACCATGTGGGAAACTCCCCATCCACGGTTGATTGGTCAACATCCCTCAATAGGGTTGTAGTGCTTTGGGATCTAACTAGGGTATCTACCCTTAACTAGGTCCAATCATTTAGTCCTAATTAATTATGTTTAGTAAGGGGGGCTAATAGTTCCTATTAATGATCATACGATTATTTGATAAACCTACAAATCATCACCCTTCCCAAATTATGATCTAACCCTTAGGAAGCCATTAATAAATTTGTCATTAAATATAGACCCTTACAATGCTATAAATTTTATTAATTTCATTTCCCATTAATAAATTATAAGGTTACATTTATATAATTTATGGCACCAAACCTTAAATGTCCCCTTTATAAACTAATAGACTCATATATTTATTGTTAAAAAAATCAATTATTTTAGAGCCCCATTTATAAAATTAAATGGCACATATAAACCAATAATAAAATATCCTATTATTATAATATTATAAAAAGTCATTATTAACTATGAAGTAAAAGCTTATCAAAGACAATGTAGTACCTTTTATATAAGTTATTAAACTACAACCATAATTTAATTATTTTCATAACATGTTATTATTAGACTTTATATTAAAATCCTTTTCTACCTTTATAAAATTTAATCACATTATAACATTATTTATACACTGTATTAATTTTAGAAACATATAGGGTATATGCACAAAGATGGGGGACCAAAAAGATGCCACTTTTCTTTTTGGTCCCAAATCACACATAGTGCGTGTGCACTAAAGGGTGTGCGCCCTATAGCGCGCATGTCCTATGGCTTGGGTTGCCCAAGCCTTAGGCTTGGGCAATCCAAAACAAAGAACATGCACCAAATAGGGCGCACACACTTTGTAAAACCCCAAAATTTCCACAATGTGCACCCTATGCAAAGCCACAAAAGTGTAATCCATATTCTTACATAGCACGTGCGCACTATGAAAAACTAGAAAGAGAGAGATAAGGGATAGAGAGGGGGTGATGAGAGAGAGAGAGAGAGAGAGAGAGAGAGAGTGAGAGAGAGAGAGAGAGAGCCCTACTGAAGGCTTGCTGAATCCTAAAATTTGGCTAAGTCTGGAATTTTTCAAATCTAGAATTTGCAGCTTAACTCCTATGAAGCTGGAACCTATCCCAAACATCTTGGAAGCATTATATTTTATAATTTATACAAATATAACTTAAAGTATAAGAAATTAAATAAATCAAACTTATACTTAAATGTTATATTTGTATAAATTACTCTCTCTCTCTCTCTCTCTTCCTCATCACTATATAAATTCATCACTATATAAATCTGTCTTACATATTGCGCACTATGTAAATCTATGTCTTACATAGTGCACACACCTTATGTAAATTTATGATTTTCATAGCACGCTCATGCTATGAAAATCATAAATTTACATAGTGTGCACACCCTATAGGGCATGCATGCTTTAGGGCATGTGCACTTTGTAAAGGATTTGAATTTACCAATCCTAAGGCTTGGATTTACCTTGGAGATCCAACCCAAAGGCTTGGACGATTGAAATAGGCCTAAGACATGTTTTCCAATAGACATACAAAAAATGTCATCTTTTTTTGTGTGCTCCTCGTCAGGTTTACTCGTGGCTCAAGAACATAAAAATCAGATGACGTGATATTGCAGATCTCTTTGTTAGCTATCTAAGCATATAATTTATTTTGAATTCTGATTATGTTAAGTTTTTCAACTCTAATTTCTTTTGTGTGTATGTCTATTTTTTGTTAAAAACCAACATGCAGTATTTTGGGCATAGAGTTTGGCTCGTTCATCGAATTTTGCAATAATTTACATTTTTAGAAACTAGACTCCATTCTACACGCTTTTTTAAAAAAAAATGATTTTCGATTAGTTTTAAATGATTTCTAGGGGGAGCACAAAAATTTCATGTTTTCAGGATGTGTGCACTTCGTAAATTCATCAAAAATTATACATTCATCAAAAAATTACCAAAAAAATTTGGGATAAACTACGTGGTGTTAGCTAACTTTTCACTAGAGCGATTAAAAAAATTCAAAAAAAAAGTGAACATTTTAGGGGGAGCACACCAGATGCTATGTTATGTTTTTGGACAAAAAATAGGACCACTTTTTGTGCTCCCCCTTTCTGAGGGCCTTAATATGCACCTTTTTCAAAATAAGTTAGTAGTTTAGGAACTAGATTCAGAGTATTACAACTCTTTTTTTTGTTGCATCTTAAAATTTTGAGTCTAACTATCTTCAATTTCTTGTTGAAGTTCAGAGTTTGCTGATTTCAGGAAAAAAGTGGCATCTTATACCCCCTTTTTGGTCCCCCATCTTTGTGCACTTACCCTATATTAAAAACATTAAAATATAATACGTTATTAAATTTGACCATCATATTACCTAACATGTTATTTTACAACTCCATTTAAAAATAATCTCACTTTACTAACAAATCCCCTTTAAGTGAAATAAAATCTTACCCCCAAAAAAATCTTCTTTATTGTATTAAAATTCTCATCCCTTAAATGAATTATCCTTTTTATAATTATAGGCATATTGAAAATTTAAAACATAGCATATTTATTAAAACATCAAACTTATGATTAAATAAAGGAATAACAACCCAACAAAAGGTTCCCCGTGGAGTAATAAAAGTGGTTTTGTATTGATCTTGAGGAGTAATGAATATTTGATTATAGCCAGAAAAAACATCCATGAAAGACAATAAAGAATTCCCTATTGTGGAATGTATAATCATATCAATGTTTGGGAGAGGGAAATCATCTTTCAAAGAAGCTTTGTTTAAGCCATGAAATTTGGTAAACATATGAATCTTATTATCACTCTTAGATACAACTACAATGTTTGAGATCCAAGGAGAATAATCAATAGGATGTATAAAGCCAACATCTAGAAGTTTTTCAATTTTAGCTTTCACAAGAAGAGCTATACTAGGATTCATTTTGCATATCTTTTGTTTCACATAAGGAAGAAGAACAATGTTAGGCATACATTTTTTGGAGTCAATACCAGGCATATCAGAATAATTCCAAGCAAAGATGTCAGGAAATTCAAGAAGAAGAGAAGTAAGCTCTTCTCATTCGGTCTCATCTAAACATTTTCCAATTTTGATAACCTTTTCAAGATCATGAGGATCCATTTGCACATCAATGGTGTCAGTAATCAAAATATTACTTTTTCATGAAACCTCCATGGGCAAAGGGGAATCATGGTGTTGTTCAAAAGAAACTTATTTCCCAAAGTATACTTTAGCATGCAAACAATAAGTCAAATTCCTATTATGAAGAAAAGGAGGAAGATCATTGCATGGCCCCAAGTATTCAACTAAAGCATCATCGACACTAAAATTATTAGAGGAAGATTTTTTTATCAAAGTCAATAAGATAAGGGTTCACAACTTTCAAAGGTTCAAAAGAAATATTGTTGATATTTAAAGTAACTGGTTGTGGTTTTTTGTAAGGATTAAATATTAATCCATAAGAATGTCCATGTCCCTCATTTTCTAAGGGCACTTGTATTCCTTGTTCAAACTTTCCACATCCATTTCCATTAAATCCTTATTTTGCAAGTAAATGATAACCAGGACCATAATGAGAAGACATATCTAAAAGAGTTAATGGAGATTCATAGGTCACTGTGTCATAATAATCAGGCTTGATGGTTTCTAAAAAAATTCTACTCAAAGCAGCGACAAATTTTTTACTTAGCTCATCAGAAAGAGGAGTTTTACTCATACGTTCTTTATCATATTCAGGTTTAGATTTCTTTTAAGCTCAAATTACATAACTTTGCATTTTCCAATATAAGTTGGCATGAAATCCAAGGGTCCCCAATCATCATTCAAAATATTAGAAGGGTCTTCCTCAGGTTTAGGATCATGCTCTTGTTTTTCCTTAATAGACACAGGCTTATTGCTTGATTCATTATTCAAAACAACTATTGGTCTATCATCAACCATAAGAGTGTAAATCAAATTGTTATAGATAATTTGACTTTTTGATGAAGAGTTGAAGGGATAGCATGCATACTATGCAACCAAGGTCTACCCAAAAGAAGGTTGTAATTAAGGGGTCCAGACATCACATGAATAGGAGTGTCTAAAATAATTGGACCTACCTTAATAGGTAATGTGATGATAGCCAATGTTTTCTTAGCAATGTTGTTAAAGATACAAATAGGTATTTAAACAGCTTTAATAGTTTAAATATCATCTTTGATTTCTTTCAGCATGTCCATACTACAAACATTCAATCCAAACCCATTATCAATTAAGGTTCTTGGAATGAGGTTACCATTGATAAGAAAAACTACCATAAGGGCATCACATTGATTTTAAATTTCTTTTGAAGGAAAATCATCTTGAGTGAAGACAATCTAAGTTGGAATAGGTGTAGTATGCATACATTCAAAGAAGGAGTTGATGTTATCTTGATTAGGGGGTGGAGTTGGGAGAGTAGTTAAAAGTCTTTGCAAGGCTTCATGATATGTAGGAGAAGTTTGAAGAAGTTCCCATAATGAAATATTGGTGGGAGTGGCATCTAATTGTTCTACCAAATCATACTCCCTTCCAAGGTTATAGGATAAGTGTGGTCTTGGGGGAAGCACATGTTGAGAAGGTGGTATAGAAGTAGGAACAACTGGATTAGTTGGTTAAGGATTGTTTCTTGTATGATAGGTGTGAGCCATCGCATGATATTAATTAACAAACTTCAAAGGACTTATGTATTTTCCTTTGACAGTGATAATAGGTTTTTTGGAAGTTTGAAAAGAACTTTGAGGATTGTATCCTTTAACTATAATTGTAGGTGAAGTGAAAGATTGAAGAGTAGATTGTTGAGGATATCCTTTAACAGTGATGATATAATTGTCAGGAGTTTGAGAAGAAGTTGATGAAGTGAAAAATGACAAAGCTGGAACTTTATGTTCTACAAAATGACAAGGTCAAATAAAGTAGACTTGTTCCAAGAATAGGTCAAATTCGACCTCTTCCTGAGAATCTAAGAACAAAGGAAGAGAACGAGGATCTGGAATGATTCACTATTCCTATTTCTAGATCTACCCCTATGTCTATACTTCTGCAACCTATGAATTTTGAAAATGTGTGTGGGTGGCTATGTAGGGGTTTGCCTTAGTCAACCCCCATTTTGGTGATTCTCACCTCCGTGAATACCTTTTATAACAAGTAAAGTGTGATGTTCTTGTGAATCTAGAGGATGTCTAGAATGCAAATGAGCTAGAATGTCAAAGTAAATGCCTAGATCTAACCCTATGTTTGATAGAGTGAAACCCTATCATGTAAATGTAGTCATGTAAATATGAAGTACCAATGCATAAATCTGAAAATGACAAGGAAATTGTACCAATCCCCTAAGGGTAAAAGTACTCCTATCCATCCTCACAATCCAATTGAAACTCCATGATGTAGAAAATGATGTCTTGAATGCTTGAATTTAAGTTGTAGATGCTTGATTTGAATGCTTGAATGAAGTATTCAATGATCAACCTTTGCTTCAATAGATGTCATCAAATGAGAGCTTCCATCTTGCAATTGCTCGTTGTAATCAAATTGGAGTGTTCACCTTGCACTTGATTCCATTATGCCAAAATGAAGCAAATACATTTATTTTGTAGTGATTTCAGGGGTTAGAATTGAGAAGTCGACTACAGATTTGGAAACCATTCAAATTCATCTTGGAATGGACCTAGATCCTAAATCTATGAACAAACTTCTAGGAATAGGTCAAATTTGACCTATTCCAAGAAGAGGTTGACTTTATTTGACCTGTTCCAGGAGGACCTTGGTTGATCCAGAGAAGTGGGTTATGGAAGATCCAAAGGTTTGAGATATAGATCTGTAGTTGATCCAACAACATAATCAAATTTCAAGGAAAAATAAAGCTTAAAAAAGGAAGTGATTTTTGTGATTGGAGGAAAAATAAAGGAGGATGCATAGAGATTAGAACCTACCTTGATTTTTGCACAAGTTAGAGAGGGAAAAGTACTTGAATTGAATTAGATATGCATTAAGTGCAATTTTAAAGTCCTATAATGAAAATGTATAATGCAAATATATTAAGGAAGGTGCTAAATAAACGTTAAATTATAGAGCACACAAGTGCTTACAATATAAGACAGTACAAATATATCAAGTCCAAAAACATGAAAAATGTATGTAATATTATTTAGACCACCTCAAGTGGTTTAGAATTCTCTTGGAGAACATGTAATATTCTCTTATGATCCTCACTATCTAGTCTCCACGTACGATGTCCACATTGAGATTTAACTAGATGGAGACAAAGTAAGGTAGAAACTTTTAGGTGGCTGTATTGGAACACCTTATTGTAAGGTTGATAATCAACAAAGAGCATCTCATGTTGGACTATTTTGATTTTCTTGAAATATGCTCCCTCTAAAATAACTTACACCACAAATTTTAACAACATTTAAAACATTTTACTAAATTTGTTAAAATTGATATATACATATATATTCAAAAATATTCAATATCTAAAGCATGCAAACTTGTGGGGAACAACAATATTCCATCGCTTTCTTTGGGTTCAATTAACTTCATCCTCTCCGTAGTGAAATGCAATAAATAGTAACTAACTCCTACATTTCAAGACTCAACAATCACTGCAAAGACATCTCCTGCACAAAAAATTTATACATGAAAGAAAATACTTCAATCTAGATCTAGATAAAAACATGTGTAAAATAATTTATTATAGTTACCAATTTTGACCAATCCTAAAATATAGTCATAATTAGTAGAAATCAAAGGAATGTCATCAAATTTCTCATTTTCATCTCCATCAACTATATCAGTAACAACAAGTGGCACTATATTCCATGCACCTACATATCCAGGTTCCTAATTGATGCATTACTCATAGTTTTCAGCAATGCAATGACAACAAAAACATTAGTAATCCCTAGTGTTCAACATCCAATTGTGAGAATTTATACTCATAAATGAATGAAAATATCGTGTCTTTCATATCCTCTTACAACCATGCATAGTTTTTATATCCACGACTTTACATATATATAACATAAAAAGGGAACAAATTATCAGTTTTACTTTTAGAATTTAAATAAATGATGTAAAATTTAAACAAGAATATATCACATGTATAATTTAGACATATGTGTACCTGTTATCTCACAAAATACTCTATGTGATACATCTTGATTTATTTTTTATGATGTGTCAGCCTCATTTGGTGTGAAATGTGTCTTACACCATTCCACAACATCATGTGCATCTTTTATATGAACTCCCTAATAATTCATTTGATACTTCCATAGAGCACGTTTGATGCAAGCTACAACACCATTATGTTCACCCTTTCCATGTCCACTCTCAAAGAAACTCCAAACATGTGGTACATTTTCATTACGATGATATAGACATAGTGCATAAAATGGTCTGGAATATTTGAATTGTGTCACACCTTCATCTAACCAAATAAAATGTTTATCAATTTGTATGCCCCTTTCTATCAAATTTGCAAAAAACTTCTTGAAGCGATGTTCTACATAATGAATGTCATGCTCTTTATCATCACTAATAAAAAAGTGATATTCTTTCTTGATGACCCATGTTTCAAATATACTCTCAACACCATCCAAATCTAATTGTGCATGCCAATAACACATATGCACCATAATAGTAATCTGCTTTGAAAAATAGTATTTTGATTGAATGGCCTTTTGATGAACAAAAGAATAGTTTTCTACAAAATCAACAACTGATAGAATAGTTCCAAGTGGGAAAGTGTATCTCAATGTTTGGGATTGTTGTGCTTTCTACTTAGCAAAAAAAGTGTGATGTATGTAGGGTTGAATCAATTTTTGGAAATTATCCATAAATTATCCATAGTTATCTCCTCTTCAAAATCTTCTAACCTTTTGGATTCTTTCCCAACTTTTATTTCATATTTTACGTATTTTTAACTCTTGCAATTTACCATCTTTGTCACATAAATGTCTTCATTTTTCAAAGAGAAAAGAGCCAAATCACCACATGTTTCACATATTCCATTTATGCAATTTATTTGACCAATTGCATTATCACTTTTGTCACATAAAATGGATGAGATGAACTCACTTCATCTATTAGAAAGATCATTTTGAAAACCATAAGTGTATTCTACAATATTTTGAAAAACCTAATTGTGGAGATCAAATTCAATATGATAACGACAATAACAAGTTTCAAACACTTTCTTTGTCCTCACATAATATGACTTCAATCTTTCAAATAATGTTTTCCCACTAATTATATTAGGATTTGAACTACAAAATGGTACATACATTTCATGTTGTATTGTGTCCAACCAATTTTTTGGATGATGTTCATATTCATTAGCTCTAATCTTATGTCTAATAACATCTCTATTATTTGATGAAGGATGGGTATTATCATTTCAAAATGATGTGATCAAATTCCTTATGCCCTCCTCAATCCTATCAGAATGAGGAGCTCTACAAATAATTTTCTGATTGCTTTCCAAGGTAGTATCATCCAAAAGCATTCTCCTCTTAACATATCATGATATTATTTTCTTGCTAAAACCAATCTTAGATGAAACTAAAGAGATTTGTTTGTTTCGGAGCATAGTGTTACCTACAATGGATGTCAACATCACTCTTCTATTGGAAACTTCAATTGAAACAATATCTGGGTTGTCATTGATGTCAAACCTTAACTGGTAAGACTGTTGCTACTTAGAAAAGTACTATATCTATTGTATTGTTGTGAAGAAGGGGAAAGAAAGGATGGTAACAATAGCACCTAAGGAAAGGTTGAGTTATCTTGATACTACAAAGTGTACTTGACTATGTTGTACAATGATGAGACAATGTATTATTTATCTTAGTAAGATTGAAGACTAAACTGGTAGGCTTGACCGAGCAAAAATGGAGAAATCATGTTCAAGCTAAGTAATGTTAGTGTCGACTGAGTCAGTATATGCGGAGTAAAATTCTAGTGTCGACCGAACATCAGTTAATTGCCGAGAAAGATAGTATAAGCTGAGGAAACATTTTTAGTAATGACTGAGCTTTCTACATGAAGATCGAGTAGTTGATCACAATATTGACCGAGCATTAGCATTTTTATATTTGATGAGAATTCAGATTTGGAGCCGACATTGTTGAATTCTTGGATTATGTAAAACGTGTTGACTTTATTTATTGATTGGTTGAAAGCATTAAATGCACTGAAAAATGTTTTATTGTAAATCTTTAAGAGATTTGAGATGTTTTTAGAAAAGGAGCCAAAGAACATAAAGCGGGTAGATTCAATGAATCTGACCTAACCCTAAGATCTACAAAGGAGATTGAGTGACAAAAGATGATTTAACCTAATTGAGGAAGTATTAAGGGAACCTAAGCATTAGGTATGTGTGTGCATGGGTGAAAAGAGGATGTTGGAAGATCAGTAGATGTTATTGACTATATAAGCAGAAAAGGCTAAAGGAGAAGTGTGGTGATTGCTTGAAGAAATCTCCGAGCAGATCAGAGATAGAGATGGCAAAGTTTCAAAGTCAGTAAACCAGCATTTGTGTATGAAATTGGATCTGATATTTGCAAAGTGAGTTGTATGTTTCTTAGATCAATACTGCTGCTACTTTGTAACCATTGTAACAGTCAAAATCCTTTTAATAGAGGTTGACCTAATAGTCATATGTTCAAATCCTTTGAACAAGGTTGCATTCTAATGGAATGTATGTAAGTCCTATAACAAGGCTCACTTTTAATAGGGTGATTGAAATACTTTAACCAGGTCACACCTGATAGTGTGTATTGTAACCTTTGATAGGGTTGGCTTTTAACCGAGCTCACTTCAGAAGAGTGAAAATAATAGTAGCATGTTACAAAGTGGTTTTTCCCAGATTGGGTTTCCACTATAAATCCTAGTGTCAATGCTTTTGTGAATGTTTTGGTTTGAACATTTTTTTGTTTTACAAGTTAGATACAGCTAGGTAGTGGACTACAATGTTATATGTTTCTATTATAGAATCAGTGATGACCAAGTTGGTTTTGGTTGTTAGATCTGATTTAAAGAAAAGTTTTTAAAGTTTATTTTATACATAAGGACCTGAGAACAACTTATTCACCCCCCCCTTCTCTATTGTTCTAAATCATATTAACAATTGGTATCAGAGCTGTGTTGCTTATTATTGGTGTTTATAGAAATCAAGTTTAAAGGTACTTGAAGCAAATGATCAAGATGTATAAGAAGGAGGTACCGAAGCTGAATAAGGAAAACTTCCCCGCATGGCAAAGCTTGATGAAGCTGCATCTAGCCGGTATTGGTGATTCTACAAAGTACTACATTGAGAATGACTATGTCTCACCTATCGCACCTTTGATTGCCGAGGAAATGAGAGCTAAGAAAGAACATAATTTGGCAATGCTAGAAATTGCATCTGCTCTAAGTTATCTAGAATTTGAGGACATTAAGGATTGCACAAGTGCTAAGGAGATGTGGGACACTCTTGCAAGGATCTATGGTGGTGACTTAAATGTACTAAAAGCTAAGGCCGAGAGTCTCAGAGGTAAGTTTGATGAAATGAGAATGCAAGAAGGTAGGAATATTGCATAATATTGTGGTAGAATAAAAGAAGTTGTGAATGCTATTAGAGGAGCAAATGGGATTATTGATGATGAAACTATAATTGGAAAAGTACTAAGAACTCTGTGTCCTATATATGCTATTAATATCTCAGCTATTCAGGAATCTAGATGTAACTCTACAAATGTGCTTACTTTGGAAAGTTTGGTTGGCAAGTTGACTGCTTTTGAACTCTCTAACTATGATAACTTCACTGTTGGTAGTATTGGTAATGTTGAGTCTGCTTTTAAGTCATAATTAGTTCTGAACAAGCCAAAGAAAGATGCATCAGTGAAAGTGAAAGTGACAGTGACACTTCTGATGAAGAACTTGAAGATCTAGAAGCTCTTATGGCTAGAAGACTGAGAAGGGGAAAAGGAAAATATAAAGGTAAACTCCCTATTATATGTTTTGCATGTAATAAAGTTGGTCATATAGCTGCTAGATGTCTTGACATGAATGATAAAGATGAAGAAAGAAAAAGCAAACACAAAGACAAGAGAGATGACAGAAGCTACCGAAGGCACAAAGACTACAAAGGAAAAGGTAAGAAATCTTGTTACATTGCTGAAGAAGAAACTGACACTGATAGTGATGATTTTGAAATTGAGGTAGTCTGTGTTGCAATGAAAGATGAATGTGATGAGGATGAGAAAACTGCATTGATCTCCTATGTGAACAAGAATGACCAATAGATTATTAACAGTGGTTTTTCACATCACATGACTGGTGACAAGAGTAAGTTTGAGACCTTACATCATTATAGAGGTAAAAGTGTAAAATTTGTAATGATGCACAATCTCCTGTTAGAGGAAAAGGTTTGATTAAACTGACTGATAAGATCTCTTGTGAAAATGCATATTGGGTTGAAGGTCTAAATTATAATTTGTTAAGTGTTTCTTAGCTTAACAACAATGGTTACTGAGTGGAATTTCATCACAAGAAAGATAAAATATTTGATGCTACTGGTGAACTAATTGGAAGTGGAGAATAGACTAGAGGTAATTTTTTCTATCTTGACCAATTTGAAGAAGCATGTATGATTGCACAACTTGATGACATTTGGTTATGGCATAAGAGGCTATGTCATGTTAACTTTGATAATCTGGTAAAAATAAGTAAGAAGAAGAAAGTAAGAGGTCTACCTAGATTGAAGAAACCTGAGAATGTGATGTGCAAGGAATGTCAGTTAGGAAAAATGACAAAGTCAAGTTTTAAGAGAAAATCCTTTACTTTTGAAAACATTTTAGATTTGGTTCATACTAACCTTTTTGGACCTATGGGTGTACAAAGTTACTATGGTGCTAGATATTTTATCTTGTTTGTTGATGATCATACCAGGATGATGCATGTAATGTTTCTAAAAGAAAAATCTAAAGCTTTTCAATTCTTTAAGTGGCATTTAGCTAAGGTTGAGAAGGAGATAGGTAGGAACCTAAAATGTCTTAGATCTGACCGAGGTAGAGAATTTACATCAAATGAATTCAATCTATTTTGCAAGGAAAGAGGGATCAAAAGACAGATGTCTGCACCTAGAACACCTCCACAGAATGGTATAGCAGAGAGAAGAAATAGATCTATCTTGGATTGTGCAAGGACATTGATGATTGAAAAGAATGTGGCACAGAAATACTGGAAAGAAGCTATAAGTATAGCTATCTACACTCTTAATTGGGTATGGATCAAGAAAGGTACAAATCTGACACACTATGAATTATGGCATAGGCATGCACTGAGTGTTAAATACTTTAGAATCTTTGGACGCAAGTGTTACATATTAAAAGATAATAGGAATGGAAAGTTTGATGCTAAAAGTGATTAAGGCATATTCCTAGGGTATTCCACAAAAAGTAAAGCTTATAAGTGTTTGAACTCTAACACTAACAAAATTGTGGAAAGTGTGAATGTCAAAGTTGATGAGTATGCAGAAAGAAATGAAGTTGATAGCAAAAGGGAACCAGAAGATTATAGATCTTTTGTGTATATTGAAGAAGAAGAAGAGGCAAGTAACAGACTTGCACCTGGTGCTGAGTCTTGGGTAAGCAATGCCAAGCGACAGGAAGATGTTGCTGAGCATCAGGAAAAAAATGCCGAAAGAGAACAAGAACATGTTGAGCGACAAGATAATGCTACCGAGTATCAGGAAGAGGTTGTCGAGCATTCAGAAGCTAAATCTGAAAATCTTGTTGAGGAACCTGATGAAATAGAAGAGAGAAAAGCTTAACCTATTTTGGAAAAATATGTAAGAAGACATCACAAGCCTGAACAGATATTTGGAGACAAACTTACTAGAATTTTGACCAGAAGTAAGACAAAGGATCCAACATGTTTACTGTGTGAATTTGAACCTAAGTCAACTAGAGAGGCATTAGAAAATGAAGATTGGATACAAGAAATGAATGAAGAGATTGACCAAATAGAGAAGAATGATACCTGGACTCTAGTGCCGAGACTTGAAAACAAAAATGTTATAGGAACAAATTGGGTGTTCCAGAATAAGTTGAATGAAAAAGGTGAAACAACTAGGAACAAAGCTAGACTGGTATGCAAAGGCTACGCACAAGATGAAGGAATAGATTATGGGGAGACATTTTCCCCTGTATCTAGATTGGAAGGAGTAAGAACTCTGCTTGCATATGTTGCTTATAAAGATTTCAAGGTATATCAAATGGATGTCAAGTCTGCATTTTTAAATGGTATACTAGAAGAAGAAGTTTACATAGAACAGCCAGAAGGTTTCATTGATCCAACAAAAGACACATGGTATGCAAACTAAACAAAGCACTATATGGATTAAAACAAGCTCCCAGAGCATGGTATGAGAGATTGCATAACTACTTGATACAGATTGGATTTTCAAGAACAAATGACACAAGCAATCTGTACATGAAAGATGAAGTAGGTAAAGGTATCCTATTAGCAAAAAATTTTGTGGATGATATTATTTTTAGTGGACAAGATACTTTGTGTAAAATATTTTAAAATGAAATGCAAACTGAATTTGAAATGAGCATGTTTGGTGAGATCAAATTCTTTGTTGGTTTACAAGTATATCAGATGAAGAAAGGAATTTTCATTACACAGTCTAAGTATGTTAATGAAATACTAAAAACTTTTGGGATGGAAGACTCTAGACCTATGAGTACTCCTATGGTTACTCGATAAAAGTTATCTAAGAATGATGATGCTGCAGAAGTGAACCAGACTTTGTACAGATCCATGATTGGAAAATTGTAGTATGTTGTACATAGTAGACTAGATATTGCACTAGTTGTTGGGATTGTGGCAAGATTCTCTGCCAATCCTAAGGAAACACACATGATGGTTGTGAAAAGAATTATGAGATACTTGAAAGGGACTGCTGACTATGGGCTATATTACAAGAAGGATGAAAGATTTGAACTAAGAGTATATACAGATGCTGATTGGGAAGGAAATGTAGATGACAAAAAGAGTACTAGTGGTGGAGCTTTCTTTCTTGGACAAAGATTAGTCTCCTGGATGAGCAAGAAACAAAATTGCATTTCCCAATCTACTACTGAAGCTAAGTATGTTGCTATTGCAGTAAACTATTCAAATTTGGTATGGATAAAACAATTGTTGGTAGGTATGAAAGAAGAAATCACTAAACCTGTTGTTATTTTATGTGACAACACAAGTGCTATCAACATTTCTAAGAATCTAGTGATCCATACTAAGATCAAGCACATAGCAATCAAGTATCACTACTTGAGAGAATTGGTACAAGATAAAGAAGTCTGAATGGAATATGTGAATACAAAGGAACAATTAGTAGACATATTCACTAAAGCTTTACCTAAAGAAGCACATGAGTATTTGAGAAGTCAATTAGGGGTCCTTCCCCTAACTGAGGCTGCCTAGTTAAGCTAGGAGCACTACATCAAATATGCTATAGCAGAATATTTGACAGATTGATGTAGAAGATTGTCACACTTAAGGACTGGCCTAGAGTTGTGAAGAAGAGAAAAGACAAGGAATTAGTCATAAGCAAGATGATAGAGGGAGAAACACTGAGCTGCACAGATAATATCTACATCTGATGGATGTATGTTTTAGTTGCTGCTTTGGCATTTTTGTCAAAGAGGGAGATGAATTGAGATGATATAATAACACATCACACTGAAAAGAAAAGTAAGGAGATGATGAAATGAGATGAAGGATCATGATATAGGGAGATCTAGATATTTTTGACAATCACAGAAGTGAGGCTTATAGATTCTGAATCAGAATGAAGCTAAGGATATTACAAAAAAAAAATTTGATGGACAGATAAGTTTTTGGATTGGTTGGTAATCCATGTGTTATTCAGGTGATATCATATGGTGTTTCCATCAATGCCAAAGAGGGAGATTGTTGGAAACTGCAATTGAAACAATTATTGGGCTGTCATTGATGTCAAACCTCAACTGGTAAGATTGTTGCTACTTAGGAAAGTACTATATCTATTGTATTGTTGTGAAGAAGGGGAAAGAAAGGATGGTAACAATAGAACCTAAGGAAAGGTTGAGTTATCTTGATACTACAAAGTGTACTTGACTATGTTTTACAATGATGAGACAATGTATTGTTTATCTTAGTAAGATTGAAGACTAAACTGGTAGGCTTAATCGAGAAAAAATGGAGAAATCATGTTCAAGCTGAGTAATGTTAGTGTCGACCAAGTCAGTATATGTCGAGTAAAATTCTAGTGTCGACTGAACATCAGTTAATTACCGAGAAAGACAGTATAAGCCAAGGAAACATTTTTAGTAATGGGGTATGTGCAAGATCATGAGGGGCCAAAAAGTCGCGATGTGAAAAATATTCACTTTTCACTCATCCAAAAGCACATGAAAATGCTTGTTGACTTTTGAGTAGGCCTAGGTGTTAGTACACCTGGGCAAACTTAACACCAAAGCACAAGCCTAATCGGATACCTGATACCTGTGGCATAAATTTGAAACTCGCGAGCCCTTTTCCTCATTTCTTTTCATGTTTTTGCTTGGTAAAATGGCTTGATATATTAGATACACGATATATTTTCAGGTATCTGATTTTGGAAACAACAAATTTGACTCCCCAGCATATTCGGTAAGTAAATTTTTTGTTTATTTTGATTATTTTATTTAATTTTCATGCCAAATGTCATTTTTTTTGTTGAAATAGGGTTTTGTATTTATATTTGTAATAATATATGAAATTAGATTGAAATTTTGATTTGTTTTTTATTTAATCAGGCATGGATGACAACAATGAAGAAAATAACCCTCCCGCACCAAATAACGATCCCAAAAACAATCCCCCATGTCAAAACCCTTGATCTTTAGAAGATTTGATACAAGATAATTTGAACACAATACGAGATTTCCAAAACACATATCAAAATATACCTACATTAGGTCCCATGCTTGCCACACTAAATACAATTGTTGAAAATATTGACACACTCACGTAGCAACATAATGTTGCTCTTCATTGGTGTGATGATATGCACGCCCAATATGATGATGGGCTTGACCATGATGGGATTGCGGCCCTTAATATAAGTAAGGAAGATATAGCTACCCTTTTTGTCAATCCTAAAACTGGAATACCAGTTGACCCCAAAAATCCCAAATTATCAATAAAATGGTACACAAATGAAGCAATGCGCACAAACTTTTGGGATCACTGGTGGATAGTTTTTGATAAACCACCCCATAGCAATTTCGAGGTCCCATTTTATTTCATAAAAAAATTTTATTTGAGTTTGTGCTTGGTCACCATGTTGATTATTAGAGTATGAGGCCCAACATGGGCGTAGGCGGAGGAGCTCCTCAGACTAGGCCATTTTCCTAGTGCAAAAAGGCCACTGCCTTTGTCCCCCCCACTAATGTCGCACCCCCTCCTCGAGTGTAGCATCCTGATATCATTGAAAAGGCTGCCTCATAGACTATTAGGGTCATTCATTTACTAAGTGATCAGTTGATCATGCAGACCAGGTCAGTGTTGCCTCCTGGTGTGGATGATGCTGACACATTGACATCTCATCGGAGTTCACATGTATGCGAGTGCCATATTTGCATTATATGCAAGAATATGTGCCTCAGACCACTTACTGATGCTGATACATATCATTATTTTATTAATGAGGAGGAATAGGAGACGCAGCTACAGAGGCTACAACACCTCATGGAGCATCTACATCTCATGAGAGTGCTCAGGAGCTGTACGCAGAGCCATTGACTCCTATTGATATGGTAAGAGTAAACATTATAAATAAATTTGTCACATGACTTATTTAATTTAAAAATAATTTATTTATTTAGATTAGTTTTAATGATTGCATGCACTTATGTATATATATTTTTTCTATTTATGTTCTATTTATTATAAATTATGTACCCATTAGTTATTTTTTATATCATTTGGTGTACATGCTTAAATCTCTATCAATTAGAGCAATAAAATTCATACATTTACTTATATATTGTCATCTTATTGTGTTCTTGAAGGCTACAGCCGATGTCAGTGGGGGGCAAGAGGGGGTTCCTTCATCAGGTGTCGACAAAAGAAAGGTAGTTAATTGTTTAAGATTAATTATGCATGCATATGTATGCCACTTGTGTGTAGTAATAAATATTTTACTTGCACTTTATTGTATAGGGTGTGGCTATTGATGATGTCCCGATAGCAGTTTGGGAGCGTAGGGTTACAAGCATCTCGATTCGGAGTGATAGCCCGATTGTACATAGACTTTTACATATTGTTATTTGTATTTTGTAACCAGGGTTGCTATGATGGAGTACATTTATATATAATTGACAATCTTTTTACTCTCATAGGTTACTCCGAGTGTGAGGGAGGGCCCATGAGAATCTTTTGTATCTTTGTTGACCTAGCCCACTATTCCAGAGGAGGGATCACAAGATGTAAGTTTTAATTTTAGTTCAATCAATTTGTAATTTTATTATGCTATCATCCTATTTTGTAGATTTATTACTCTATGTTGCACCACTCTACTAATCTCATTATTGCAAATATATATTTATAGGTCAGACTTGGTATTGTTGGCATGGTCCCTTCGCTACCCATGACTTATGCTAGGACACCTGATCGTGGTAGGCGATCGAGAGACCAGGTACAGATATTTGTATTTAGTTATAATTTTAATTAAATTAGTAATTGAATTATGATATATATATATATATATATATATATATATATATATATATATATATATATATATATATATATGTACAAATCATATAAAGTAAGCAATCTAACTTGGGTTTGAACTCATTTTTTTATGCAGGATCAATCAGAGCCCAACACTTCTTCAAAGAGGATACATTTTGATGATCCCCCTACGGTATAGGATGTAGTTTTAGTTTTGTGGTCATTTAGAGATGCCACTTGGCACATTTTGAGATGACATATATGCCACATTGTACACCTTAAAACATTGATTTTGTAGAAATTTTGAAATGGTATGTGCCATATTTGTATATGGAGATACTTTTGATACATTTGATACTTTGTATATATAGAACATGTTCATTTATATGTTATATTTGCATCATCTTTTGTATATACATATTTATTATTCATGTTTATGGAATTTAATGGTGAAGTTATATCTTGAATATGATTATCATTATGATTTAAATTATATCTTGTTGAAGTTACATTTGTTTTTCTTTACTCTGGAATACCCTGTTCATGAAGCTTATTATGTTTGAGGTTTAACTTTTATAGATTTCCTATGTTATTATGTTTCATACCATTATATATACTCACTTGAGCCATGGAAGATCATTGCCCAATTGTGCTTAGTGCATCTTGGGGTCACTTGGATAGAGCGTGGTCGCGAGCGTTCTAGTGACTCCGTGGGTGAAATGAGGTTGTCACTGGCATTTACCTAGAAAACCAGAGCCGATGGAGCAAATGGTTTGATGCAATGTTAGACGGTTTGAAAGATACACTGCTGAGCCACTTTCAACTAACCCTCACTGCAAGTTTTGGCATCGATTGAGATCACCTTTCCAAATGCAAACGAAGTCAAATCACCCAAAACCATGAGAGGTTATTGTAGACCTTAGAAAGACAATCTTGTAGCCCCTGACAGTTTGTCGATACCTCTCACGAGTTCTGAGATACAAGCCACAAAAGATCGAGGCCCAATCGTGCTTAGTGCACCTTTGGGTCACTTGGGTCGAGCGTGGTCGTGAGTGTTCCAGTGACTCCATGGATGGAATGAGGTTGGCACTAGTGTTTACCTGTCCAACCAGATCTGATGGAGTAGATGGTTTGATGCAATGTTAGACGGTTTGAAAGACATGCTGCTGAGCCGCCTTCAATTGACCCTCACAACAAGTTTTGGCATCGACTAAGATCACCTTTCCAAATGCAAATGAAGTCGAATCATCCAAAACTAAGAGAGGTTATTGTAGACCTCAGAAACACAACCTCATATCCCCTGACGGTTTTTCAATACCTCTCACGAGGTCTGAGATACGAGCCCTGGAAGATCGCTGCCCAATCATGCTTAGTGCACCTTGGGGTCACTTGGGTTGAGCATGGTCACGAGCGTTCCGGTGACTCTGTGGGTGGAATGGGGTTGTCACTAGCATTTACTTGGCCAACTGGAGCCAATGGAGTAGATGGTTTGATGTCAGGTCAGATGATTTGAAAGATACGTTGCTGAGCCACTTTCAACTAACCCTCACTACAAGTTTTGGCATCGATTGAGATCGTCTTGCCAAATGCAAACGAAGTTGAATCGCCCAAAACTGAGAGAGGTTATTGTAGACTTCAAAAATATGATCTCATAGCCCCTAATATTTTGTTGATACCTCTCATGAGGTTTGAGATACGAGCCATGAAAGATCACTACCCAATCATGCTTAGTGCACCTTGGGGTCACTTGGGTCGAGCGTGGTCACGAGTGTTCTGGTGACTCCGTAGGTGGAACAGGGTTGTCACTGGTGTTTACCCAGCCAATCAAAGATGATGGAGTAGATGGTTCGATGTAATTTCAGATGGTTTGAAAGATATGTTGTTGAGCCACTTTCAATTGACCATCACTGCAAGTTTTGGCATCGACTAAGATCACCTTGCCAAATGCAAACAAAGTCGAATCGCCCAAAACTGAGAGAGGTTATTGTAGACCTCAAAAACATGATCTTGTAGCACCTAACATTTTTTCAATACCTCTCATGAGCTCTGAGATACAAGCCATGGAAGATTGCTGCCCAATCATGCTTAGTGCACCTTGGGGTCACTTGGGTCAAGCGTGGTCGCGAGCGTTCAAGTGACTCCATGGGTAGAATGAGGTTGTCACTGGCATTTACCTAGCCAACTAGAGCTGATGGAGCAGATGGTTTGATGCAATGTCAGACGGTTTGAAAGATACACTACTAAGCCGCTTTCAACTGACCCTCACTACAAGTTTTGGCATCGACTGAGATCGCCTTGCCAAATGCAAATGAAGTTGAATCACCCAAAACTAAGAGAGGTTATTGTAGACATCAGAAACATGATTCCATAGCACCTAATAGTTTGGGAATACTTCTCATGAGCTCTAAGATATGAGCCACAAAATACACTGCCCAATTGTGCTTAGTGCACCTTGGGGTCACTTGGGTCAAGCGTGGTCGCGAACATTCTGGTGACTCCATGGGTGAAACAAGGTTTTTACTGGCATTTACCTAGCCAATCAGAGCTGATGGAGCAGATGGTTTGATTCCAGGTTAGACGGTTTGAAATATATTCTTCTGAGCCGCTTCCAACTGACCCTCACTACAAGTTTTGGCATCGACTGAGATCACCTTGCCAAATGCAAACAAAGTTGAATTTCCCAAAACTAAGAGAGGTTATTGTAGACCTTAGAAACTTGATCTTGTAGCCCCTAACGGTTTGTTGATACCTCTCATGAAGTCTGAGATACGAGCCCTGGAAGATCATTGCCCATGCTTAGTGCACCTTGGGGTCACTTGGGTCGAGTGTGGTCATGAGCGTTCTGGTGACTCCATGGGTAGAACGGGGTTGTCACTAGCGTTTACCCAGCCAACCAAAGTCGATGGAGTAGATGGTTCGATGCTAGGTCAGACGGTTTGAAAGATATGTTGCTGAGCTCCTTTCAACTGACCCTCACTACAAGTTTTGGCATCGACTGAGATCGTCTTGCCAAATACAAATTAAGTTGAATCGCCCAAAACTGAGAGAGGTTATTTTAGACCTTGGAAACAAAATCTTGTAGCCCCTAATGGTTTGTCAATACCTCTCATGAGGTCTAAGATACGAGCCCCAGAAAATCACCGCCCAATCGTGCTTAGTGCACCTTGGGGTCACTTGGGTCGAGCGTGGTCACAAGCGTTCCGGTGACTCCATGGGCAGAATGGGGTTATCATTGGAGTTTACCCAGCCAACTGGAGTTGATTGAGTATATGGTTTGATGCCAGGTCAGACGGTTTGAAAGATATGCTGTTGAGCCGCTTTCAACTGACCCTCACTACAAGTTTTGGCATCGACTGAGATCATCTTGCCAAATGAAAATGAAGTTGAATCGCCCAAAACTAAGAGAGGTAATTGTAGACCTCAGAAACATGATCCCCTAGCCCCTAACATTTTGTTAATACCTCTCACGATGTCTGAGATATGAGCCCTAGAATATTGCTGCCCAATTGTGCTTAGTGCACCTTGGGGTCACTTGGGTCGAGTGTGGTCGCAAGCATTTCGGTGACTCCATGGGTGGAACGGGGTTGTCACTAGCATTTACCAAGCCAACTAGAGCCAATGGAGTAAATATTTCGATGTCAGGTTAGACAGTTTGAAAGATATGCTGCTGAGCCACTTTCAACTGACCCTCACTGCAAGTTTTGGCATTGACTGAGATCATCTTGCCAAATGCAAATGAAGTTGAATCCCCCAAAACTGAGAGAGGTTATTGTAGACCTTGAAAACATGATCCCATAGCCCTTGATGGTTTGTTGATACCTCTCATGAGGTCTTAGATATGAGCCCCAGAAGATTGCTACCCAATCATGCTTAGTGCACCTTGGGGTCACTTGGGTCGAGCATGGTCGCGAGCATTCCGGTGACTCCGTGGGTGGAACAGGGTTGTCACTAGAATTTATCTAGCCAACTAGAGCTGATGGAGTAGATAGTTCAATGCCAGGTCAAACAGTTTGAAAGATATGCTACTAAGCCGCTTTCAACTAACCCTCGCTACAAGTTTTGGCATCGACTAAGATCATCTTGCAAAATGCAAATAAAGTTGAATCACCCAAAATTGAGAGAGGTTATTGTAGACCTCAAAAACACAATCGTGTAGCCCCTAATGGTTTTTTGATACCTCTCATGATGCCTGAGATATGATTCCTAAAAGATTGCTGCCCAATCGTGCTTAGTGCACCTTGGGGTCACTTGGGTCAAGCGTGGTCATGAGCGTTCTGGTGACTCCATGGGTGGAATGGTGTTTTCACTAGCATTTACTTGACCAATCGGAGCTGATGGAGTAGATGGTTTGATGCAATGTCAGATGGTTTGAAAGATACGCTGCTAAGCCGCTTTCAGCTGACCCTCATTACAAGTTTTGGCATCGACTGAGATCACCTTGCCAAATGCAAATGAAGTTGAATCACCCAAAACTAATAGAGGTTATTGTAGACCTTAGAAACATGATCCCATAGAACCTAATGGTTTATCAATACCTCTCATGAGCTCCAAGATATGAGCCACAGAAGATAGCTTCCCAATCGTGCTTAGTGCACCTTGGGGTCACTTGGGTCAAGCGTGGTCGCGAGCGTTCCGGTGACTTCGTGGGTGGAATGGGGTTGTCACTAGCATTTACCCAGCCAACTAGAGCTGATGGAGCCAATGGTTTGATGCAATGTCAGATGGTTTGAAAGATACACTGTTGAGCCGCTTTCAACTGACCCTCACTGCAAGTTTTGGCATCGACTGAGATCGCCTTGCCAAATGCAAATGAAGTTGAATCACCCAAAACTGAGAGAGGTTATTGTAGACCTTGGAAACATGATCTCGTAGCACCTAACATTTTTTTGATACCTCTCACGAGGTCTGAGATACAAGCCCTGAAAGATCACTACCCAATCATGCTTAGTGCACCTTGGGGTCACTTGGGTCGAGCATGGTCGCGAGCATTTCGGTGACTCCGTGGGTGGAACAAGGTTGTCATTGGTGTTTACCCAAAAAATTGGAGCTAATGGAGTAGACGGTTCGATGCCAGGTCAGATGGTTTGAAAGATACGTTGCTAAGCCACTTTCGACTGACCCTCACTGCAAGTTTTGGTATCGACTGAGATCACCTTGCCAAATGCAAACAAAGTCAAATCGCCCAAAATTGAGAGAGGTTATTGTAAACCTTGAAAACATGATATTGTAGCACCTGATGGTTTTTTGATACCTCTCACAAGCTCTGAGATACGAGCCACGGAAGATTGCTTCCCAATTGTGCTTAGTGCACCTTGGGGTCACTTTGATCGAGCGTGGTCGCGAGCATTCTGGTGACTCCATAGGTGAAATGAGGTTGTCATTGGTGTTTACCCAGCCAACCAGAGCTGATGGAGCAAACGGTTCGATGCCAGGTCAGATGGTTTGAAAGATACATTGTTGAGCCACTTTCAACTGACTGTTAGTGGTATGTTTGAAATTTGAACTATGAAACTAATCATGATTAAGCTTGTGAAATTTGAACTGTGAAGCTTATTATGTTTGAGGTTTAACTTTTATAGATTGTTTGAAATGATAAAAAATAATATCCTTAAAGCATTAGAAACAACAATCAAACATGTAATAATTCAAACCATACAAATGACATAAGTAAATGACATGTAAGATCCCTTCTTGGCACTATTGGCCACCCATACATGATTTTGGTCATAAGTCCTTATCAAGAGTTCTAGGACATTTAACTTTTAAATCAAATTGATTGTTACAAATTGCCATTATAGGCTTCAAAAGATCTCAATTAATCATTAAGGATCCTTTTGTCCTTCTATCTCTGATTGGATCCATGGTGACCGTAGGCGTCTTCATAGGTGCTCCTACACAAGTTACAATCCACATACAAAACCATGTTTATTGACTCAAAATACAATCTAAGAAAGGTGAAATTAATGTATTGAAATTAAGCTTAACGAACTTAGAAAACAATGCACTAAGTTAACTTATTACCTAGTCAAGTGTTCCCAAAGGGTCATCTCTTTGCTTCAAGGTCTCCAATAGTGCTTCATGATCAGTAGTACTAATAGTCCAAAGTTCTTTTGTCTTTGGTCTTCCTTGATGCTTTGACAACTTGACATTTGTTGCTATAACAAGGTGTGAATACATGAGAATAGTTTTGTGCTTCTAATAGTCTTCAAATGTGGGAATTCCATTCTTTCTAATCATGTATGTTCAAAGCCATGTTCCTGCAACAACAACTAAACCAGTAGGATATGTGAACCCATCACCATCTGTCATCAGTTGTACAAGCTTCTGTTTACCTTGTACACAACGTGCTAACCAATAATCTAACCTCTCATCATTCCCCTGTGGTGCAACCAATGCAAAAACATCTGCAGGCTTTGGAAGATCTAAAAGATGGTCATAGTCAACTGAAGTGTCCATGTCATCATTTCTTATAGAGAGTGTCAAAGATAAAGGAGTTAGATACTATGGAACCCATGTATCCACCCACTCACTTGACTCGCAATGATCCCAATCATACTTAAAACACATGGGGAAAAAACAAGCCAACTCTCATGTCCAAATGGTCCATGTAGTACTATTGGAGCTTCGGAATGAATGCATTTTTTAAGAGTCTTTCACTGTTTGACAATCCAATCTATCTCCTATAGTTCCCTCCTCAACCAACCAAAAGAATCTATGCACTATAGAATCAAGAGTCCCCCCTGTGACAATGCTAAAGTACACCAATCAACAATCGAATGAGCATCAAGAAGTACAACACCTAAAATCCTCAATTGCTCCTTAACTAGAGCTCTCTTCACACACGCACCTTCTCTGTCATGCTCCCCTTTCCCATGCCCTGACTCAAAAAAACTCCAAATATGAGGTACACCTCTCTCCGCATGCATTCTACACAACCAATAAAACATTCTGGCATTCTTAAATTGACTGGTACAATTATCCAACCAAATGAGATGCCTATCCATGGCAATACCATTTTCTTGCAAGAAGTCAAAATAGTTCTGGAAACAATGTTGAACAAACTCATGAGAGTGAGACCTATCGTCACTCATATAAAAATGGTACTCTCTGATTATCTTTGACTCATCTTTTGTGCTATCAGGTGAATGTCTATATGTGATGTGTACAAAAATAGCAACCTGAATGGAATTGTAATATTGAGCTTGAGTCTCATTTTGGGGCTGCAATGTATAGTTCTCTGCAAAGTCTACAATGGATATAATAGTTCCAATGGGGAAATTGTCCTTACATGTCCTAAATTGTTGATCCAACTATTGAGATCCGTGACTATGCCTTGCATACTTGTAAAAAATATTTGTCTTGAAATCTGAGATAAAATCAGCAACATTGTATTCTTTTGCAACTAACTCACATCTAGAGCCTTCACCTCCACTCTTCAATGTATATTTCACTGTTTCATATACCTTTTTTTGGATGAGTGTCTTTCCAAAATTGTGTTCCAAACCCTCATGAAAACATGTTCTAAACTTGGACAAGCCACGACATTCTGAGCACTTGGCATTTAAGCAATCTTTTTTATAAAATAAACAACCATCATCTCTATGACATAAAAATTGATCTAGCAAGTCTCTTGATGATTTGGGAAGACCACTTGCACCACAATCCTCTAGCATTTCATTAGTATGCAAAGTAGAATGAATGGAACATAATAATTCATGATGCATTGAAAACTCAACATGATATTTGCAACAACATGTATTCTAAATCTTAAGGGGTACACAATAAAATGGCTTCACAGATTCAAAAGACCTTTGTGATATTTTCAATGTTGGATGTGTCTCACAAAATTTTGTATACAACATTGTTTGACTTACCTCCACATAATGTTTAGGATGTGGAGTGCGGTCTCAATTGCCAACTCTCAACTTCAAGACATCCTTCACATTTGGTGACACTCTTGAGTTAGCATCCCAAAATTATTGAATTTCATCCTTGACAACATCTGTTAGCTTCTTATCGAAACGTGGAAGTCTCCCACCATAAGCCCATGTATCAATTTGAAGCGGATCATCAAGTCTTTCTCTTCTTGCAAGTGTTCTACCCAAATTTTTATGGTCTATATTGAAGTCAACACAAGTTTTTCTCATCAAACGAGCCTTTCTCAACTGATGACTTACTAAGGAGGTTTTAATAATTCTCCGAGCAACTCTCTTGTCTTTTTCTTTGCTAGTCTTCTCAATGCTATTGAGAGCATTGAAAAGATTCTTCACAACAATGGCATTTCTCTCCATTTTATTGTTCACACGAATCTTCAATTTCACAAGCATAGGTCTCATCTTTTGCATCTTTAACAACTGCACAAAAATTTGACATTGCTCAACCAATGTCTTGTTTCCAAAAAATTCATCATAAAGTCTTGAAGCCCACAACCTAACGGTTCTATGTGACCTCTTTCCTTCCCAATCATTCATAATGTTCTCCTCAATTTCAATTAACCATTTAGGTGTTCTTGAAAGCCCCGAATTTGAAGTTTGATTATCTTTATTGCAAGGGACTTCATTTCGCATATAATTTGGAGATGTGTAACGTTCATGTGGTTCTTGTACAACATTTTCATTCCCCAAGTTTACATTTTCAATCTCCATCTATACATTTTCATCTTCATTCCATTCATTGTCATTCCCCAAATATACGTTTTCATACCCCAAGTCTACAATTTCATTCTCCATCTCTACATTTTCATCTTCACTCCATACATTGTTATTCACAAAATTAATTTCCATATTATTTTCAAATTCAACATCCTCTTCACTTACAACTACATTTATGGGGTCACCATGATTAATGTTTAACATACCTTCTCTCCTTTTTCAGTGATTTTCCTTATCTATTTCCCTATATGCTTGAATTTCTTCATCTATCACCTTCCTCTTGTGTTTAGACTTTTGATGACTGTTGCTTCCCATGGTGAGATCACAAGTTGACAAAAATCAAACAATGGCCTCCAAATCACTTTTTTTTTTTTTTCTGCAACGCGTGAAAAAAGTATGAAATCTCATGCTTCTCTAGTCTGTGGGGACAAGGAATATTTTGGTCAAATATTACCTATCCAAAATCGGGTATCCGATTCCATATCGGGTACCCGATATTCCTAGGCAGACGAAAAAAGGGCAAGAGCAAATGAAAAAAATTGAACTTCCACATATAAAATGGGGTATATAATATATAAAATGTACATTATATATATACTAATGTATATAATATATATATAAGAGGCATAAGATATATATATTGTATATTATATATATACTAATGTATTAAATAATATACTAATGTATTATATATAATATTATCTTTTAGCTATTATTTTTTTGTCATTTTTCCTGTATGATGCTTTTGTATACGAATTGTGGATATTCTCTAGGAAACTTTTCATTTTTTCCTGTAGGATGCCTTTGTATACAAATTTTGGAGAATCTCTTGCAAAAATATGGAAATTTTAATCTTCAACCTAGAGCATACATTAATGAAGTTCTTCGTGCCTTAGCAGAGGAAGTCGACTAGATTGTTGAAGCTTACGGTACTACATACAGAAATGCAGTATGCATTTTTGGCCTAAATTTATTTCTCGTTTCTTTTAGGTCTTTAAAGGTGGTCGGTTAAAGCTTTGTATTGAATGTGCCTTTTACAGGAGCTATAAACCCTAGCTATGCAGAAATGGAGCCTTTGAAGAATAGTTCACTATAGGTGGAGAGAGAGACTTCCTAGGGGTCCTAACATGTGATAAGGTGTACTAGGACCCCTAGGGACTCCCCATGACCCCTTTTGACACATTTGAATGCTCAAGTGTGTCAAGGACACACTTGAGTGTTCAAATGTGTCAAAAGGGGTCATGGGGACTCCCTAGGGGTCCTAGTATGCCTTATCACGCATTAGGAACCCTAGGAAGTCTTGATGACCCCTTTTGACACATTGGAATGCTCAACTATGTCTTAAGGGGTCCTAGGACCCCTTTGAACACACTTGAGCATTCAAATGTGTCAAAAGGGGTCATTGGGACTCCCTAGGGGTCCTAATATACCTTATCACGTGTTAGGACCCCTAGGAAGTCCCGATGACCCCTTTTGACAAATTCAAATGCTCAAGTGTGTCTTAAGGGGTCCTAGGACCCCTTAAGACACGTGAGCATTCAAATGTGTCAAAAGGGGTCATGGGGACTGCCTAGGGATCCTAGTATGCCTTATAATGCGTTAGGACCCCTAGGAAGTCCCGATGACCCCTTTTGACACATTTGAATTCTCAAGTGTGTCTTAAGGGGTCCTAGGACCCCTTAAGACAACCTTGAGCATTCGAATGTTTCAAAAGGGGTCATCGGGACTTCCTAGGGGTCCTAGTATGCCTTATCACGCGTTAGGACCCCTAGGAAGTCCCGATGACCCCTTTTGACACATTGGAATTCTCAAGTGTGTCTTAAGGGGTCCTAGGACCCCTTCAAACACACTTGAGCATTCAAATGTGTCAAAATGGGTAATGGGGACTCCCTAGGAGTCCTAGTATACCTTATCACGTGTTAGCACCCCTAGGAAGTCTCGATGACCCCTTTTGACACATCGAAATGCTCAAGTGTGTCCTAAGGGGTTCTAGGACCCCTCCAGACACACTTGAGCATTCAAATGTGTCAAAAGGGTTCATGGGGACTCCCTAGGGGTCCTAGTACGCGTTATCACATGTTAGGACCCCTAGGAAGTCTCGATGACCCCTTTTGACACATTGGAATGCTCAAGTATGTCTTAAGGGGTTCTAGGACCACTTAAGACACACATGAGCATTCAAATGTGTCAAAAGGGGTCATGGGGACTCCCTAGGGGTCCTAGTACACTTTATCACATGTTACGACCCCTAGGAAGTCCCGATGACCTCTTTTGACACATTAGAATGCTCAAATGTGTCTGAAGGGGTCATAGGACCCCTTCGGATAGACTTGAGCATTCAAATGTGTCAAAAGGGGTCATGGGGACTCCCTAGGGGTTGTTGTATGCCTTATCACATGTTAGGACACCTAGGAAGTCCAGATGACCCCTTTTGACACATTGGAATGCTCAAGTGTGTCTTAACGGGTGCTAGGACCCCTTTAAACACACTTGAGTGTTCAAATATGTCATGGGGACTCCCTAGGGGTCCTAGTACACCTTATCACATGTTACAACCCCTAGGAAGTCCCGATGACCCCTTTTGACACATTGGAATGCTCAAGTGTGTCTGAAGGGGTCCTAGGACCCCTTCAAACACACTTGAGTGTTCAAATGTGTCAAAAGAGGTCATGGGGACTCCCTAGGGGTCCTAGTACGCCTTATCACACATTAGGACCTCTAGGAAGTCTTGATGACCCCTTTTGACATATTGGAATGCTCAAGTGTGTCTTAAGGGGTCCTAGGACCTCTTAAGACACACGCAAGCATTCAAATGTGTCAAAAGGGGTCATGGGGACTCCCTAGGGGTACTAGTACACCTTATCACATGTTAGGACCCCTAGGAAGTCCTGATGACCCCTTTTGACACATTTGAATGCTCAAGTCTGTCTTAAGGGGTCCTAGGACCCCTTTGGACACACTTGAGTTTTCAAATGTGTCAAAAGGGGTCATCGGGACTCCCTAGGGGTCCTAGTATGCCTTATCACACATTAGCACCCCTAGGAAGTCTCGATGACCCCTTTCAACACATTGGAATGCTCAAGTGTTTCTTAAGGGGTCCTAGGATCCCTTAAGACACACATGAGCATTCAAATGTGTTAAAAGGGGTCATGGGGACTCCCTAAGGGTCCTATTATGCCTTATCACATGTTAGGACCCCTAGAAAGTCCCAATGACCCCTTTTGACACATTGGAATGCTCAAGTGTGTCTTAAGGGGTTCTAGGACCCCTTCGGACACACTTGAGTGTGTCAAAAAGGGTCATGGGGACTCCCTAGGGGTCCTAGTACACCTTATCACATGTTGGGACCCTTAGGAAGTCCCGATGACCCCTTTTCACACATTGGAATGCTCAAGTGTGTCTTAAGGTGTCCTAGGACCCCTTCAGACACACTTGAGCATTCAAATGTGTCAAAAGGGGTCATGGGGACTCCCTAAGGGTCCTAGTACACCTTATCATGTGTTAAGACCCATAGGAACCCTCGATGACTCCTTTTGACACATTGGAATGCTCAAGTGTCTCTTAAGGGGTCCTAAGACCCCTCCGGACACACTTGAGCATTCAAATGTGTCAAAAAGGATCATGGGGACTCTCTAGGGGTCCTAGTACACCTTATAACATGTTAGGACCCCTAGGAAGTCCCGATGATCTCTTTTGACACATTGGAATGCTCAAGTGTGTCTTAAGGGGTCCTAGGACCCCTTCAGACACATGTAAGTGTTCAAATATGTCAAAAGGGGTCATGGAGACTCCCTAGGGGTCCTAGTACACCTTATCATGCGTTAGGACCCCTAGGAAGTCTTGATGACCCCTTTTGACACATTGGAATGCTCAAGTGTGTCTTAATGGGTCCTAGGACCCTTTAAGACACATGTGAGAATTAAAATGTGTCAAAAGGGGTCATGGGGACTCCCAAGGGGTCCTAGTACACCTTATCATGCGTGAGGACCCCTAGGAAGTCCCGATGACCCCTTTTGACACATTGGAATGCTCAAGTGTGTCTTAAGGGGTCCTAGGACCCCTTCAAACACACTTGAGCATTCCAATGTGTCAAAAGGGGTCATGGGGACTCCCTAAGGGTCCTAGTATGCCTTATCTTGCATTAGGACCCCTAGGAAGTCCCAATGACCCCTTTTGACACATTGGAATGCTCAAGTGTGTCTTAAGGGGTCCTAGGACCCCTTCAAACACACTTGAGCATTCAAATGTGTCAAAATGGGTCATGGGGACTCCCTAGGGATCATATTACACCTTATCACGTGTTAAGACCCGTAGAAAGTCTCAATGACCCCTTTTGACACATTGGAATGCTCAACTATGTCTTAAGGGGTTCTAGGACACCTTCAGACACACTTGAGCATTCAAATATGTCAAAAGGGGTCATGGGGACTCTCTAGGGGTCCTAGTATGCCTTATCACGTGTTAGGACCCCTAGGAAGTCTCGATGACCCCTTTTGACATATTGGAATTCTCCAGTGTGTCTCAAGGGGTCCTAGGACCCCTTAAGACACACGTGAGCATTCAAATGTGTCAAAAGGGGACATGGGGACTCCCTAGGGGTCCTAGTATGCCTTATCACTCGTTAGGACACCTAAGAACTATTGATGACCCCTTTTGACACATTAGAATGCTCAAGTGTGTCTTAAGGGGTCCTAGGACCCCTTCAGACACACTTGAGCATTCAAATGTGTCAAAAGGGAAATGGGGACTCCCTAGGGGTCCTAGTATGCCTTATCACACGTTAGGACCCCTAGGAAGTCCCGATGACCCCTTTTGACACATTGGAATGCTCAAGTGTGTCTTAACGGTTCCTAGGAACCCTTAAGACACACTTGAGCATTCAAATGTGTCAAAAGGGGTCATGGGGACTCCCTAGGGGTCCTAGTATGCCTTATCACGCGTTAGGACCCATAGGAAGTCCCGATGACCCCTTTTGACACATTGGAATGCTCAAGTGCATCTTAAGGGGTCCTAGGACCCCTTAAGACACACTTGATCATTCAAATGTGTCAAAAGGGGTCATGGGGACTCCCTAGAGGTCCTAGTATGTCTTATCACACTTTAGGACCCCTAGGAAGTCCCGATGACCCCTTTTGACACATTAGAATGCTCAAGTGTGTCTTAAGGGATCCTAGGACCCCTTAAGATACACATGAGCATTCAAATGTGTCAAAAGGGGTCATGGGGACTCCCTAGGGGTCCTAGTATGCCTTATCACATGTTAGGACACCTAAGAAGTCCCAATGACCCCTTTTGACATATTGGAATGCTCAAGTGTGTCTTCAGGGGTCCTAGGACCCCTTCAGACATACTTGAGCATTTAAATGTGTCAAAAGGGGTCATGGAGACTCTCTAGGGGTCCTAGTACGCCTTATCACGTGTTAGGACCCCTAGGAAGTCCTGATGACCCCTTTTGACACATTGGAATGCTCAAGTGTGTCTTAAGGGGTCCTAGGACCCCTTCGAACACACTTGAGTGTTCAAATTTGTCAAAATGGGTCATGGGGACTCCCTAGGGGTCCTAGTATGCCTTATCACGCGTTAGGACCCCTAGGAAGTCCCGATGACCCCTTTTGACACATTGGAATGCTCAAGTGTGTCTTAAAGGGTCCTAGGACCCCTTCAGACACACTTGAGCATTTAAATGTGTCAAAAGGGGTCATGGGGACTCCCTAGGGGTCCCAGTATGCCTTATTACATGTTAGGACCCCTAGGAAGTCCCGATGACCCCTTTTGACACATTGGAATGCTCAAGTGTGTCTTAAGGGGTCCTAGGACCCCTTCGCACACACTTGAGCATTCAAATGTGTCAAAATGGGTCATGGGGACTCCCTAGGGGTCCTAGTATGCCTTATCATGTGTTAGGACCCTAGGGAAGTCTCGATGACCCCTTTTGACACATTGGAATGCTCAAGTGTGTCTTAAGGGGTCCTAGGACCCCTTCGGACACACTTGAGCGTTCAAATGTGTTAAAAGGGGTCATGGGGACTCCCTAGGGGTCCTAGTATGCCTTATCACGCGTTTCCTAGAGAATATCCACAATTCGTATACGAAAGCATCATACAGGAAAAATGACAAAAAAATAATAGGTAAAAGATAAAATTTATCATTAATGCCGGTAATACCAAGGTGATATCCGCTATCAAATCTTGCCCTATGTTTTGAAAAATGAGCAAAGCAAGTGAAATGAAAGGGAAGGGATCGATCAAATAGCGAAGGTGCATCAAATCGGACCAATATCATAATAAATGCAAAAAATACTGTTACGGACAAAAAAATTTGCATATTAATTTGTTACACCTTTCTCGAGCTTCTGTACCTTGCTACATGATTAGACATTTTTGTTAGCAAAACTAAATTTTTAGGTTAAGTTTTATTGATCATCTTTTTGATCCAAAGGACGTAGATCAGCTACTATATCTTCCTTAGATAGTTTGATTATGTTTCTTTGCTAGATGTTATGATAAAATGCACAGGCAATTGAGTCCAAAATACTAGAAAGAATTCTTGAAGAGTCCAGTCCAAATTCTTTAATGCTTCTAGTGAATCCAAATTTAGTTATAAAGATGTGATGTTAGTGAATGACTTCTTGCTAATACTACTCTCCCACCAAATCTAGATTTCAACCCTTTTGTGGATCTACAGGCTCAATCGCAAGCCCACAAGATTGGCCAAGAGAAAAATGTGATTGTATATCAACTGATTACAAAATGTTTAGTTGAGGAGAAAATATTGCAACGATCAAGAAGAAAATTGGCTATGGAAAATCTAGTTATGAATTCTATTAAGAATGAAACTATTAACGAATTTCATGATATATTACTCAACGGTGCAAGGAATATTCTTGATGAACATGGGATTGCAGTTACATCTATTCAATATACAAAGGAAGATATAGAAAATCTTCTTAATAGAGAGATTTTAAATTGAAAGAAAAGGACATTTCAGAAGAAAATGGTTATTTTGGTGCCATCCAAGGTATGCCAATTACTCGGGATGAAGAGTAAAAGCCCACAGTTAATGGGAAAGAGTGGGAAGAGATTATTGGACCCATGATAGAAGTTATAGATAAGGAGGAAGAGCTAGGAAGGGGAAAGTGACAAAGGAAAGAAGTAAGATATGTGTGTGAGCCTATATCAGATGATGATGATGATGAGTACTCACCATCTACTAGTAGCTCAAGTAGTGACAAAATCTCTTCAGTGCACATGTACACTGTCACAAAAAATTCAGATAGAGAAGTAACAAGTGTTGTGGAATTATCCACAGAGCAATGTGAAATGAAGCCTCAAGTTGGTTCATTAGCAGGCAAAGAATTTGGTCATGCACTTCATTCTAGCACCACAAATATTTCTATTAGAAATGCCTATTCATCAATGGCCTTGCATTTACGGGACTTGGGAAACCAGGTTACTCATGTTGGGCAATATCCCTCAAATGTAAGTTCATTGCCACCTTTGGCAAGGTAGTCTCACTCCTCATTTTACAACAAAGGGCAGCCATCTATGGTCCAAGGTTTTAATTCAGCTGACAAATGGAGAGCTTATCAAGGTACTGATCTCTTTCATAGAGAAGTTCCTGATTCATCCCAAGGTTCTCGTTTAGGTGACCAACTCCTTTGAGGTCCACAAATAGACCCATTGATTTCCCAAATTGGTAAAAGGGTAGATGCAATTTTGGAAAGAGTATCCCAATTGAAGAGAAATGGAAATTCCAGTGACCATAAATTTATTGTAGATCCAATGGGTGTATCTTCTCCATTGACAAATATAACTGTATTTCCAGATACTTGAGTTTAAATGGAGACTGTTTGTTCCCAAACATGCCCCAGTCGAGCAGATGAACCAGATGTTGCTTGAGTAAAGAAGATAGTGGTTTTTTAAAGAATCTACATTATCCCACTTGCTATCAGTTACTACTTTTTGAGCGGCTTGCCAGTTGCTTCTGTGCAGGATTCCTGTAATATATAATGTCCTCATGCAAGTACATGCCATTTTTTGTAAACATTTTCAGATCTAAAGTGTTAGTGAGCAATATCAAAGAAAAGCTTCTTGCATGTGTTATTTAAACACATTAATAAATTAGGAAACCATTTTTCTCCCATTACATGGAAAAAATGCCTAGATTCACTTTGTCGGTATCAATAGACAGCAAGATGAGGGAAGAAATGTATTTGTGAAGAGGAAGTACAAATGTTACTGTCCAAAACCATTTGGAGAGTAATATTCTTCTCCTGATTGTAATAAGAAACTCAAAATGCAGAAGACACCAAATAGTTGGGGCATTTATTTCCTATGACCTATGTCAATTTTAGTTCAATTCCTAAGGATGATATTCTCAATGTGTAAAAATAAAGTGATGTGTTATTTTAAAATGGTGTTGATTGAAATTTATGAACATATGTCAAATATCCATTTTTTCCAAAATTTGAAATAGAACCAGTGGCAATATAATCAAATTTGTGAATTTCACATCCAATCATTGGATGTTAATCAAAAGCACAACACAGTAATATAAATTTGAACCGATAAACAATCTTAGTCTTACTTCAAACCTACTCTTGTGTATGTGGGTTCTTGGAGGTATCTACTAAACAATGTGTGGATCTGTAATGTCCCTATCCAGGACCTTACTCACTTTGCTTAAAACTCCTAATTAGAATTTGGATTTCTAATGCCTGTTGTGATATTATTTAAGTTTGCTTTGCTCCTTACTGATTAATATTTTAATGAATTGGTTATCCTTCCCCTTCTCTCTCTCTCCTACTCTCTCCCCTTCCCCTTCTCTCTCTCTCCTACTCTATCCCCTTCCCATTCCTCTCTCTCTCTCTCTCTCTCTCTCTCTCTCTCTCTCTCTCTCTCTCTCTCATTCCCCTTCTCTCTCTCAACTACTCTCTCCCCATCCCCTACTCTCTCTCTCTCTCTCTCTCTCTCTCTCTCTCTCTCTCTCTCTCTCTCTCTCCTTCCCCTTCTCTCTTTATCCTACTCTCTCTTCCTCAATGGCCGCCCATGAATTTTTTAAATGGCTGATTAATTTCCTTTGCTTCTTTCAATGGCCATCCATGATTTTTCTGCAATCTTCCAACCTTCCGTACATAGTCATAAAATACATATTAATTTATTATACATATAAAATAATATATAATATATGATATATAATGTAACATTTAATATTAATATATATTAAATAATATTTAAAATGTAAAATGTATATTATATAATATTATATATAATATATAATCTAATATATAATTAAATAATATTTAATGTAAAATGTATATTATATAATATTTAATATATATAATATATAATCTAATATATAGTTTTTAATATTAATATATATTAAATAATATTTAATGTAAAATGTATATTATATAATATTGAATATATAATTGATATTATATAATATTTAATATATCTAATATATAGTTTTTTATATATAATATATCATATGAAGGATGGAGAAATGGGAGGGAGAAAGTACAGGGAAGGGAAAGTGAAAATTCAAAATTCTGCCGTCATATTCGGGTACCCAAAAATATCAAGTACCCGATTAGGCTCGGTATTGCTTTGTGCACCAAACCTACATGGTCAACTATTGAAATGTCTCAAATACATGTTTTTCCCCTATTTCTCTAAGTTCCAGACTTCGACAATGTAGCTGACGACTTTTTTTTACCCGAATTTGATAAAATGAAAAGGGTATCTTAAGGAGATTATCAGCTTTCTATCGATATAATTGCTACCAAATTTTGAATTCGGTAAGTAATTATTAGTTATTTTCTAATTGAGCTACCTCTAAAGTGTTGATTTATATACTGATTGAAAAATGACTATAACTTTCAGATGGTCTAACATTTTTGAAATCCGAAAAATGTGTCACATTATATGCTTCACCTACTATAAGGAAAAAAAAATTCAATTTTGTAAAGTTTTGAATGAGTTAAGGTGGTCAGACACGGGAGTTTTTTTATTCTGAAAATGTTGTAGCATAAAATTCATAATTAATTATTTTTTCAAAATAAAATTATAAAAAAATATGCATCACATCCGAGCATGAGTCTACTACTTATATATAAAATCTTATAATAAAATATTATCATTTGATTATGATTAAGGTGGTCAGACATACACCTACTTATTTTTTTCTAGAAATTTTTGTACTGCTGCATTGAAAAATATACTTTTCACCAATCATACTAACTTTTTCTCAAAAAAGGCCTACTAGTTTAGAAACTATATTCAATTTTCTATAGATTCTATTCTTACAACTTTTTTATATTAGGTTCATAGCTAGTTGAAATTTTCACGTCAAGTTGACTAACCCCGACTTGCTGATTTTTCATTGCCACTTAAGGGCATAGTTTGGCCCCTCGTGATCTTGCACATACCCAATGACCGAGCTTTCTACATGAAGACCGAGTAGTTGATCATAGTATTAACCGAGCATCAACATTTTTATATTTGAAGAGAATTCAGATTTGGAGCCAACATTGTTAAATTCTTGGATTATGTAAAATGTGTTGACTTTATTTATTGATTGGTTGAAAGCATTAAATGCACTAAAAAATGTTTTATTATAAATTTTTAAGAGATTTTAGATGTTTCTAGAAAAGGAGCCGAAGAACATAAAGCAGGTAGATTCAATGAATCTGACCTAACCCTAAGATCTATGAAGGAGATTGAGCGGCAAAAGATGAGTTAACCTAATTGAGGAAGTATTAAGGGAACCTAAGCATTAGGTATGTGTGTGCATGGGTGAAAAGAGGATGTTGGAAGATTAGTAGATGTTATTGACTGTATAAGCAAAAAAGGTTGAAGGAGAAGTGTGGTGATTGCTTGAAGAAAAGTTTCGAGCAAATCAGAGATAGAGATGGCAAAGTTTCAAAGTCAGTAAACAAGCATTTGTGTACGGAATTGGATCTGATATTTGCAAAGTGAGTTGTATGTTTCTCAGATCAATACTGCTGCTACTTTCTAACCATTGTAATAGTCAAAATCCTTTTAACAGAGGTTGACCTAACAGTCATATGTTTAAATCCTTTGAACAAGGTTGCATTCTAATGGAATGTATGTAAGTCCTATAACAAGGCTCACTTTTAACAGGGTGACTGAAATCCTTTAAACAGGTCACACCTGAAAGTGTGTATTGTAACCTTTGACAGGGTTGGCTTTTAACCAAGCTCACTTCAGAAGAGTGAAAATAATAGTAGCATGTTACAAAGCGGTTTTTCCTAGATTGGGTTTCCACTATAAATATAGCTAGGTATGCTTGTGTGAATGTTTTGGTTTGAACATTTCTGTGTTTTACAAGTTAGATATAGCTAGGTAGTGGACTGCAATGTTATATGTTTCTATTATAGAATCAGTGATGACCGATTTGGTTTTGGTTGTTAGATCTGATTTAAAGAAAAGTCTTTGAAGTTTGTTTTATACATCAGGACCTGAGAACAATTGATTCACCCCCCCTCTCTGTTGTTCTAAATCATATTAACATCTTCTTGTAATGGTCTTATCTTTAGATCAAGATCGCTTCCCTACAAAGCTCAAACCTTTCTTAATATTTTCAATAATATCATTTTGTATTCTAGAAAATTTTCTCTTTTTTAGTGTTGTGTCTATATTGAACAATCTTAATGGCTCTTGCAACTTTTTTTGTATAAGTACAATTGAAAGCAACTAGGCTTATTCAAGTGTTTCAATATTATCAAATTTATCCATTATTTACCTTACTATCTTATTCATTAACCTCTTATTAGAGAGAGTTAAGGGTTTTTCAACAAGTGATCTCAGTTTCTCCACATACATTTCAAGTAAATGAGATTTCTAGAATTAATTTTTATCTTTATAGTTTGAGCTAGATTTATATGTTCATCCATACTAGTAGGAGAAAGTGATTCTAACCCTTCTCCAACATACATTTCTTCAACTTGGGCTGACCCTCCTCCCTAAGCTTCTTGTTCATCTTGTACTTGTTAATTGTGAGTTACGTTCACAAAAAAGAGACAAATTAGAAAAGTTTAGAGAAAACAAAAAACAAAGGAATATAAAGCTCGAGCATGTAAAATTAAAGATGTATACCTTCTTTAGTTTTATAATAACATGCCAATGAAGCTTCAAAAGTTTTTTTATTCTCTACCAGACGATCATTTTCTTGCAGATTTACTTTTTCTTGCCTTCTTATTTTACATTTCCTTTCTTCAAAAGAACACTTTTGAAAAAATCATCATGAATAAAAAAATGTGAATTAACTTGCATATGTTTCTATAAAAAAGGAAATAAAAAACTTTTTATTTATACCCGAATGAACAATCATGTTTGGGGGAACACCCCACAATGCAACGGTAAGTTGCGAGCCTCTCATTTGGGAGGTCTTGGGTTCAAGTCTTCTTGAGCCCCATGTTGATCTTGGCTTCTGCCTATTACCCATAAAAATTTAAAAAAAATCATGTCCCAAAAAAACAAAATTGACAGACCTAGTTTAGGCAAACATGGTTGGTTAAAAAAACCTATGTTGTCATTAACACCATTTTTTTTTACTAAGCATGTTCACTTGAAGGGGCCTTCGAATGAAGGCCCCTAACCCCCTTCGTGTGAAGGCCCTAAATATGACCTTCCTCCCCAAAGGCAACAAATTTTTGCAAACTTCTTCCCTTTGAAGGTCTCAATCAAGGACCAAATAAAATAATCTTTTGAAACCTAAATGTAAGATGATGCTACTCAAAAAAAAATTTACAATGATTATGATTTTAATATATATTAATTTCAATGTGACTTTCTATTTTTAGTTTAATCAAACATATGTTGTCTAAGCATTTAGCAACTTCTGTGTACGACGCTTCTTGAAAAATAGTAAATTAGGAAAAAAAATGAAAAATATCTAAGAAATAGGTATTTATGTTAACTTTCTAACAAAGAAAGAAAAAATGAATTTCAATATATACGAGTCAAGTTAGAGCAATCAAAATGAACCTATGTCCAAATTATAGTTAATGTCAATTCATAAGTCAATAAACTATAAAACATTCAACCAAATTGAATGAAATCAATTGGATACCCTAGATATTGGTGTTACAAACCTAACTTCAAAAGAATTATGGTTTTATCATTTTTAGAAAAAAAAAACTTATGCTTAAAAAAGTGAGTGTCACTCCTTAAAAATGTTGATTTTTTATACAAACCACTTTTCGAAGGAGAAGGAAAAATGGATATAAATCATTTTTAAAAAAAATATTTAGAGACTAGAAACAAAAGAGTAAAAGTCACTATTTTCAATAATCTTTAAATTCTTAATGGTTTTGCAACAATAGGTGTCTGAAAGTGAAGTTTTTTTTTAGAATGTTTGTCTCCATATCAAAGTTTCCCAAAATGTGGAACACGGTATTGTGGGACCACCTATATTTGATAGTCCTTGAGGGTCAACATGAAAAGTGCCACCATTGGGTTCATTGTTTGAGGGAGATGATGCAGATTGTGTTAGAATAACAATGTCCCAATCAACTGAGAGGGGGAGTGAATCAATTGATGCCAAATAGATCAAATAAAACCATAAGTGTAAACTTCAATGCTTAACCAAATAACTGCACATGAGAGAAAAATTAGTGATAACACATGAACACACCTGAACACCAAATTTGTTCTCAAGGAAACATTGTTAAGGGAAAAACCTTGGTGGGGATTGTACCCACAATATCTGCACTATGAGAATAATGACCCTATTAGGAGCTGATTAATACAATAGGCAGGTCCTGGTTAAAGTAAAAAACTTTTTAGGAGTCTTTACAACCTATCCATGTTAAAGGATTAACCATGTTAGGAGTCACAGCCCCGTTAGGAGCTTACAAATAGATCACTTGATCAAAGGTTTGAAGGTTAAAGCCACCCTCAGGACCCTCATTCCTCACTTCTGATATGAATACGAATTCTTTCCTGAAACTGCTTCCAACACTCAACCACTGCCAAGAGAGTTCCACCTTGTGCTCCAGATGCACAATCTCTACTCTCCAAATATCATCCTATGCAGCTTCAAGCTTGTATACCTTTTTGTTGTTCACACATACAACCACACACTACAAATGCAAGGAATTACTTCCTTATGTACAAGTTTCATACATTAAATCTAGGTCAGTCAATATAGGATAAATCCTGTTTAAAAAATACATATAGACCCATGCTAAGATAAACACATTATCCCCTATAACATTATGACATTTCAAATTCATAATTTAAGCACCAAGATCTGAGATCCATGCTTAATCATCTAAGAACACACTACATATTCTTGGTTGGCTTCCAATTAGGTCTTCGCTAAATCACACACCACACTTGATGTCATCCATCCCCTAGGATTCTACAATTACGCAATAAGCTCACCATCATGTCTTAAATATGATCACATGCTCGCAAAACATAAATCATTCATCCATGGAAGCTATATTGAAAGTTCAAAGACCAATTCTGCAAGTCTCCCTGTCACTGGCCCATTTACCAATCTTCACTAATTCAGTCATAACTTCAACAAATGAAATCATAAACTTTTGTGATCACACACTATAGTAGTACCAATAATTTACTACTCTCAAATTTGTTCGTATGTGCTAATTTATCATACAATGCTTGTACAATTCTTTGTAACTTTTCTATCCAGTCTGCAAGGAGTCTTTGGATAATATCTATATAACATATGTTGACAGCAATGACAAACATTGAATGCCAACACCTTGGAATGCAACAATTCTAACACTATTCTTAATAGATTAATGTTGGGAATGTTTAGGAGGCATAAAGGAATGGTGAGAGAAATGGAGACAACTTGTGGGTTATTGCTAGACATAGGTTCATGATTTTGATCATTCTTGGAAGTGGTGTCTTCTTTCTCTTTAGATGAGTCACTAGGATCTTCAATCTCAATGATAACCTCATCAAGGAGATTCTTATGATTCAATTCAATTCAGTTTGAACTATTATGCTCGTTGTGTCTATGATATGAACAATAATTATTGAAATAGTTAAATCTATGTGTGGTAACTTTAGGCAATGTGATAAGATTATGCTCAAGAAGCTTTTTCATAGCCAACTCAAGAGATTTATCAAAAGGTGTAAACTTTCTATCCAAGGGATATTTAGGTTCACATGTGTTTGTGTAAGAAGTGCCATTTTTTTGGTGAAGAGGACATTATCTTGCTTGGATTCTTGATTTTGATTTTCCACTATTTTTTGTTCTACCTCACATAATCATTTTAGCATCTTTTGAAGTTTTTCATTCTAGATCTCTTGAAGTTGTCTCTCAAGAGGGGTCATTGGTTTCTCTTGTTGGACTTGAATGTCATAAATTTCTCTCTTGAGATCTTGGATTTTTTCAACCAAAGAGGCTATGGACATATATGATAGTTTTGATTTTGACCTATATGACAAAAGATAGGGTATATATAAAAAGAAACTCTAGGATATGATGGAAAGATGTGATGTAAAAATTCTAAGATTGGAAGACCACTAAGGAATATGATATGAAAACCACTAGGGGATGTGATAAGAAACTAAGTTATGATATGCAAGTAGACCCCAAATAGGTGTGAAGGTCAATGCACAAGGGATTAAAGTAAGAGAGACTTATTTGGCTTTAGGAGTTTTTTTCTTTTTCTTTTTCTTTTTCTAAGGCAATAGTTTTATCAAAGTTTCATTATTCAATGATAGAAAGTACTATTACACATATATTTGTAGTACAAACACTCTATGAAGTTACACAAATTTATTTTTAGGTCATATATGAGAAAAAAACTTCTAAACAATCAAACACATTGTGATAAGCCATACTTACCTTTCTAGGGTAGAACATATTATTTGTTTACATTATTGAAGTTTCCTTCAAATTTATGAATAATATATTCAACCATTTCATTCCAAATTTGATATCGGGTATTTTACATATGTTTTTAAAAATATAGGTAAGCTAGCTTATTCCTTCACAAGTTTTTCATTTTTCATTACATTAACATGCTTAACTCTACAATGGAAACTAGCTTTGTTATTCCTATTAGAGAAAAAAATAGTAGGTGTGATGCAAAGGAATTATATGCTTTTTCAAAGATTTGAAATCGTTTCAAGAAAAAACACAAAAGCATTGTTCATAAAAATGGTTAATTTTTTTATAAGCAAAAGGGCGAGGCCAAGAGATTTATTTTATTATTAAATTCAAAATGAAAATATGCCTTCATTCGTTGTGGGCATTGGTAGGAAAGAACATAGTAAAGAAAACCTCCAATCTTGCTCGAGACTCATTGAGTCTAGATCAATAGATTACAATAGTGTGCTTGTGAATGCGGGTCAAAAACTAAGGAGGTGCATTAATCATTTTTTGCAAATTAACTTGACATTACAATTACTCCTTCTGCCTCCAAAATATGCAAGATACATAGTGTTCAACATTACATTGTATAACTCTATTCTAGACTTCCAGACATGCCTAACTGTTGTCCCATTTGGGATAATAGATTACATATTGCATGTTACATTTTTCCAATAGGCCTCTCAAGATAACCCTTAATCCCTTTTTGTTTTTCCCTTATCATCTATTTCCTTTAGTACCTGTCAACCATCAAACATACTACCACTTTTTGCTATTAGTTAGCACATGTTCTAAAATACATAATTCTCCTTAAGAGACATTATTCACCTTATCAGTAAAGATTAAAAAAAAAATTTCTAATTACTTTAGTCAGTATAGCTCAACAACAGTTTATTAACTAAAGAAAAGTGTTAAACTGGTAGGAAATAACTTTTACCTTATAAATAATACCCATAAAAACTAGTCACCTAATCCCCATATCAAAAAATTCCAACAATGTTTACCATGGTAGAACACATCAATCATGCCAAAATAATAATCTTAGAAGTAATACCTTAATCGATACTATACGGATCAGTCTAAAATTGCAAATTCAATGAGAGTTGAACATAATTCTACAAAGCATGGTGAATTTTAGCTCAAAGCTTATCCATATGAGACTAGATCGAAAGTGCTACCAACTATGGCCTAAAATACTCTAAGTAAATGGATAAAGAGAAAACCATGAATCTTCTACAGACTAAACATAGTAGATCACACATACTTGCCACCAACAGGCCAGATGGGTACCCATAATCAAGCAAACTCAAGTGAAAATTTTCCATATTCTAGGTCCAGTAAACTCAGAAATAATTCAAATAAAAACCTCCATAAAGTGTCATAGATTCTTAAAATAAATATATACATATATACATGTGTGTGTGTGTGTGTGTGTGTATAAATACCTATAAAAAACAAGAAAGAAAAAGAAAATACAGAACCAAGAAAGCAAAAGACGAAGGCAACAGCACCCCTATAGTCTGCATGAGAGACAAAAAAAAATAATGCAACTAAAAATCAGAATCAAAGACAAAACGCCAGAACACAAGACAAAAACACAGAACAAGGAGACAAGGAAACAACAACAGACAGAAAACAAAGGAATAGAAACACCAAAGCAGAAGGCAAGTAGAGAGAAAAAGATAGCTAGAAGAAAGAGACTCAAAGAAAACCTGAAAAACCACAAACCAAGGAAAAATGGAAAACAGAAAGAGAAGACTAGAGAAAAGAACCCAAAAAACAAACCACAAAAAAAAGTAGAACATAATTTAAAACAAAAGCAAGGGGAGAGCCACCAAAAAAAGGAGAACAAACACAAGAGACAAACAACGATCACCGACTCAAAAAGAATAGCACAAGAAAAAGGAAAACACCAAAAAAACCAGACCAAGGAAAAGAAAAAGGGAACGAACATAAAAAAAAGCCAAAGGAGAAGACAAGACACCAAACCCCAAAATAGGGAACAAGAGCAAGGAGGCTAACAGTGAAAGAACAAAGCAAGAAAGAGAAAAGTCGAGAGAACACAAGGGGAAACCTGAAAATGTGATTGGAAAATCCCCAATGAACAAGGAGAAAGAGATGATAAAAAAGGCAAAGACAACAAGAAAAAAGAAAATATATAAATTATATATATATATACACTCATTCAGAGTATTATATGTATATATACATATAAATTTATATAAGAACAAATAAAAGAAAAGAAAGAGAGAAAAAATAAAACAAAATGAGATATATATATATATATATATATATATATATATATATATATATATATATATATATATATATATATATATATATATATATATATATATATATATATATATATATATATATATAGAAAAAGCAACACCGAGAATGAGAGCACCATAATAGGGTGAGGATTTAGCCAATGTGCCAACAAGTGAATGACTCTCATCAATGAACAATAGAAAGTCCACAATTTAATAGAAGATAATCTAAGTTAACCAGAAGGATAAGATTCATTAAAGTATCATTACATATTCATCTAGAGGTGGAGTGTCCATATAAAATAAAAAATTATAACTAGTCTAAGTTTGAAGAAAGATATGAATTATAGTTAATAAAAGCTTCAAATTCTTCTAAGATGAGCATGCCTAAGCAGAAAGACTAAGATCTACGAAGTCCAAAACTAGGAAGCAATGCCCAAACTATTTGTCTTGCTGAAAGCAAGAATGAAGTTATTTGATGTCTTTCATACCCACTTCCTCTTCGACTTCATCTTCCAAGAGGTAATTCTCCAGCCAATTATTGTTAACCGATTGTCGAACACCAAAAGCAAGCACATCAAAAAAATGAGGTTCCTTTCCATGATGGGTTGTTTGGCCCAAAAAACATTCAAATCCTCTGAGTAAAGGATAGGGTAAGGACTAGCTGATTATTAAACATTAGCATGTTGTAATTCTTGGGACGTGGAATGGTGAGATCTCCCCTAATGTTAACTAGGACCTTGTCTAGGTCACCAAGAATTTCTTCATTAAATACTTCAGTGCAAAGCCTTGCAATTTCAACACAATTATTAAAGATATGCATGGCTATTGCAATTAGCATAGAGGGAATATTTGGGTTGGCTCTAAATTTATCACAGTTGTTGACATATTGCTTCCTAGACTTCTCAAGATTGCCCTCATCACCACCTTGTTCTTTTCAAATTATTTGCCTAATTCTATCTATTGTAATTATAGTGTCAAATGGCATTTGCCTGTTTGGGGTGAAAAGTATAATGGGAGTCTCTATGGGAGAAAATTATCAAACTATGGATGATGAGAAATACCCCAAAAATGTGAATTTAAAAAGTTGTCTCATCTAGAAAATTCCCAGAGATGACAATACAAGTTGTTGTCTTAACTTGCTTTCTCATAAATGCAAAAAAGTTTAAGCTTTAATTATGCTCTGTGATGTGTGATATGATCTTAATTCCCGAGATCCAATCATCCCAAGTAATGATGGTAAGTTTTCTTGTCAAACATCTTACGGGGAGGTGAGAGATCAAAGTTGGAAATGATGGCTTACAAGCTACCTTTTAATAATCAGGCTTAAATGTGAATTCAAAAGGCAAAGATAAAGTAGCCCTTAAAATATATCTTACTAGATCATGGTTACAAATAGTAATGTAAGAAAATAAATTTCCCAAGAGGGCTGAATAAAGGGGAAGGGATACAAGGTATAGCTGGGCGGATCACCAACTAGATAAATACATATGAGTAAGTATATATATATATATATATATATATATATATATATATATATATATATATATATATATATATATATATATATATATATATATATATATATATATATATATATATATATATATATATATATATATATATATATATATATATATATATGAATGTAAATACCTAACTATAAATAGAGGTAGGATATGTATGGCTTTATATGTAGATATATAAGAGGAGGTGTCACACTGTTTGTATAAGACCAGAAATTAGTAAATTTTATCAGAGTGTATCCCAAGGAAGGTATCTCAATTTTCTGTTTGTAAAAGAGGGTAGGCTACCTCTACTTGGTCTTTATGGATACTGATATTGATAAAACAATATCCATCTGCCCTTTTATTTGCCAGCATATCTGCTTTGGCATTTCCTTCTCAATAGATATGGTTAAAAGTGTAACTTCTGAAAGTGGTAATTAGGTTAATGACATTGGCTACAAGGGAGTGAAGTCTCAAGTCTGGCATACTTCCTTTCCTTAAAGAATTAATAATTATTGTTGAATCTCCTTCCACTTCTAGTTTCTCTATTTTCAAGTCTTTACATATTCTAAGTCCTATAAATGTTGCTAGTTCTGCCATATTATAGGTGGATTGGCCAAAAGAGTTAGCTACAAAAGCAACTTCTTTAGAGTTCTCATCATGGATGATGCAACCTATACATGTGTTCCCAAGGTTACCCCTAGAGGCTCCATCAAAATTTATCTTAAACCATCTTTTTTGAGGAGGTAGCCCTTTACATTCTTGCCTTTTCAATTTAATATCCTGAGTACCAAGCCCAACAATAGGGGCAGTATAAGACCCATCCATCTATTTCTCATCTTTTCATGTCCCAATATGTCATTTTGGACTCCTTCCCATTGTGATTGAGGATCCTATTGTTGGTGATCTCAATGATAGATACTTTTATTTTTGTGATGAGTTGTTCAGTGGACATTTTTTTATCCTTAAATATAAGACTATTCCTTTCCTTCCAAATCTCCCAAATCATGGTAGATGGGGTTATTGCCCGTAACATATTGTAAATGTTATGTTTATGTAGATTGGGCCAGCTCTGAAACAAACCTAGTATGTTGTTTAGGAGGGTTGTTATCCATCCCAATTTTTTGCATAATCATTTCCAACATCTAAGGGAGTATTCACAGTTAAGAAAAACATGATCTGCAGTTTTTGGCTCTTTCTCGCATAGAGGGCATATGCTTGGTCCCTCATAACCCATCCTGGTAAACCTAACTGCTATTAGTATTTTCTTTTGTAGGGCTATCCATGAGAACAGTTCAAGTTTGGCTAGACAATTCTTATCCCATGACAGATTAAGAGGAATTTTCATTTTGGGCCCTAACTGTTGTAGCCATCCTTTGTGTTATAATTTCCAAATTTGGGGCCATCCCAAACTAATTTATCTACCCCTTTCTTAAAAGACACATTTCTTTTGCTAAGGAGATCATAAAGAAGTGCCTTCTCATTTTTTGGGATATTTGTGTTTGCTAGTGATTTCCAATGCCAAACTAAAGATATGTCATCATTTGGGGATTCAATATAATCAACCACATACTTTCCCCAAAGGGCCTTCATGATTTTCTTATGATGGGCTTCTAGTGTCTTATAACCTTCCCAAGAATCACCCCAAAATAAAGCTTGATTTCCTTCACCCAGGTTCCAAGTTAGTTTATCCATAATGAGTCCTCTATAGTTCATCATGAAGTTCCAAATTTTGGTGCCCTTAGGGGGTTTAGCCATTTTGAGATGCAAAAAATGGTTAAATTTTTATTATGTTGTAAAAAAATTATTTTGTTTTTGTTTTATTGAATATATTTAAAATAAATTTTTAAAAATATAGATATGCTAGATTAGCCACTTCCTCATCAAAACATCTATTAAATAAATTAATAAATTCATAATTATCATTTTACAAGATAATTTTTCATCAAGTTAGTAACTTTTGTATCTAATTATTTAATTAAATAATTAAGGAAACTCGTCATTATGCTTTCATGAATTCAAAATAGTAATCTTCCATAATTAATTGACTTCTTTGGATGCTTGATCAAATCTTTATCTAATTTGTTTAAAGTCTATAAATTTATCATCTCTCCCATCATTTTCATAATCATAAATCTTAGGAAAAATTAATTTTATGGATTTATATTTCAAAACTGATCAATATTATATTCCAGAGTTGGACATCCACATTATCAAAGTCTTGAATAAATGGCTTCAATAAGCTCAATATGAGGTCTACAATTAAGCATGAAAATGAGATGTTAAGTTTGTGCTTTTAACTCTTATTTAATGTTTTTAAAATTGTAGTTGCATATAGTTTTTATTGGGAAAGAAAATTGTATCTTAGACAAGACTTGCACAAGATGTTAGCCTCTAGGAACCTTGCAAGTCGGCATCATAATCATAGGAGAATAATACATTATTTGTATCAATTTAGCTTGTAACTATTAAATGTTTGAGTTTAAGTATTGCCTACAATCGTTAAGTTTATTGTTATTTAATTCTAGCTGATTTAGGATAATTGTACTTTGACTCAAAGGATTTGTATCTTGAAAAGACAAGAATGCTTGACAATGAATCACCTTCAAGTTTGTCAAAGCTAGTAATAATTGTCCATTGATTATGTTGCTTCTAAAAATGTCAAATGCACAAAAGGATCTTGGAATGAAAGTAATAATGGCACAATAATCACTTGCTGCTCTTTAGCCAACAACAAAATTTGTACTCCAGACAATAAATATGCATCCTGAATACTAGTTCACAATAGTTGGATTCACGAGATGTTCATGAAGTACATCAACATAGATTGTGTATATATGGGAGAGGGACCAATAGTCGTGAGGGCTAACTTCGTCAACATGTAGTCGTTGCATAGAATATCATAAAACCTTCATTTTAAAAAAAAAATGTAAAATGGACACTTAACTACCTACCACTAAGGTTTGAAGGTGTGACACATCACACAATTCGTTAAAATAGCATGCCTAGTGAAACGTGTCCAAAAAATGACATTTTAAAGATAGGACCAAAGCTTAATCTAAACATACCTAGTAGTTGAACTTAAAAACATCATTTGTTATTCATCAAATATTGTATTTCTATACAAAATATAACCTATATACAACTTAAATGGACCAAATACCTATTAGTAAGCATAAATATTTGTTATATCTAACTTTTATATCCAACACAAAAGGACCAATACTTCAACACAAAAAAAAAAATTATTGTTATAAAAATAACATATTATTATATAAAATATAACTTATATCCAACACAAAGGGACCAATAGTTGAACACTAAAACTTTTTGACAATCTCACACATTTCATGGGAAAATACAAGGCATTTGTTGTGTTCACTTTTTATATTTATGATAAGGCAAATTGTTAATATGAAATACTCTAATGCATATGCATTGCTACCCCAATAGTTGTACACATAAGAATAGTATTTATACACTAAAATAACAATACTTGTTTAAGTATCTTATTTTATTAAGTAGACATATTATTAGTACTTGCCTATAGGCTAAGCAAGTACTATTGCAATGATTTTTGGATTTCTTGGTTTAACTGGTGATTAAAATAATGTGTATACACCAATTAGAAATTAGGATATTTATTATTTTGATACATATTTCATATTTTGAATAGTAAAATTAAATATTTTTTAAGTTTGTAATATCTAAACCTTATTTATTGATAATTTGATTGACTGAATCATTTGAGCCCTTATACACAAAATTTTTAGAATGTAATTTTTGCCATTAATTGGAAATGTTAAATAAAAATAATATATATTTCCATTATATAATCTTCTAAGATAAATTATTATATAATATTATTATAATATAAATTAAAGTAATAATATTATATTTATAATTATTATACACTCTAAAATATATTATATTATAATTATAATTTATGTATAATATAATAGTACTATATTATATATACAATAATATTAATTATATGTAATAAAAAATATATATCAATAAAATAAAATTAGTACTATTGTTATATTTACAAATAAAATTAAGATTAAGGTTTAAATTAATTATAATTTGCAATCAATAATTGTCTATATAATTATAATTAAAAATTATTTATTATTACAATTATCATTATATAAAAAATAATAATTTTATAATTAATTAAAATATCTTATATATTATAATAAATTTATTAAAATTAAGATTAAATTTATATTAAAAATTAAACTTAAAATTAATTACTAAAGGCAAGTAGTGGCACTTGTTTTTTAAGTGACACATATAATAGATAATGTGATATTTTATTTGAGACAAAAATATATTTATCTCACTTGTTAATGAACTTATTTATGTGCTTTTATTATAACATTTTCTCATGTGTTCAAGTATTGGTCCATTCTTATCAACATTTAGAAATTTTTTGATTTACACGTGGATAATTTAATTACAATACATAGTAAAAATTTGTAGTAAGACTGGTCGCTCTCCCTATATGCAGATATATGTATGATCAAAGTTGAAAGTTGTGCTTCTATTAATCTGCATGAAGATGGAGGTGTTTTCTGTTCTCTGGATAGCCTTAATTCTTCTGCAGGGATTGGGAGTTAATGCAAACAACGTAAGTTTCAAAAAAATCATTCATGGGCATTGCCTGCCATGGATGATATATGCGATCTTGATCTGCATGTTCTGTTGGATGTTGTTACAGTAGATCCAAAAAATTTCAATTTCTTGTTAATGGCATTGAATTTCAGGTTCACATTGTTTATATGGGGCAGAAGCAATATCAGAGTCCACAACTGAATCAGCAATTGCACCATGAGACTCTTGCCTCACTTCTTGGAAGGTGAACATTATCTTCAACACCATTGTTTGATCTCGTTATTTTTTAATAAAGTAGTTCACATCTCGGTTACAGGCATAAGCATTGCTTAGGTTCCATCCTTGCTTATTTATGCATGCTAATGCCTCTGTTTCAGCAAGGAAGCAGCAGAGAGCTCAATGGTTTACAATTTCAAGCACGGCTTTTCTGGGTTTGCAGCTAAGCTTTCGCACAGTCAAGCTAAGGCCATTGCAGGTGGGGGTCACTCATTGACAAATAATCTTATGGCAAAAGCACCAGATTCTTGCCCTGTTTCTTCTCCCTTTTTTCTGTAATGAAGTGATGGTAGCCCTATTATTCAAATGCAGAAAGAAAAGGGTTTTGTTTAAACTTTCATTCTTCACTTCCTTTTTTGGTGATGAAGTAGCATTAGTCGTCATTGGTATGATTAATTACGACTCATTCATTTACAGAAAGAATAAGTAAAAAGGTTATAAATTATGCAGATCTCCCTGGAGTGGCCTGGGTATTGCCCAATAAGATTTTAAACGTGCAGACAACACGCAGTTGGGAATTTCTTCAGCTGACTCTTAAATCGACCAAAGGCTTGCTTCATAAGAGCAGGATGGGAGCAGACACTATTGTAGGTGTTATAGACACCGGTAAGCTGATATATTTGTGGTTTTAAGTTTGAAAACTTATTTATTAAGGATTGTAATCCCCATCCCTTTAGTTGTACCTTTACTATTCCATCTTTTCTATTTCAATTGCTTTTGTTCGGTACCTATGCTGGTTTTAAGCTGTATGGTATGTGTAAAACTTTTTTTGCATCAACCTGTCAGATCATACTCTGATCTTTCTATTCCCTGCATTCTTTCTCATCCTGATGATGGATCAGAGTATGATCAAAAAATTTTGATGCACAAAGTTTTACACAATCTGATTTCAAAAGCATACTATTTACACTGTCATGAATTGTGGAAATTTACTATCATTAATGCATGGTATTTCTTAAGGGGTAATACAAAGATAAGTTTCATAAAGATGTCTTGACTCTTGAGCATAAGATCATTGATGTTGCAGGGATATGGCCAGAATCTCAAAGTTTCGATGACAGTTACATGGTGCCAATACCATCCCGTTGGAAGGGAATATGTCAGGAAGGAGAGTTGTTTAATACATCGCATTGCAACAGGTCTGCTGCATATCTTAGGCATCTCATTATTCATAAAGTCCAATGTATAGGGGTGAAATTTATTCAGTGGATCTTGTAATTTTTCAGATTATGGCCATGATTAGCTTCAAATATTACTGGGAATATTATAAATTTTTTAGACCTCGATGTTATGTGGGCCAAGCTTCACAAATTCACACTTAATGAATTTCACCCAGAATTCTGGTTTATCCTTCAACAGTTTTATTCCTCTCTTCTTTTAAGTTCTCGAATTCTGTCCTAACACATCCATTATTGACTAGAGCTTATGGTTCAGGAAGATCATTGGTGCACGCTGGTATATTAAAGCATACGAAGCTGAATTTGGGCCACTAAATAGGAGCAGTGTAAAAGAGTTTTTGTCACCCCGTGATGCATTAGGTCATGGAACTCATACTTCTTCAACAGCAGCAGGAAATTTTGTAGATAATGTGAGCTTTCTCGGGCTAGCTCCAGGATCTGCAATGGGGGGTGCCCCTGCAGCTCGCATTGCAACATACAAAGTATGCTGGACTACTGGTGATTGCAGTTCAGCTGACATACTTGCTGCATTTGATGATGCAATTCATGATGGTGTGGATGTGCTCTCTGTATCTATTGGATCACCACCTCCACTTGATGCTTATTTTGATGATGCAATTGCTATTGGGTCATTTCATGCTCTGGAAAAAGGAATTGTTGTGGTTTGCTCAGCTGGAAACTCTGGACCTTACTCGGATACAGTTACAAACACAGCTCCCTGGTTAATCACAGTCACAGCCAGCACAATTGACAGAAGTTTCCCTACTGCATTAACTCTTGGAAACAATCAAACCTTCAAGGTTAAACACACATTCTTCTCTATCTAGCAAATTGTGTAAGAAGCTAATTATAATTGGATCATTTTGATTTAGTATCAATAATAAGATATTTCCATAATTCATAATGTATAGAGAAAGCTGTTTCTGGATTAAACTGTGTACAATTTTTTTTGTATAACACTTGGTGATCTATAATTGATGGTCCCAACCGGTGCTGAGAGGGGAGGGGTGAATCAGCACCCACTAAAACTTAAAAACCAATCTGATATAATATAACTAAAACTGTTAAACAGAACAGATTCTATCACAGAAATAGCTATCACAAAATTAAAACAATAGACAACACTAGATGTATCACATGGAAAACCCAAATTGGGAGAAAACCACGGTGTGAGGAAACCTCACAAATTTTGCACTCTTCTGAAGTGCGCCCTATTAGGAGCCTTCCATGTTAAAGGATTACAAACACATTGTTAGATGCAACCCGGTTAAGGGATTTAAAAAATAAGATTTGTTAAAGTCTGCCTTGTTAGAGGACTTAAAACATCTTCACAGATGTCACCCGGTTAAGGGATTTAATACAAGGGACCTGTTAATGTCCACCCAAATACTAGGATTTTGTTATTGCAATTGTTAAAGAGCAATAGAGGATTTGATCTTCTTGAAATGGCTTTACTGAGCTTGATAAGATCAACACACTTCACAATTGAGAGTCATCACCAGGCACCACAGGTATGCTCTCCTTCGATTGTTGTGCTTCTTTGCACACTCCTCTTTTCTTCTTCTTTTCACCTTTTTGTAGCTTCTCTCGGCATACAGGTTCACTCTTTTTTTTGGCAGAATGAAGGCAATATTCTTCATAGGTTGAAGAATATATAGTCTTCTTGCCCTTTCCGCTTTTTACATGCGCGACCTCCACAAAGATCTCCTCCGGATCCATCACCTAGTTGAGTCTCAGTTTACTGCGGAAACATCAAATGCATGCCATATATTTTTTTGTTTTATAAAGGAAACGATAGATGCGTGCCGCATACTTTCCTTTACTTGAGATTTCTCCATGTTTTAATGCCATAATCTTTGGCATTAAAACCTTCAATTGTGCCTTGCACCGATCTTCTTTATAACACAGTTGTCCAGATTTTGTGCAACAACTCTCGGTCAAAGAGTCACATAAGTATTTGTTGATTGTGACTATCCCCAGTTCATCAGTCTCGATGACATCTCACTAATCGGTTTATATCCTTAGGTAGTGTACAGGTCAAAGTCATCACTTGTCACTCCTTTCTCTATCTATATCGGTTTGGTTCCTTGGCTCCAGTTATACACTTTATCGGTCACTGTTCTAAATGCTTGATTACCGATTGCTCCTTCCTTGGTTACCAGTTGCTATGATGATCAGTTAGAGCTTTATCAGTCATAGAGACAGTATCTCTTCTTGCTCACTATGTGTTTCTTCTTGCTCACTGTGTCACTGGTCTCCTAACCAGTCTCTCTTGTACTTATTATTGTCAACTGTACCTGTTGTTTTTTATTGAACAATGTTTGCATCCCTAGACATCAATGACAACGCCTCTTTGCCATGTACCAGTTACATCCTTACCGGTTAATGCTCTCCCCCTTTGGCATTGGTGGCAAAATGCGCCTTACCCTTCACCGATCATAATCTCCCCCTTTGACAATAATGCCAAAGGCTAGTCAAGTGACTACCTTTATTTTTGAAATCTACTCCCCTTTAGAGCAGCAGTACTTTCTCACCAATCCTATTAAGATGAGGCTAAGTCCTCTATTGAAGCTCAATGAATTGATGAACGCCTCTGTTCTTTTACTGAAGATCAAGAAGGGCACTACCCCTAACTTACCTCTGAGATATTCAAAGGTGCTCTTCGGTAAAGACTTTGTGAATATGTCAGCAACTTGTTATTTTGTGGAAACATATTCCAATTTCACTTCTTTATTTTGCACCTGCTCTGTCAGATAGTGATACTTTATAGCAATGTGCTTTGTTTTTTAGTGCATGACGGGATTCTTAGATATATTTATTGCACTTGTGCTGTCACAGTATATTGCAATCAGTTCAAGTACCTGTTCTTGGATTCCTTCCAATATCTGTTTTATCCAGATCATTTGTGTGCAATAAGTTGTTGTAGTAACATACTCAGCTTCTGTTGTGGACTATGAAATGCAGTTCTGCTTTTTACTCGTCCATGACACAATCCTCTCTCCAAGAAAGAATGCACCTCCACTTGTGCTCTTTCTGTCATCAATGTTACCAGCCCAATTTGCATCAATGAATACTTTTATCTCACAACCTCCTTTGTGAAAAAACCATAGACCATATTCCTCAATACCCTTTAGATATGTGAAGATTCTCTTCACTACTATTAAATATGTCTCTTTTGGGTTAGCAGAGAATCTAGCTACAATGCCTACTGCATGTGCAATATCAGGTATTTTATGCACAACATACTGTAACTTACCAATCATTGACCGATACAATGTCTCATTCACTTCTTTTGCATCATTCTCCTTTGATAACTTGCAATTGGTTATCATTGGTGTGCCAACCGGTTTGGATTCTTCTAGACCAAATGATTTAAGAATTTCCTTAACATACTTGTACTGAGAAATAAAAATACCTTCTTTTAGTTGATGGCTTGCAATCCAATGAAGAATTTTATGGCTCCAATCATGGACATTTCAAATTCTTTCTTCATCTCCTCAACAAAGTCTTTGCTCATTTTGTTATCTCCTCTAAAAATGATATCATCCACAAATATTTTTGCAATCAAGTTCTTTTCTTTACCAGTCTTGAGATACATATTGCTATTATCTCTTATTCTTTTAAATCCTATGGTTAGGAGGTATGAATGTAACCTTTCATACCAAGCCCTTGGGGCTTGTTTCAGCCCATAGAGTGTCTTCTTCAATTTACAGACCATACCACTTTTCTCTGTGGATGAGAAGCCTTCTAGGTATTCTATGTATACTTCTTCCTCCAATATACCATTCAGAAATGCAAACTTTATATCCATCTGGTATACTTTGAAATTTTTATGAGCAGCATAAGCAAGTAGGATTCTTACTCCTTCTAGTCTTGCCACAAGTGCAAAGGTTTCTCCATAATCTAGTCCTGCCTCCTCTGCATATCCTTTGCAGACTAGCCTTGTCTTGTTCCTTACCACCTTTCCTTCTTCATTTAGCTTGTTTCTGTACACACACTTGGCCCCTATGACATTTTTGTCCTGTGGTCTGCGAACAAGAGTCCATGTTTCATTCTTCTCAATTTTCTCAAGCTCCTCTTCCATCGCCTTGACCCAGTTATCATCCTCTAGAGTTTTTCTGGTAGTTTTGGGTTGTATACTAGAAAGTAAGCAGATACTTTCTTTGGCCTTTCTCTTGATCAGAATATTAACATGTTTGTCACCAATAATGTTATCAATGGAGTGATATGTGACATACCTTGGCAGAACCGGTCAGTGGTCCCGGTCTTCATTTTCCGGTTGAGCAGCATTTCCAGTGAGGTCATGAACAATTTCTTGTTCATCACCCTCAGTCGGTCTTATATACTGATCCCTTCCTGGCTCAGGCACATTACCCTACTCCAAGGGTCTGTTTACCTGTTCTTCTTCATCAACAACAATCATTTCACTAAATTCCAAATGATTATCATCATCATGATCCTGGTGAATGTCTGATTCATCATGACTGTTATTTTCCCTCAGTTCTAAATATTCCTCTATCTTTACATTGACACTTTCCACTATTTTTTCTGTCCTCTTATTCAGACACCAGTAGGCTTTACTTTTGGTAGAGTAACCCAAAAATATGCCTACATCACTCTTTGGCTCAAACTTGTCAGAGTACACATCTCTTTTGATGTAACAATTGCTACCAAAAACTCTGAAATAGCTTACACTTGGGGTATGACCAAACCACAACTCGTATGGAGTCTTACCGGTTCCTTTCTTAACTTGAACCCAGTTCAATGTATACACAGCGGTGCTAATTGCTTATCTCCAGAAGTGATGAGGAAGATCCTTTTGAATCATCAAAGTTATAGCACAATCAATCAGAGTCATGTTTCTTCTTTCAGCGACTCTATTTTGTTGTAGGGTTCTAGGTGCAAACATCTGTCTTTTTATCCCTTGTTCCTCACAGTAGTGAGTGAACTCTTGAGAGGTGTATTCACCTCCTTTGTGTGACCTCAGACATTTCAAACTTTTACCGGTCTCCTTCTTCACTCGAGCCTTATAGATTTTGAACATGTGAAAGGCCTCTGTTTTTTCTTTAAGGGAGAGTGTCCACATCATCCTTTAAAAATCATCTACAAAGAGCATGAAGTACTTGTCTCCATAGTAGCTCTTCGTCCTCATAGGTCCACACAAGTCTGTGTGAACGAGATCCGACACCTTTTCAGCAGAAAAATACTTGTTATTGAAGCTTGTTCCTATCAGTTTGCCTAACTGACATTCTTTACACATACCCCTGTCAGGCTTTGTAATCTCAGGAAGCCCTCTGATTGACTTTTTTTTTCTTACTTTGACAATACTGTCAAAGTTTATATGGCAAAGCCATTTGTGCCACAACCAGCTATTGTCCTCTTTTGTCATGAGACAGATTCTCTCTGTCTCCCCTTTTGTCGTAGCAATGAGACAAGCCCCCTCGGTTGAGTTTAGGTAGAACAAGTTCCCTTTACTCTGTCTACCGGTGACAACATGAGCTCCAGATGGATTCTTGACAATACAAGAACCTTGCCCAAACTCCAACATGTATCCTTTGTTGTTTAATTGTGCCACACTCATTAGATTGTACATGAGTCCTTCCACCCAGTACACATCTTTGCATACAACTTTTTTGCCAAGTGCTATTGAGCCTTTGCCTCTGATAGCATAGGGAGCATTGTTACCAAAAGTTACCGATCCACCATCATTAAGTTTCAAGCTGATGAACTTGTTCTTGTCACCAGTCATGTGGTGAGTGCATCCACTGTCAATGATCAAATCGTCACATTGATGAGATCTTGAGATAAGTGTCATTTCACTTATCATTATGCTTTCTTCTTTTATTGCAACAAAAGCAATTTCTTCATCTCCCGATTCTTCAAATTCATTGTCTGTGACACCTTCCTCAGCAAGGTAGCACTCCTTTCCTTTGTTCTTGAATCGGTTGGACTTCTCTTTATTTTCATTTTCTGGACATCTTGCAGCAATGTGTCCTATCTTGTTGCAAGAAAGCACTTTAATGCAAGTTTCCCTTTGTACTTCACTTTTCCTCTTGGAAATATCTTTGCGATGAGGGCTTCAAACTCATCATGCTCTAGTTCTTCTGAGAGTAGATTTTCAACAAAATTTTCAGACTTACCGGTAGAACTATTATCGGTCTTTCTTCCTTTCTTGGTGGAAGCAATATTCACAAAGGACTTAAAAGCAACATCTAACATGGGTAAGTTGTTATCATAATTACTCAATTCAAAAGCAGTCAACTTACTGATAAAAGAGTCAAGAGTTACTTGAGACGCGCTCACTGATCTGAGCTCCTGTATGGCTGAGATCTTGATAGCATATTGTGGCCTTAGTGTCCTCAGTATCTTGCTTACCACATCTTGCTCACTCAAAGTTCCTCTAGCGCTTTTGATGGAGTTCATCACACTTCTTTTATTCTATTGTTGTAATGTTCAATGTCTTCTCCTTCATTCATCCTCATGTCATCATATTTGCCTCTAAGGCTTTCTACTTTTCTCTTTGAACATGTGGGTCACCACCATAGACAGTTTGTAGCTTAGCCCACATTTTGCAAGCAATAGTCAGATTTTCAATCTCTGCATATACATGATCAGGTAGCATACTTGCTATCATATCCATTGCAGCTATGTGTTGCCTACTGATCTTTTGTTGATCAGGTGTCAAGGTACCGGTGGGTTCAGTGTAATCATTGATTACATGAGTCCAGTATTGATCTCCGGTGGTTTTCATGTACAGCTTCATTTTGCTACTCCATAAGGTGAAGTTTTCCTTAGAAAACTTGGGTCCTTCCTTTCTCATCATTAGATCTTTTCCCTATTGCGGTTAAACAGCTTAGAAACGGAACTTGGCTCTAATACCAATTGATGGTCCCAACCAGTGCTGAGAGGAGAGGGGTGAACCACCCCCTAAAACTTAAAAACCAATCTGATATAATATAACTAAAAAAGTTAAACAGAAAAAATTCTATCACAGAAATAGCTATCACAAAATTAAAGCAATAGACAACACCAGATGTATCATGTGGAAACCCAAATTGAGAGAAAACCATTGTGTGAGGAAACCTCAGAAATTTTGCACTCTTCTGAAGTGCGCCCTATTAGATACCTTCTCTGTTAAAAGATTACAAACGCATTGTTAGATGCGACCCGATTAAGGGATTTAAAAAATAAGACATGTTAAAGCTTGCCTTGTTAGAAGACTTAAAACATCTTCACAGATGTCACCTGGTTAAGGGATTTAATACAAGGGATTTGTTAATGTCCACTCAAATACTAGGATTTTGCTATTGCAATTGTTAGAGAGCAATAGAGGGTTTGATCTTCTTGAAATGACTTTACTGAGCCTGATAAGATCACTGCGCTTCACAATTGAGAGTCATCACCAGGCACTGCAAGTATGCTCTCCTTCGATTGTTGTGCTTCCTTGCACACTCCTCTTTTCACCTTTTCATAGCTTCTCTCAGCGTACAGGTTCACTCTTTTTTTTGGCAGAATGAAGACAATATTCTTCATAGGCTGAAGAATATATAGTCTTCTTGCCCTTTCCACTTTTTGCATGCGCAACCTCCACAAATATCTCCTCCGGATCCATCACCCAGTTGAGTCTCAGTTTACTGCGGAAACATCAAATGCATGCCATATGTTTTTTCTGTTTTATAAAAGAAACAATAGATGCATGCAACATACTTTCCTTTACTTGAGATTTCTCCATGTTTTAATGCCATATTCTTCGGCATTAAAACATTCAATTGTGCCTTGCACCGATCTTCTTTATAACACAAATTCATTCAGATTTTGTGCAACAAGTCTCGATCAAAGAGTCACACAAGTGTTTGTCGACTGTGACTATCCCCAGTTCATCAGTCTTGATGATATCTTACTGATCGGTTTATATCCTTAGATAGTGTACAGGTCAAAGCCATGACCTGTCACTCCTTTCTCTGTCTATACAGGTTTGGTTCCTTGGCTCCGGTTATACACTTTATCGGTCACTGTTCTGAATGCTTGATTACCGGTTGTTCCTTCCTTGGCTACCGGTTGCTCCGATGATCAGTTAGAGCTTTATCAGTCACAAAGACAGTACCTCTTCTTGCTCACTATGTGTCTCTTCTTGCTCACTATGTGTCACCGGTCTCCTAACCAGTCTCTTTGCTCACTATTATTGTCAACTGTACCTGCTGTTCCTGATTGAACAATGTTTGCATCCCTAGACATCAATGACAACACCTCTTTGCCATGTACCAGTTACATCCTTACCAGTTAATACCAACAATAATATCCTGATGATGGATCACGGAGTTTGATCTGAAATGTTGATAAAAAGACTTGTAAACAATTTAATCCAGAAACAGTTTCCTTTCTCTACTGATTTAGCATGTTAAAATTTTAGTGGCACTACTATAAGGCATATTTTCCCCTACAGGGCCAAGCATTGTATACTGAAAAGCATATGGGGAAGTCGTATAGCCTTGTTTATGCAGAAGACATTGCTTCTAGGGATGTTGCTGCCTCCCAAGCTAGGTATGGTTTCTACAATTTATTGCTTTGATGATAGGATATTCACAATATGAACTAACTTGTACCTTGAATGAAGTAATGGTTCTCACAGGAACTAGTAAATCTGCAGGACTTGTGAGGCAGACTCTCTTAATGCTACTTTAGCAAAAGGTAAATTTGTTCTATGCTTCCAAACCAGAACACAAAAGCTAAGCAGTGCTGCAGCACTTAGTGTGTACAATGCCCAAGGAATTGGAGTGATCTATGCTCAGATCAGAACCAAGAATATAGTTTCTTCCCCAATTATTCCATGTGTACAAGTGGATTTTGAAGTGGGCACTAGTATTCTTTCCTACATACAGACATCAAGGTAATCAATTGGTAATTTCTACAAAGGAAACAAGGTAGCTATCACCCTGCATTTGCAACTGCAACTTTTTTTTAAAAGTACTTCGACTAAGAATGCCTTCAGATACTGTGCAGATCTCCTCTTCTGAGGCTAGCCGCTACAGAGACAGTTATCAAGAAGACACTTGCTCCACAAATTGCGTCTTTCTCCTCTAGAGGACCTAGCTCTCTGTCTCCAGCAATATTAAAGGTAAGCAATTGCAATCTTCCCTCCCTTTTGCAATTATGATTTATTTACTATAGATCCAATTTGACTTCTGGACATTATTTCTAATGATAAGATCTCCTTTCAATAGAGAAACAAAGCTGCAAAACAAGAAATTTTTGAATGCCTCTAAAACTTAATTTCAGAGATTCTTTAGTACACATATTGCTCTTCTTGTTAAATACAGTTATGAGTATGCCGTACAATTTGAGTGAAATAATTATTTGCAATTTTGAGGCCATTATAAGTCAACATTGCAACCAGAAAGCCATGGAAATCTTCATATTGACACAAGCTGTAATGAATGTATTTGCCTGCCTGGTTATTGAATTGAATAAACATGTAAAAAACTTTATATGTCTGTTGCTCATCTATGTTTTATGGTATGCCATTTACGCTTGCTTTCAATTGCATCTGTTTGACTTTCATAAGCAAGCTTCTTGAAAACACACCTCTCATGGATGCCCTTTCAGCATAGAAGCCAGGTCTAGAAATGTCTGCAGTGCATTTAGTTTATCCTTTTGCCTCAGATGCCAGATATGAAAATTATTTTTCCCTGCCACAGTTGCCTAGAATTTGAACCAGGCCTCGTCTCTTGTATTCAAATTTGATCACACCAAAGCAGACCACAGCTCAACTGGAACCCTATTGGGTGTGGTGGAAGTTTCTTCCGCATTATAAATTTTTAAATATAATCTGGTTGACACTCGTATCTAATACTTTAACCCCATATATAAAATCTATGGGTTTGCAACTTAATTTGTTGTTTAAATTCACAATTTTGTCCTTTAGTTTCTATTAATAGCAAATTTATGTTCAGATCTCATTGTAAGATGCTTACAGGCAGATTGTATTTTTTGCTTCCTTATATGGCTTTTCTGAAACGCAAAATCTTAAATTTGATGTTTATTTCAAAGATAAATCCTTCTGCAAACCTTCTAAGCCAAGTTAACATCACCTGACAGATTCAAACTTCAAATTTAATAGAAAATGCAGTTTATGGATGTTACATTGATGATTCTAAATTTATATTCAACATGATGAGTCCTTTTAAGTGCAAAAACTGGCCCTGGCCTTCCTTTCAAGTGCCAATCTTCCAAAGCTCTTCTATCCGATACTAATGCTCCTGATGGAAATTTCCCCAAAAAATATACATATCTTTCAATTCTTTAATATGCTCCATGGCTCTTCTATCAGATACTAATGCTCCCTGACGGAAATTTAGGGGTTCAAATATCCTTAAAAAAATGTTCATATCTTTCAATTCTCTAATATGCTACACTGCTTTTTGTTTAGTGGGCAAAAGTTTGTTATTTGAGGGCAGCTTATTGTCTGAGAAATTGAATGATTGATTGAATTCTTCAGTTTGGATACTTCATGTTGATCATATGTATCTAACTTTTCTTCTCTGTCCTTTATATGCAAGCAAAAATTTATTTTCAATTTGAAGGCTATTTTTTCACAGCTCTTTGATATGAAGTCTCTAAACCTGCAAGCAAGTCCTGGTACTAAAAGTAGAGTGACATAGATGACAACTCTCTTAAGAATCGTATTTTGTGTTTGCAGCCAGACATTGCTGCACCTGGTGTCAATATCTTGGCAGCGTGGCCTCCTGTTTCTCCGCCATCTGATATGCCATTTGACAGGCGCATTGTTAACTTCAATATTAAGTCTGGAACATCCACGTCTTGCCCCCATGTATTGGGTATAGTCACTCTTCTCAAAGCCTCGCACCCAAGGTGGAGTCCTGCTGCAATTAGGTCAGCATTGGTAACAACAGGTAAGAGATCCTACCTTTTATAATCTTTACTTCTACTAGTATGATAATATTAAACTCATGACTGGGAATTCAACAAACTAGAGTGATATGAGAAGCTCAAGTTTGACGAAAGATAGTAGAAATTTGAGAATTTGTCACTTATGTTTGTGAAGTGAAGTAAGTCATATTAAAATTGGAAACACTCAAGAAATTTTATGCAGAGTAGGATATATGATGTAGGACCTGAGGGGGTTGCCCAACTGAACAGGCAACCTTGAATAAACCTTCAAACCTATAACTCAATTACTCACACACACTTGTTCAAAGTCTCGTGATAAGAACAGTTTTAGTTAATATCTGGCAGTTACATTAGTTTAAAAACATTATAAACCTCATGCATACACAACAAACAATAATGCCAGAGCTTTACAACACTAGCAAATTCATTTTCTCTGACTGAGAAATATACCAATATGAAGGGGCTTTGTTACATCCAGACAGAGAAATAAAATGGGGTGGCTTTGAAGAAGACTGAATATCTGCTCTACAGATTCTTTAACTAAAAAATATGAAACTCAAACATTTAAAATAATAGAAAAATCAATACAAAAAGAGGGAGGTTGAACTCTCTTGTTTTCAAGGCAGATTCCCCATTATTTCAAATCCTATCTTCTGTCTTTATGTTGTTGCTTCCTCTTCCAACACAGTCCCTTGTTCCCCCTCCCTGAATATGATTGGTATTTCTTTAATCCTAAGTTCAAAAACAACATTCATTTCAGAAATCATCAGCATCTTATCTGGATGCTTTGTTTGTATTGACCAAAGCTTCCAACTTCTTCCCAAAGAATTCAATTTACAAGTCATTTATTTTTTCCCTCCATCAGCTGTAGATGCTCGTATCATTAATTGTTGTTGCTGTCTCCCACCAAAATGAAAGGGAAATTGGGTTAACAGTTGAAGGTTGTCCTCTTCTTTTTCCCAAACATATGACTTTGCTCTGTCCATTCCCCATTATGCATGCCAGCAGTATGTGTAAAATGAATGACACTTCTGTAATCATGGTATGAAGAAACTGAATGACACTCCTAGCATCATGGATCAGGATAACCATCTGAGAAAGATCAAGGACAAGGTCAAAGCAGTTATTCACTTATTTATGTTTCCATTTATTTTGGTGATGAGGATTGTTGTCTACCGAGGATGCTCTTGCATTAGACTCCCAAAATAGAAATTTTGTAAGCTTAGTGCTCACAAACATAGGATGCATGGTAGAAGTTGGAACCACTCTTTTGGCTAACTACCATTTCCACCATGTGAAGTACTTGGTTTCTGACTCTTTTTGTTATGTTCATTTCCATCTCTCCTCTTGATGATATACTATTTGTTATTATCTTTGAAATTCTGGACTGGCTACTTCTTCTCACTTCATTTCAAATACTGCTGCAAGTCTTATCACCAAATTCTCAGTGGATTGCTCTCACAACTTCCTTCTTGTGCACAAAACCTATCATGTCCTCTTGTTTGAGGAATGAGTTATCCTCTACAGCCTACTTTAGGTGCTCCTGCAATAACACCTTTCCTTTCTCTCCTTCAGATATGTAGTTTTGATAATCCACATCCTCCTCACCTGCATCCTGTTGGACTGAACTAAACTCCAAATTAACACCCACCATTTTCTCTTTATCTTCACTTATCCTTACAAGCACTATAAGCATGTCTATGCAGGCTCATTTACGATCTTATTGGTTAATTATGAATAAAACAATTTCAAACCTTTCAGAGCCTCTTCTTCATTATCTGTGTGATCTATTTTCACATCTGTTCCGCTCTTCATCACTTTTAAATCATTTGCAGCCATCCACTTCCTGTATCCTTTGTCTCTATGTCACTTATTTTCTCTATCGTTCAAACTTGGATGGTTTGGACATGGCAACAAAATATTCTTCTTACCTCTTCACTGCAAGTAGCTGATATAATTTTGGTGTTGCTGTCCACTTCTTCTCGCTCTTTGAATGGACTTGAAGTGAACTTCTCTCTGTTCTTTTGAAGCATGTATGTGTTGGCTCTTGCATCATGTACAACTTCTAATTAAATTGCCAAGGTCCACTCAATAACATAAGACACGCACTGGTAGGCATAGCATCACAACAAATTTCGTCCATATATGAACCAATAGCATTGTTCATAGGACACTAGATTGTCTAATTTTAAATTTACCAACAATAATTTTACAGCAGTTACCTCCCAATCGATTTGGGCATGTTACCTTTTTCTACCATCTCATTAGACACTAGATTGTCTAATTTTATGCCCACATCAATAATTTTACAACACTTGCCTCCCAATTTGCAAACAATTTTAAAGAGAACCTTCATTTGCAATGGGTCAGTCTCCTTCTTTGTTTGATTTAGTACCTCAGTCTTCACCATGAGAATTTCTTGTTGCTCCAGTTCTTCAGTATGATTAGCAGATGCAACTGATTCTTCAACAACTTGTACAATTGAGTGCTGCTTCCATTCCTCCTGACACCGTCTTGTGCTTGTGGGCATTCAAAAGCCCTATGACTGTCTTGACGACATCAGAAACATGTACGACCAAATGATCTAGCTGTTCCTCTGCAATGGATTCCTCTTCCTGTTGGTAGATATATTCCTTATCTAGATGGCTGATTTTGGTCTTGCGAAGGAGATTCAGCTCCTTGCCAATCTTGATTCCTCGCAATGCTTTGCAAATTTGCATTTCTGTCAAATCTCCCCTGACCTCTGGCTGTACACTATTTCTTTATAAACATCTCATTTTTGAAAATATATTGATGTGCCTCATCAACAGTACCTACTTCAATGAGAATTAATTCATCCCGGTGATGAAATTTTAGTCTATTGAGGTATCTAGCAGCTCTTTTCTTCTCTTCTTTTGCATTTCTATTCTAATTTGCAGGCGCAAAAAAAATTCAATGAACTCTTGAACATACAACTCTGGTTCCTGTTGATCGTTTAAAAGGAAGAACTTTGTCTTAAGATGCTTTACATCTTCGGTTGTAACCTTAACTTCTCCATGATTTATGAATAATATCGCACAATAGGGCAGAATGTGACTTCATTTTACTTCAGTGAATTGAACCTCCCAGGATCGTCTTCTCCAAAATTTCCATATTAAAGTACCTCTCAAGCTCTTTCACCGAATCCACAAGAGATCAAGTTTAAGTCCCGTGAAAAATTTGATACATATGGCTTAGTTTTTGTAATTTCTATTGTCATAGCTGGAATTAATCTTTTCGTAATTGAGCCGTAATTGGAGCTCTTTGTACCGCTGCTTCATATTTAGAATTTTAGACTAGTCACGTGAAAGTCGAGCCTCCAAAATCTCTGATCTCCAAACAACTCTCCATTCAAATCTCCTTGGCTCTCTTATGCCTCCTCTAACCCCCAAGAAAATCAAACCCCCTGTTAGCCATCTTTCGTTCACTACTAGTTCTCTACCCACCTATATAAGATGGAGAGCAACTCTATAACCTCTGTCCACTGTTTTCTTAATAGAGGTTACAATCCGGCCTCTGTTAGAAAACTAACTTTTCTTTCTTCTCTCTTCCATCTCCTAGGACTACAGCCTTGTTCGGCCACCGAAGTACTGTAGGACCTGGGGGACGATCCAACTGAATAGGCAACCAACCTAAGCAGCCATGAACAAATATTCAGTCTTACTATTCCAAATGAGCAACAAGGACGGGAAAACCCAACTATAACTCCTTTACTCACACACAGTTGTTCTAAGTTTCATGATGAGAATAATTGTAGTTATTTAGTGGGAGTTAGATTAGTGTAAGAGGATTATCAATTCCATGCACACAGAAAACAATAATGTTGGATCTTTACAACCATAGCAAATTCATTACTATGACTGAGAATTACACCAATATGAAGGGGCTTTTATACGTATGCCAAGAAAGAGAAATAAAATGGGGTAGTTTTGTATAAGACTGAATATCTGCTTTATAGATCATTTGACTCAAAATTATGAAACTTACAGACTTTTGTTTCTTAAAAAAATTTATACAGAAAGAGGGAGATTGAGCCATCCTGTTCCCAACGGAGATTTCCCGTGCTTTCAAATCTGGCCCTTTGTCTTCATGTTGCTGTTTCCTCTTCCAATGCACGCACTTGTTCTCCCCTCCTTAAATTTGATTGGCATTTTTTAATCAAAATTCACTGTCGATGGCAGATTTAAAGAGTAGATTACAAATTATTTAACATTCGTATTCTGTTCTGGGGTGTGTGCTATTCTTAATCTCATAAACTACTTCGACCTTAAGAAGTTATTAAAATCTTTCAATCATTCAATACTACACAAAACCCAAAGCCAAAAGACATTTTGTCCCTTTCCCCAACGTGTTACCTGGCTGCTCTACATGTATCAACACAAGCTTCCAAGTTCTTCCCGAAGGATTAGTTTTAAACACCATTCTGTTATTCAATTCTATATTCTATATTTTATGTCATTTGATTAAACTGAACATACAACACTTAGGGTTCCTGTGGTGTCAAAACATTTCTTTCTCTTCATAAATCTTAAACTAAAATAAATCTGAAAATGATGCGCCTTTGTATTCGTAGAAACTTAAAGATTTGAGTTTTCTTCGCTTGATCATAGTTGAATATAAGATAACTTTCTCTTTTAACATTTAATCCATATAATCATTGTAACCATGTTTCTTGGTTAAAACCTGTTTCTGTCAAAAACGTAAAATGACAATCAGTGGAACCCTTTTGTGATGCAGCTTCTGTAACAGATGAGTTTGCGCTGCAAATAGTAGCAGAAGGAGCACCTCAAAAAGTTGCAGACCCTTTTGACTATTGCGGAGGCCATGTTAATCCCAACAAAGCAGCCGATCTAGGACTTGTATATGATATGAAATCAGAAAACTACATACCGTTCTTATGCAGCCTGGGATATAACACCTCGGTCATTCATCTAATAACAGGGAAATCCAAATCCAATATTTGCAGTAGAAGTTCCACCGATCTAAACCTGCCAACCATCTGAATACCCAATTTAAGGGGTAAACTGACACTTAGGAGGACCGTTACTAATGTAGGCCCAGAATTGTCCCTCTACAAAGTTCATGTACAGTCCCCACCAGGGGTCGAAGTGAGGGTAAAGCCTCAGGTTTTGTCATTCAATACCACAGGCTCAAAGATGTCATTCAGAGTCATTTTTAGAACAGGGTTAAATTTAGAAGGAAGATACTCATCCGGAGCATTTGTTTGGAGTGATGGGGTACACCACGTGAGGACTCCTATTGCTGTTCGCACAGGGGAATATGATTATTTTTCTTGATTGCTTGTACGACTAGCTTCCTAAACAAACCAAATTTTCAGTAGTTTATTAGTCCCTGCCTATATAGGCAGGGAACTTATGTTCCCGTTTGCTCGTTTCAATTAATTCGCGCCGCTTGAAAATCGAAAACCTTAACGTCTGTGGAGCAGTATTTAAAAAATAAATTATCTTAGCAAAAACCTAATTTCCTATTGGCCAAAACGAATTTTTCTGGGTGTTAAATTATTTTTCAGAATCCGAAAATAGGGAAAATCACAGTCGGAGCGAGTGATGGCAGTGGGATGAAGCCGAGTCGCCGACCGCCGGGAATCCAGAATGTTCCACAGATAAAGCTACCGTGACAGTGACAGCCGTATGCTTTTTTTTTTTAATAATTGCTGCTATGCTTGTTTCGAATGACGACAGTCCATACCTCATTAGTCGCTTCTTCACATTTAACATTTATCACACGTCATTAACTTTTCTTCACACTCGTGGCGGATTTTAAACGACATTTTACTTTGAAAGATATATTTTCGAGGTTACTCCTTTTTGAATTGACTTGTTGAAACAGAACACGTCCTACAAGGGACCCTACCACAAAATAAAAAGAAAACGATGAGGATTAAACAGCGAGTAATAGTGGCAATTTTTGTTTTTTAATTATTACTTATCTTCAAATTTGAAATTTGGGTTATTAGTGCTTGCAATATATTATAATAAAAAAAAACAATTCATAATTTCTTTTATTTGTGGTTTAGTTTTAGTTTTAGATAAAAGATATTTTTATATATTTAAACGTTTATAAACTATTATAGTTCAATTATCTGAAAGGATTATAATAATTGTTTCTTACTGTTTTTTTTTTATTTTTAAACATATAACATAAATGTAATGTTTGTTTACTTTCATTTCCTAATATCTTATTAATTTAAAAAAATTATATTAATTATTGCTTCATTTCTATTTTAAAACATATGGCATAATTGTCATTGTCTTATTAAAATTGTAAAAACAATATTATTTCTTTTATTTATTTTTGGAAGAAGTTGTTTTATTTATTTATCATATTATTCATTTGTAAGGTATAGATACTAATTTTAAATATTTGTTTGTCTTAAAATTTAAAATAGTTAAATAATTTGATTATAATAATATGTGCAATTTACTTTAACAAAACCTCATCACAAAGGTAGGAAACTATTGGAATCCATGAAAGGCGGCAACAAGCAGACCACAAATGATGAAAAACATTACATAGGAGGGCAGCGCCGCCCATGGGGGAAGTATCCACAGCTTTGTGCCATTTGTACCCTGCAACCCAACGCTGATTTGTACCCTGCAACGCTGCCTCTGCAATCCATACGCCATTTCACACTTATATCTATTCCTTTCCCAAATCGATCATCCATACCTTGAACCGCTCTCTTTTGTTTTTCTAATCGTCTTTTCTGCTTCCAAATTCAGACATCTCCCCATAGATCAGATTACTGGACTGTTACATCGGGGTTTATCTGTGGTCAGCATTAATGTCAACGCGAGTTAAATGTTACCCTACCCGGTGGCGGTGACTGTTTATGTTACTTTTTTAAAAATTATTTTAATATTACTGTTTTCTATGAGTTTATACTATATATTCATATCCATCTAATAATATTTATTAGATTTAGATTAACTTGTAGTATATCATTAGAGATTTAGATTTTATATGTATAAAATTATATTATCATAAAATAATATTTCATATACTGTATAATGGTGTAAAACAATTCAATATAATTACAGTTAATAGATTGTATTTTATTAATATTAACAATAGATTTATATGTGTATACTATTTATTATTTTTATTATCATTTATTATGTGATTTTATATTATATTTTTATATTAATATAAAATAATATAATATTTAAATTAACTATATAATATTATGATAGATTTAATAACATAATATTTAGATAAATTGTTATTATATTATGGTAGATTTATATTCTATATTATCCAATTTTGTTTTTCTTTACTTTATATAAAATTAAAAATATCATATTTAATGTATTCTTTGTTAATTGAAGCTTAATTATACATATATTTACCTTTTATTTTCTATTTTATCTATTTTACATTTAATTTAAATTCAAAATTAAACTTTATTTAATTACTTATATATTTTTAATAATAAACTCTTAATGATAATTACAAATTATTTTCACGTTTGGCTTGTTACTTTTGAGACTGCAAAGGCCGTTGCTCTTGCATATGACTCTGTCGCTTAGAGAATTAGAGGATCCAGAGCTCTGCTAAACTTTCCACTAAATGTTTCATCCTGCAGGGACTTAGCCTCAGGTTGTTGTAAGATGCACTCCAAAAAGAGAGCTCCACAGGAAAAAGAAGTGGATCCAGAACGGCTCACGTTAGACTTCAACTTAAATCGAGCTCATTATAACAATCACAGGCAACAAAGTTTTGTTCTGTTACTTTATGTCCTTTGAGCAAATGTTCAGTAATTGAAAACTTTTTAGTCTTTTATGCAATTGGCTTGGTGCAAAATTAAAATCTAGTAGCGTAAGAAGGGGATTTTATTTAGATTTTTTTAATACTTTTATCTTTTTTTCATTCCAGATTTTTTTATTCTAACCTAAGGGCCAAGCACATTAACTAAAGGCAGGGACTATAGCTCACCCTGAGCTCTTGTTTTATTCTTTTTTTAGTTGCCTATCAATGGATGGGGTTTTTAATATTTATTTTGATAATGTGTTATTTTTATAGTGCATTAAAATATATAGTTTTAATTTTATTTAAGTTAATTTTATATAGTTAGCAAAGGATAGGAGTTTAATTGGTTGAGCATAATTGTTGAGAGTGAAGATATATATCTAATATTTAAATGTTCAATGGACAACTCGATAGTTTCTACTATGAGAATATTTAGATAGGGACATACAAGATGCATAAGATTATATTGTTGTTAACATTTAAAAAATAATATTTGAGAAGTTCACAACTCTTCTTGATATAGGAAATCATACTTTATATTAGCTAATGAGAGGAACCAAATGCATTTCAAGAAATTTTGAGTGGACATTGTTTGGACACACTTCTTCTACATCTATAAGATTTCATTTCATAAATATTGGTTTACATGTATGAATGCCATAAGAATGAGAATGTAAGGGAGCTTTGTAGATTAAATATAATTTCAACTCATGTCATTGTTGTGAATATTCTCTAAAGTTTGTGCTACCTTAATATTTTCTTTCAAAGACTCACATGAACTACTAATCCATGGAGCTTGGAAAGAGGGATGGATGTGATTGATTTTTCCCATTGTGTTTTTTTTTGTAAATGCATAAATAAGAGAGTATTTTAATGGTCAAGCTTATACAATTTGCTTTGCTTCTGTGGTATCAAATTCACAAGTGGGTTATTGAGAAGCTTTGTTTTATTATGTTTTATCAAAATTTAAATGCATAGTTCTTGACTCAACTCACTGACTCATATTTCGTACTAGTGGTTCACATATATCCATCTTTCATGAGCATGATTGGTCCACTTAGCACTCATTAATCTAGGTGATGTTGATATGGATGAAGCATTAGGACTTGCCAAAAGGTTATCTATTCCAACTCAATCAATTTTTTCTTCTTATAGTGATTTTTTTTTATAAATGCAAAAATAAGAATATTTAAATGGTCAATATTTTACAATGTCATTCATTTGTATGGCATTGAATTCCAAAGTGGGTAATTGAGAAGGCTTATTTTTGTGATATTTTATGGAGATTCAAGTATATAGTTCTTCACTTAACTTATTGACCCATATTTCATGAGTAGTGGTCACATATGCCTATCTCTCATGAGTATAAATGGTCCACATAGCACTCATTAATCTAGGTGATACTCATAAAAGTTAACTAAGATTTTCTTAGAGCATACCCATCTCGACACTACACCAACTCAAACATGCTTAGCCATGGGTCTCCCTCAAAATAAATATCAATCTTCCTCTCAAATAAAGATAACTTTAACTTGCTACCTCATTTCTAAAACCTTCAATGGGTGTTGTGCCTTATGAACCATTAATAAGTAGGAGGTGTTTCCCATTATGGTGCAATCATAATACTTATTGATAGTTTTGTAAATGGTGTGGTAAGATATGTGTGCTTGATCTTGAGAGAAAATCCAAGGTTAATCATACTTGAGTTAAAGTAATAATAGGTGTTGGCACCCCATTTGATTATGTCTATTTTCTCTTAGAGTCATAGTCCTCTTTTTCATTTTTCCTTTGTTTAGACCATCAATTATAAGTGATCCAATAAATTTTTAAATAGGTTTCCCTTGGTCAAGGTTTACATAAGTATTATTTTTCACCATTTTTCCATGTGCCTATCATGTGTTTGGAGTTGGAAAGATTGTCTGTCTCAATCCTGAGTGACCTAGCTTTCAGGAGACATATTAGACTCTGCTGACTTTTGTTGATTATGTTTAATTTGGTCAAAGACTTCGATTGATGATTAGACGGATGGTTATCATGTTTTATGGATATTATGATATGGTTTTACCTTGATTATGTTTATATGCATCATGATTATATGAGCTATAAATGGTCGAATCTGGAATGAAACGAATAAATAATGCTATATAATTATTGATTATGGATTATGGTTTGGAGTGCTAACATGGACTTATAAGAGTTTGAGTGTAGTAAGTTGTGGACAGTTTTGAAGGCAAGAATGAGGCCCGGGTAGATGGGGTTAATATATCGGCAACAACAAGAATGATAGCATTTGGCACACACACACTCACT